>WEKY01007065.1:354613-429688 GCA_013390045.1 Picathartes gymnocephalus | reverse complement strand
TTTTGCTTTTTTTGCCTTTTTTTGCTGTTTTTGTCTTTTTTTTTTTTTTTTTTTTTTTTTTTTCTCTTATTATTCCTGTGTTTGGAGCGCGAAGCTCCGAGTTTGCTGGAGAAATCGATAAATCCAAAGCCGAGAGCATGTTTGTGTGCGGAATCGGGCAGCCACACTGGAAGCTGCGGGACGGAGCCGCCCGGGGGTTCCTGGAAGGGGGGGCTCTGTCCTGGCACTGCTCCGTCATCCACCCCGCTGTCGGGGCTCGGGAGAACGGGGACCGAAGCCTATGGCCACGCTCCCCTTTCCCTGCCTCTGGAAACTCCCAAACGGGCGAATTCCGCTCAAAAGAAATCTGAGGAATTATGAAAGCTGAAGTCGGGAATCCCGGATCAAACGCCTCTGCCCTCCACTCGGCCCGTGGAATAAATTCCTTTACATTCGGCTTTATTTAATTTTTTAGAATATACAAAATGTGGTCGTTCTCACTCCGCTGGCTGTCAGCTTTGAGCTGTATTCTGGAGCCGCGGCGGGGCCAGAGCAGAGCCCGGGCTCCCGCAGGTAAATGACACCCCATGAAAAATAAAATTAAATTAAAACCATCTGAGGCAGCTCCCGGCGGGTCCCGGGCAGAAAGTGCCGGAGGGGGCGGCTGGGCAGCAGGGCTCGAGGACCCCCTCTCTGAAGGGAGCGAGGGTAAGTCCTAAAAAGCTCCGTTTTGTCCTAAATCACACCGAGATCCCAAATACTGATTAATCGTGGAATTCCTGACGGAATGGCCGTCGGACAGAAACCTGATAGAAATCTGTGCGCGCGAAAACAGATGTATCTCGCCTAATTAGTTGCCGAGATACTGTTGTCCTGGTTCAACAAAATATTAATCACCTGTCCCAAATCTCCCTTTTAACTCCCGTCCTTGGAGTCGCATTTAGTCCCCGGTGAGAAAGAGCCCGGAACGGGAGGAAAGAGCCCGCAGCCCCGTGCTGTCCCCGCAGCCTGTCTCCTCCTGTATCTCGGGATTTCGGGGCCATCCCCACGGCAGGGAGGTCACTGCCGCTGGCCCCGCACGGACCGGCCCCACCGCGGGCGCGGGGCTGCGCTGCCCGGCGCGGAGAAGATGCTGCCCGGAGCCTCGGAGCGCTCTGTGGGAGCATCCCTGGCAGTGTGTCTGCTTCCCTTCCTTTTCCTTCTAAAATAAACTTCCACAGTTCCAGCCGTTAATATAATTCCAGGGGTTTTGTGAGGATTTCGGGGACGCGGTGCACTGACACCCTCTCCTTCCGAGTGTTTTCCCGAGCCTGCAGCGCTCCGGCACGCTGGCTGCAGGTAACTCCGAATTCAGCAAATGGAGAGGAAAAGGGGGGTTCGCCCCGGGACCCCCATCCCGCAGTCCCGGCGGTGGCTGCGCGGTGCCCGCGTTGCTGCGTGGCGGAGCCGGGTCCCGCCGGCGCTCAGCTCAGGGAGGCAAATCCCGGCTGGAAGCAGGCGTTCAAATATCCATTTCCAGCGCTGCCCTCGGGACTGGTTCTGGTTCGTTATCGCCGTGGTGATCCCGAGGGCTGGAGGCGCCGGGTGATGCGGGGTACCGGGGGACTAGTTTGGTTGCGGGGTGAGGTGTGTGAGCTGGGATTTCACTTGGAGCAGGGAGAGACGTGATAGCTCTGAAAAACGGAGGATGAGTTTTCTCCCCCGTGCTGTCGTGACAAATGGAGCGATAGATTTCACTCGGGAATTAAATGGATAAAATCTTGGATAGGGCAGCAGAGCGTTTATGAATATCTTGTACCCCCTTTTGTTTATTCTCCCTTTTTTTCCAAAAGTATTTCAGAAATTGTTTTCTGATGTCTTTCTTTTATTGTTGTTTTGTTTGTGGTTGGGGTTTTTATTATTATTATTACTATTATTATTTATTATTATTAATAATAATTTTGCTTTTCCTTCCAAGCATTTATATAATTCCAGGAAGATATTAGACTCGGAAACATTGAAATTAGCTCTGAAAAAGTTTAGTTGTGGCTGCTTTAGTCTACAGCAGCTCAGGAATTTTCTGCTCTATTCACCTGCTGCCCTGGTGTTTAGATGCTCAGGTCTGGCTGTGAGACCCCTCCCCCAGACATAAAATTGGGGACTCAGCAAGGCCCGAGCTCCTGGTGCAGGGTGCGACCTTCTGGTTATGAAATCAAGCGTTAGATCGTTGTACTCAGTAGCAAAAAATCCTGCAGCTTGGTTGTAAAATAAGGAGGGGTTTTATTGCTTTCACATCCTTTTGGGATCAGCAGAAAGCTTCTGAGAGAGCCTTTTTATTACAAAGAAAAACACAAATCTCTTTCTCTGGCACCTGGGGACACGCCGGGGTGCGGGAGCAGCCCAGGGTCCTGCCGGCGGTGGGCCGGGGTGAGCTGGGGCCCTGTGGCAGCAGGAGCAGGGTGAGCCACAGGGGCTGGCCGGTGCACCCGCTCGCGGGCACGGATTTTGGCTGTGGCGTTTTACAACCTGGAGTAGAGACAGAGCAGGGTGTGACCAGTGTGGGCTCACACTGGCACCCAGGCGTGCACAGCGCACATCCCCGGGCTCCGCGGTGGGGCTGTGGGACCTGGTCCTGCCACTGTGTCTTGGGTTTGTGGATCCCGTCCTGCCACTGTCCCTCGTGTTTGTGGATCCCGTCCTGCCACTGTCCCTCGTGTTTGTGGATCTGGCTGCTGCTGCTCTCCCTTATGTTTGTGACTGGTTCCAATTTCCATCCGAGGCTTTTGAGCCGTTCCGAGGGGCAGTGCTAGCATTTCTGCTCAGGAATGTGGACCTGTTTGGCTGGATACCGGACAGACAGATGGAAAGCTGTGCCTCAGAGCCCACAGTCAGGAATATTGTAAAAAGTAGCTGTCACTACTAAGGAATGCGGCAGAGGAGGGAGATTAAGACCAAGATCCTTAGATCCACTCGCCACCGCACGCGAGCTCCAGGTTTTGAAGCCAAATCTCCCCATGTGCTTCTCAAGCTGTTGGGACTGGTGGGACTGGGGCACTGGCATGGTGGCAGTGGTGCCATTTCTCCTTTGTTTCGGTGCAAGGAGGAATCGAGCTGTAACAAAAGTAAGAAGCCAGATGTGGCAAGAAAAAAAAAAATCCTAAAAGAATGGTAGATAAGATAAACATAATTTCCTGTGATGAGCAAGGTAGTAAATGAGGTCATCCTGTAAAACACCTGGGGCTGCAAAGACACAGCTTTTATGGGGCTGTCCAGGGCTGTGGGTGGAGGTACTTGGCTTCCAGTCAGCTGCAGGGTGCTGGGCTCGCCGGGGAGCCCTCCCAGCTCTCTGCAGCTTCATCTGCGGCAGCAGTTTGCCTGAGTAGGAAAAGGGGCTCACCCGGGACAAGCCGGGTCTTGACTGGAAGTTTTGCTGCCTTAGCGCTGCTCACGAATGCTTTAAAGTTTCGACAAGCCCTCGCACACACCGGGAGATAGAGCAGCGTTCCTCAAAACACAGTCACACCTCCCGATCCTGGCGCTTCCCTCTCGCGCACACACGGTGCTCGGCAGGAACACCTACTAATCAAACAAGGAAACTTAAAAGAAAGTTTTTGCTCTGAACTGTATCCAGATCACCATTACTCCATTAAAATTATATTTTTAATGTCCTATAATTGCACCAGGATAAGCCAGGTGTGTGTTCATGTGAGATAACACATGCGGGTACTGGTGAAGGCGCTGGGCTTTGTCTCAACCTCCCCAGTGCCTCCCAGGCATGTGTTATCTCCAAGTTTCATGTACCTTGTCATGACTTACTGTTTAATTAGATGTTTTTAAATGAATTTTTTTCTTTGTTAGAAATAAAGAGCAACTCTTAAAGGGTAGATTCAGGAAAGCCAGCTTGGTTTGGTTTTTGGCATGTGGCTTGAGTCAAAGCAGCAGCACCTCTGCTCCAGGAGGTGGACCCCAGGTGAGGCTTCTCCATGGACAGAACGGAGCAAGCACCACAGACATCCTGGGCTGGCTCTGGAGCACCTTTGCCTTTATTTTGGGGGCTGTGAGGTATTTTTGCTGTTCAGTGGCCACTGTCACATCACTACCCGTGCTCTCACAGGGGCTACTTCATCCACAGGTGGACTGGCAGTGGGACAGCCTTGGCCAGGTGACACCTGTGATGTTTGTCCCTGCAAAGGAAATGGTACCAAAGTCTTAATTTGTGCAGCAGCACAGGTACCTGCCTGCAGCAGGACACCCACCCATGGCAGTATCGACACAGGCAAGACCCATAGGGACCCATCGATGTCACTCCAGCCCAGGGTCACACCAACCCTGCAGCAGAGCAGAGGCAAACACAGACAATTCCTCCCAGTTTAATAATATTCTAAGACACATGATCTCAGAAAAAAAAAGTTTGCAATCTCTCTTAATTATTTGAAGAGCCTAAATGCGGTTCTCTGAAGTCCTAGACTAGCACTTTAACCACTAAACCATCCCACGCTTTCCTGTGTGATCCAGAGAATTACTCACTCTTGCTGTCCTTCCATTTGTTTGTTTATTTTAATTCTTAATGGAGGAACTAATGACCAAATGTGGATGTGATGCTTGGAGCTGCTGTGTGCTCAGCTCTCATCTCCCTGCCCTGTCCCCAAGCCAGCTCTGCCATGCCCAGGTATTGCCTTCCCTTTGGTGAGGAGTGTTGTGGTTTGGTGGGAAAGGACAGAGAAGTACATGGGAGTGAGAGGGAGTTGCCCAAGGTACCCATTGCAGTTAAACAACCCCAAGACACAGCGTGGCAGGGGCTTGGGGCTTGGAGCAGGACCAGGGGAGCTGGGAGCAGAACGAGGGGTGCTGGGAGCAGGTTCACCTTCGCAGCTTAAAAATCCAATGCAGCGTCTGCGGTGCGTGCTTGGGATTCTAGCCGGGCTGAGTCTCCCCACCCTCTATCTCAGGCATTTATCTGGCATCAGTCACCAGAGTGCCGAGGCGCCAGGGAGCGAGGGATCGGGTCAGGCCCTGTTCCCTGCAGACTGGTCAGACAGGTCCCATGGAGCAAGTGGTGTCCCCAGGGCTCCCTGGGAGCCTCAAAGTGGCCACATGCATGGGAGAAAGCAGACCCACCATCCCAGGGCTGGAGAGGTGCGAGCAAAGGATCTGACCAAGGATGCTTAGGGTGGTCTCAAGCACAAAATCCCAGTTAGCAAGAGATGGGGCAGCCATTGAGAAACCACCATCAGAGAGTTTGTCCCACCAATCCACTGATGTCAGCAACCCAGGGAAAGGAAAAGCCTTTTTGCTGTGACAGCGGGTGAGCAGTGCCTGTCCCCGGAGTGATCCCTGCACAAGCCGCTGAACCGAGAGATTCCCGTTGCTTCAGACCCAGACGGAGACCCCGCCAGCTCGGCAGGCTGGCAGTGAGCTCAGTACGAAGGGAAGAATTTTTTCTATTATTATTCATGTCTAATCTTTGCTGAAGGGTCTTTTGCCCTTCAACAGCCTGAATACATTTAACAAATTGACGGGAACACCGCAGTGGCTTCCACGGGATCGGCTGCCGCTCACCACAACGTTGCAGCTCTGTTCTCCCCTTTCAGCTTATGGAGATGCCAGCCACACAAATTCAGGTGCATCTACGGGGAATACAGGGAAAATCTCTCAAGCATGTTATTGTAAAATGGATTAAACATGTAAAGATCTCATAGACTGGGTGCCAAGGTGTTTGTGCTGCTAAAGGAATAAACTTGGGGTGGTTGATGCGACAGGCAGAGCAATGGAGTGTGCAGGGCTGGGAGCTACAGCACAGCCGGGGTGACACTGGATGGGAAACTTCCCTTGGTGTCAGCATGGAGCAGTGTGGATTCCCAGTTCCTCTGGCTTAAATCCTCGGGCTCTCCAGCCTCCCATTTCTAAACCTGCTTGGTTTGTGCTGTGAAACGTGAATTCTATATGGGTGGAATTTGAACTGAATTTTGAATAGTTATTCAGTAATTTAACTGAAATTTAAATAGTTAATTTTCTAATGTAGATATGAAAGGGCATAGCTGCAGATTCAGAAAATGTAATTTAGAATCAGGGGAAGGGAATTAATGTGAATTACCAGACTAAACTGACTTCTCCAGTGAAGTCACTGCATCAGGGCAGCTTCCAACCAACAGTGCAGGAAATAGCTCCAAACACTTTGTCACTCAAAAGCAGAACCCAAATAACTTTCATTTATTCCCTTCAAAGGTTCGGACACCTGAGTTTTACTGTTTAGGGGGACCTTTTTATCATTAATATTTGGTGCCTTCCAGTGAGGTGTTTCTGCAGTTACTGCTCAGGCTGTGGCATCAGGGTTCCCCAGACAGCAGAATCCACTCCATGAAATGAAGCATGGAAAGGAAACATGTGGGAACTCACCACAAATTAATTGTGAGCAGTTTCCAAAAAACTGACAAACTATTCTGAACAGCAACATATTTGAGGCCGAGTCATTCCTAAATGGTAAAGAAGCAAAATGCATTAGCTGAAATGATCAATTGCAAAGCAGTTACTAATCTCCGTCCCAAGTCCAGAAGGAGCACACGGGGCTGAGTAAATTTTAATATTATATCAGCTGGCCATTCCTATCAAAGCACAATGTACTCAGCAGGGACCATCCTTAACCAAGCCAATGTACACACTGGTTTGGGGGAGTCCGAATCTTTCTGCTCTGTCAATCCATCCCAAAGGTCTCCAGGAGACACCTGCAGCGACCCGTGGTCGGGACTTCCCTTGGTCAAACAAAGGTACAGAATGAAAAGTGGAATTAATATCACTTGGCAACTTCATATTTCTTTCGCAACCTGATGAGTGGATTTGCATGGGAAACAAAGTGTTAAATATGGGAGCTTTGCATAGGCATGGGACCTCTCCTGATTAGCTTTCTCATGGGAATAGTTTGAAGTTGTATCCCTGCTCTCCTCTGAGGGTCCCAGATTCATTTCCCTATCAGGACTCAGCAATCTTGAAAACCCCCAGATAAAATCAAGATTTTTTTCCATCCTTCCATTTGAAAAGGCCATGATGGTGGTTCCTAGAGAGGCTCTTTGACACGGGGACTTGGTTCAGGTTGTGCATTTGAGATAAAGAGAATACCTGTATAATCCCCTCTGGGAAGAGAGGATAATTACAGAGTGCGTGTTTGAAATACAGCTGATGGCTCTGACCTCCTTCCCTGGACCATCAATAAATACCTCTCTGCTGAAACACCAGGAAATTGGAGCAGCTGAACTCTGTAGCACCTCCTTCCCTGAAAAAGGGCTTTTAAAGGCATGGCGGGAGCAGCTGCCCTTGGCTCACACCCACATCCAGATATTTTTTAATATATGTATCTCCATCTTATAATTTACATCAGAAACATTCAAACGAAGGTTAGGTGAGCTCACTGACAGCTATTCCTGGAAGACAACAGCAATCCCTCAGCTCTCTGCAGCACTTCCATCAGGGACTGCACACAAACATCCATCAGCCCGAGCTTCCCCCGCGCTGCCGGCCCGGAGGCGGGGCAGAGCAGCAGGAGCCCCGGCTAGGGAACAGCCCGGGGGGGTTGGGGCTGTCATCGCTGCACCTGCAGAGTCATGGAACCAAAACCTCGGCACCTGCGGCAGGTTTGGAGGGTGCAGGTGTCCGCTTGCCGGGCAGCACGGCTCAGGTCTCTGCTCTGCAGCGATGCCCGAGGCAGCCGAGCTGACCGGGGCATGGCCCCGGAGAGGGACGGGGGGCTGAGAGGCTTTGGTGGGGGGCTGGAGACAGAGCTGTTGTGCCTCAAGATGAGCGATTGCTTTGTCCCAGGTTGTCTCCTAAGGCGATTCACTGATACCTCTTTAAAATGCAATCTCGACAGTAGCACACTCCCACTTTTAAAGGGATGTCGCAATAAAAGCTCCGATATCCAGGGATTCCGCCTTCCCGAGGAAGAGAATTTACCTGTAATGTATCTGGGGAGAGATGAAAACAGACTTGTAAGACGGACAGCGATTTGCATGTTCCCTCTGGACTTGTTTTTCCCCTCACAGCACCCCGAGCTCCAGCTGGAAATGGAACAAGACAAATAAGACCACGATAAACAACTCAATTCCCAAGTACCACAAATTTTCCTGCTTACAAATCATTTTGCAAGCAGGCAGCACATTTCTCCGATGGAAATGAGTCAGTACTTCGTATATTTCTTTTTTTTGTGGGGTAAATTCCTTTTCCCTTAGACCCAAAAGTCGATGGTTTGCTGCCAGCCCCCGAGCACGGACACCGGCTCCCGCAGCTCCCGGCAATCCCCGCACCGAAGACTGACCCGGGCTGCTGATGCACCTTTTTCACCGAATATTTACATATCAAAGTGTCCGTTTTGAGGAATCACAATGGTAGTTTCAGTCAAAAACTTCGTGAAAAAAGATGAAGAAGGAGAAGGAATGCAGGAGCTAAGGGACGGAGCATCCTCAATCCAGACCATGCAGGAGAGGGGGGATGAGGAAGCGGAGCCGCAGGGCTGCGGATTGGTTCGTGATGGATTTCAGTGGGGAAAAGCAAGAAATTCTCCAAGGTTTTCTAGCTAAAAGCCTTTGAAGAATGGGCTTGGTTTGCCCCTTCTTTTTACCTCGAACTTAAAACCCAAGGGATGCACCTCTGCAAGCCAGAATAGAAGTGGCAGAAACTTTGTGCTTTCTTTTTTGACACTTTGAAGGCATGAGGCTCCTTGCTCCATTCACTGGATTCACAGCCGAGCAATCCATTCAGCCGTATTTATATCTTTCTCCCGGACGTCTCCTGAAAAACCCTCAGGGAGACAAAGCTGTGACATCCCATCCCACCTGCAGCATCACTGGAGGTATCGGGACTCCTGTTGTTTGTGGGAATTGCCTTTCTACTGCCTGTCTGCTCCAAGGGGCATCCTCACATCCTGTGCTCAGGCATTGGACCAACTCCTCCTGGCTACACTTAACACCCAAGGACTTCTCACCTGGAGAAATCTCTCACCAGAGATTACTTGGCAAGTTTTAATTGGGTATCACAGCATCCCTCCCAGGTAGACATTATTATATTATTATCTACAATTTGTTGCTGGAGACAGTCAAGCCCAAACTGGGATAGTGACTTGTCCTGTGTCATAACACAATTCTATGCCGGCTGTGGCAGACACAAAGAGATAACCTCAGGCAGGGTGCTCTTCAGCTCAGAGAAGTCAAGGGATGAAGCCTTTGGTGGTTTTGGACACCAGGATTTATTTGAAATCACTCTCTCTCTGCATTAGGGTTTTTTGAGCCACAGCAAATGCAGCTCTGGGGGTTCACCATCTGATAGTTACACCAGGGTACGTGTGAAAGACAAAGCAGAGCTGACTGAACACAAAAAGGCTCCTCTGATGGGAGATCACAAACCTCATGGTTCACAGGGAAGATGAAGCCACTGGTACCTGCTCCAAGCATGGGGGCAAGCGACTCGCGTGGGAGTTTGGGTCTCTCTCTCCACTGCTGCTCACACACACCTGGAATACGATGGATTGCAAGGGGCACCTGCTCTGCGAGGTTCAAGGCAGCAGTGAGAGGCTGAGTCGGATGGAAGCACTTCCTGTGAGGTGAACAGAAGAAACGAGGATGGTTTCCCTTCCCACACTCAGCAAGATGCTGCTGTATGCCTGTTACTGCCATGCTGCCATTCTCCAAATCACCACAGCACTACGAGCCAAGACCAAACAGCTCGATTTCACCGCTTTCTACAGAAAATCCAGAGCTCTGAAAACAGAGGCTGTATGTAATCAGCCTGCAGCACAGCACTTCCCACCACTTGGGCAATAGCTGAAGCCTGGATTGCTTAGAAAGGCATTCCCACAGACTGGAATTGCACACACACAGATCATGCCCATGTACCTGAGCTCTGGTAAATCATTTAACTCGCTCTGTGCCTCAATTTTCCGCAGCTGCAGTAAGGAGCTGGCATGAGTCAGGAGTGAGTTAATGGCTTTGGTGGCTGGTTCTGTACCAGCACCAGGCTGAGGATCAGCAACGTGTGAAGCCCTTTGAGGTCTGCCAGCATAACCTTATTCCAAAATCTGTTTTCCCTTTCAGATCTGACCCCTCTGACCTGTGCCAGTGCTTATCTGTGCCCAGCCCACCTGCAGCATCCCCAGGGCAGGTCAAAATGCTTCACAGGGGCTTTAGTTCGTGAAATCTGCAGCCAAGCTCACCTGGATTTGCTGATTTAGAAGGAGCAGGATTAATCTGAATAAACAACACTTCCATGGGAAAAACCCTCTCCGGAATGCCAGGCAGTTTAAGAAAAGAGCAAAAAAACTTTAGGCAGACAGAGTAAACCAAGTCTCAATAAAATATAATTGATAAATAATAAGAATAGGTAACAAAGAAAAGAGGACCTTGCACTCCCCAGGAGTGCTCTGAGCAGTTGCTAAAGGTCTGAGGTCTCCTTCTTCCCCTTTCTTTGGCTGAATCAACCCGAACTCCCACTTGTGCCCTGCCATTCATATCTTCCTGTGGTGGGCTGGGGTGACCCAGGGGTACCCTGTCCCACTCATCAGGCAGGGCTGGCGGGGCACTTTTTAGAGCACCAGCATCCAACCCTTCCCTCATCAGCCTTTATAGCGTGTGCTATACTTTATACTGTGTGCTCGAGCATCTCTGGGATGTGTTTCTGCTGAGAAGCCCGTCCTCCATGGCCGGGAGAGGGTCCTGAGCCTGCCCCAGCCCCTGCCCGGGGACGAGCAGAGGGAGAGCCCTGTGGGAAAGGTGATGCCAAAAATGGGTGTCTCCTACAGCTGATCCCGCAGGACCTCAGAAGGGGTGACGAGGGCAGTGACATGAAGTGACATTTCTACCCCCAGCTGCAAAGCACCACGTGGGTCTCAGGTCCTGGCTGTGCCCGGCTGCTCCTTTGCTTGGGCACAGTGACACTGCAGGCCCCCCCACTCACGCTGGGGCTGTTCGGTGCCTCAAACCTCATCGTGCAGACCCTTTCCTTGCTCCCGAGGGTCGTTTCTCTGCGCCGTAGGCGGGATGAGCCCCCAGAAGGAGGCTGTGGGAGCAGCACCGAGTGCTTCCCGGCTGGGCTCGGCAGGGCGCAGGGGGTCGGTGCCGGGGTGTTGGGCTGGCGGCCGCGCGCTGGGCGCCCGCACCGCTCTCATGCTTCCTTCTTGTCTGCAGGCTGGCTCAGGTGCTCCGATCACCTGCTGCTTGCGGGAGCAGGAAAGCAGCAACTGAAGATCGAGGGGGACTTTTGGTTTACTCAGATGACAAGAGACAATTTTGGTTCCCCAAAAGCCAAGGAAACAAAGCTGTCAGGCTTTAATGGTAGCTTGTCTCCCTCCTGCAGCATGTTTATGGGCAAACAAGCTGCAGATCAGACCAGGCAAACAGCAGCAGGTGAGGCTCAATAACAATAATTCATGATTACTGGCGAATGTGGCTTTGTTTATTCTTGTTGTATTGAGGCAACGCTGTCCAATGGATGAAGCACTGCTGCAGGACTCCGGGGCTCACTTCCCAGCGCTGCTGCCCACTCCATCCCTCCCTCACATCCCACGTGCCCCGTGAGGGCACGAGCTCTGTGTGACACCGGCGCCCTGTCCCACACCTGCACGTGCCCAAAGTCAGGGGGCTGTGGCCTTGGCTGACACTTCGAGGCAGAAGAGCAATGCCAATATCCACGCTCAGTGCTGGTGCCTGCCCGGTTTGCTTGTGGCACAGTGCTGGGCTGACCCAACTGTGCTGGGCTTTACCCTTCACAGCAGCCAGCTCCAGGGCACAGCTTTCTAGGGCTTTGTTTCTGACAGTAGCATCATTGCTAAAACCTCCAGTACGTGTTTCATAGGTGTTGTGTCTCCATGCTGCACATCAACATCATCCCTGCCTCCCTGTCACTGCCTGTGGGGCGACTGGCAAATACAGAGCTCTATCCGACCCTTCTCCAGCCCAGTTTTCCGTAGGCTCCGGTGTTAAGTCACGCTGGTGCCAGCTGGGTTTGCCTCCTCCCCAGACGCCATGCCCCATGGATGTGTGGTGAGGCACGATCCCTCTCCCTGCATGGCTCTGCTGTCCTTCGGGTGTGTGCAGGTCCCCGGCCACGCATGCGGCTTGAGCACAGCCACGGCATGATCGCAGGCATGCACAGATGTATCCAAACAGAACCCAGATTACAGGGTGCATCAATTATGCGCAGCTCTTCACATGATACTACAAGCAACACCTGCTCCCCAGGGTGGTCTGGTTTGGGGGTGGCCCTTTCTGCAGCAGAACCCCGTCGCTGGGACCCTGCAGGGCCACAAGCCTCAGCAGCGCTGCATGGAGATTTGCAAACCACGCTGTGACTTTAGATTTTAAGGGATCCCCTAGAGACTAACCCAACCTGTTCTGGGACTGCGGAAGAAAGCTTTGAAGTTGCTCCTTCCTGGAAATAGTTCTGGTTTCCTACGTCTCATGGGGATGTTCCTGTGTTTGTTCTGCCCTGAACCAGCCTCGGCCATGGCAAACACTGACAGCAGCTGCCAGCTCCAGCAGGGCACTGGTGCATCCCGCCCTTTGCTCCCTGACTTTGTGCAAGTTTTGTGCTGGGAGGAAACTCCATGTCCTTCAGCTCCTTGCCATTCATCCCTTAGTCTTAAAGTATGAGTCATTTTTATGTAGCATGTGCTGATTTTTATTGCCATGCTAGCAAGTTGTTGAGCTGGATTTACAATGTGCCGATTGTAAGCGCCCCCTCGTAGGTCCAGTCCATGTACCCTCCCTGATTACTCCTGGGGTTTCTGTTTCATTTTGGGCATGTGTATTTCCTTTATAAACCATGGCATTTACTGCTGTGCTACTTGCAGGAATCATCTGACTGTGGGACAGTCATTCCTGAGGAACCACAAAGAATGCCAGGGCTGAAATGATCTTTGGATTCTTTCAAAACCTGCTTTTTTTTTTCCCCCTGAGTTAAATTGATTATTAATTTCAGAGCATAAAAGCCAAAGAGATTTGGCACAAGTCTCGGCCACAGTTTTAACTTATAAACCTTTATTGCATCTAAGAACGTTTCTTATGGAATGACAAATGGGAAAGCCGAGCCCCTTTGCCCTGGTGTGATGCCGTAGGCCCAATGAGATGCTGCAGTCACCAGTGCCTGCCTAACCTTGTGTTAATTGACTTTTGCCCATTAAGCAAAGGGAAGTTTGTGCCGGATTAATTGGGTTTGATGTTCTCAAGCTTCCTTTAAGCCAGAGATGAGGAAAGTTTAGGGCTGCAGCTTGTTGTGGGGCTTATCCCAGAGCTGAAGGCAAAGAAACACTTTCCCCTAGTTCCCGTGGGCACATAATGGAAGCACAGCTCTCAGCCAGCCCAGCAGCTCCCAGATTTGGGGCAAAGAATGGAGGTGGTGGCTCAGGTGGTTGATCCTGCCTGGTGGGACGCAGTGTGTGCTGGCACAGAGTTGGGCTGCAGCCACAAGCCCGGGAGGGGATCGGCATTGTGGCCAGTGGGACCAGCCACGTTTTGCCCGGCCGCCCACCTCCATGGAGCACCCAGAGGGGACAGGGAGGGCAGCTGGTCACAGGTCCAGCCAGCGATGCTGCAGACAATCCTCAACCTTCCAGAAGACCAGCCCAAACCTTGGCTTTAATTACAGCTGGGCTGAGACATGTGGGAACACAGGCAAGGGCAGTGTCCACGCTTCTTCCTTTCCTTTAACCTTTATTTAGTTTCGTTTCATCACCCCACCTCGCTTCTCTCATTGAGGAAAATAAGGAATTGATGAGACATCCCAGCAGCTGTGCTGCTGTCTGGAGGGGCTGGAGAGCTGCCTGGAGATCCTGGGTCTCTCAGCCATGGTCTCCTCTTCTCTCCCTCTTCCTTGTCTCCAGTGCCCATTCCCTCGAAGGCCAACGGCACCACCATCTCCACCCTGTCCATGAACAAAGATGGCCTGATCGGAGGGGTCACGAATCCTAACGAGGTTTTCTGCTCCGTGCCCGGCCGCCTCTCTCTCCTCAGCTCCACCTCCAAGTACAAGGTGACGGTCGGGGAGGTGCAGAGGAGGCTCTCGCCCCCTGAGTGTCTCAACGCCTCTCTCCTCGGCGGGGTCCTCCGCAGGTAAGCTGCCCCAAGATCTGCATTCTGCACCAGCTCTTGCCTCTCCGATAAAAAGAGATGAGAAATTCTGGTATGTGGTACGTTAAGGAACAGTATTTTTATTGCTTTTTCTTCTTTCCTTTCAAACCTCAAATCTCAAACTAGGATTACGGTTATTTTAATATGAATTACATGGAAATTTATTTTCCCTCTTTGTTTTCTCTTTTCAGAGCCAAATCAAAAAATGGGGGTCGGTGTTTAAGGGAAAGGTTAGAGAAAATTGGACTAAATCTACCTGCAGGAAGGCGCAAAGCTGCCAACGTCACCCTGCTCACATCCCTCGTGGAAGGTAAGGGTCTCTCCCTGCTCCTGTGGAGGGTGGAGTGCTGAAACTTCCATCCCCTTAATTTCCAGCTTTCCACAAACCAGAACACTTAAAGTAAGGAGTGGTCACCACTGAATGAGCACAGGAATGTCCCCATGTAAATCTCAACACTGATTCAAGAATGTGTCCTTTTAAATGAACAGACCCTTGGGCAGGCAGTGGGCAGAACATAAATGAAACCAAGACAGCAAAAGTCCAAGAAAATGTCCAAGCATAGTGTCCCTGCCTGTGATAGGAGGTTAGAACTGCGTGATCTTTGAGGTCTCTTCCAACCCAAACCATTCTAGAGCTCTATGATTCTATGTCTGTTTTCCAAAACTCGTTGGGTCAGACGTAGTCCATGGAAAAGGCCTCCTCAGGGTACTCAGCGAGACTGTGAGCATCCTTCTGGCTGGAGCTCAGAGTATCCCTGCTGTCTATGAGCTGGTTCTAATGGTTGGGTTGCATAGACTGAACTCAAAACAAGCCTGAATAAAGCTGCCACGAATTTCCCAGCTGTTCTACAGCCCCGTGCACCCACCTAGGACAGAGCGCGGGTGCTTCTGACCATGCCGCCCTTAGGCAGCATCCCAAGCTCAGATCCGTGTCTTGTCACCTGTAAGAAGGAAATGCCCCATATCCAAGCCCTTCCCTCCTCCAGGAAATGAGTGAGACACCAAGGAGACGTCAAACTGCTCCGAGGTTTTGCAGATGGAGCTCAGGTGTGCAGCAGCTGCCCTCAGAGCTATGGAAAAGGTGCTGCCCTGGCAGGCAGAGCCCTGCCCAGACATGTGAGGTGCCCCTGCCTAACTTGGTTACTTCCTCCCCTCCTACTTCTCTCCACCATGGAGATGATGATGTTGCCTCTGCGTCCAGGGAGAAAAGTGCACGGGGATGCAAACAAATGGAATGACAGCTCTGCCTCCCTCTGAGCTCAGGAATCCTTTGTGTCCGTGCCCGGCGCGGTGCAGGCAGCTGCCTTCGGATGCTGAATAGAAAATCATCTCCATTGTCGCCAGCAAATTAAATGACCCGCTTCATTAGGCGGAGGTTGTTACCGAGGGCAGTTGGTTCGTGCTGAATGAAAGGCTGATTTCCATGAAAAGAAAAGAAAGAAAAGAATGAAGGAAAGAAAGGAAGGAAGAAATGTACAGTTTGATTCAAGTGGCTGCTGATGTTTTGGTTCCTGCTTCCCAGCTCATAGTAAATAGGAGTGGTGCCATGTGTGTTTGATGGATATAATTTCCTCCTGCTTGTAAGTGTGATGGAACCAGGGGATGTTCCACCCAGAGGAATGTGCTGCTGCACTGCCATCACCCAGCACACACAAACTGGCTTGTGCCCCTCTGCTCCAAGCACACTCTTTCCTGAACATTTGCTGTCTTGGTTTAATTTGTTTTCTCCCCTCTGCCTTCCTGATGTCTAATTATTTAACAGAGCCAATGAAAGGAGTTTTGAGTGCTAATGAAATATTTTTTCTTACACTGACCCACAGCCAGTCACACAGATGGGGAGGATGTTCCTGGAGAATCCAGGGAGCACCAGGTACCTTGGGAGTCCTCACCACATACACCAAGCATTCACCCTCTCTTGGGCAACTGCTCCATGAGAGCAGCTCCAGCCTGGACCCAGGGGAGCAGCAGGGCTGTATTTCCACTCCAGGAACATCCCTAAGCTCTTGGAAGGAGGTGTGCCCTCAGCCAGGCTCTTGCTGCCCTTCTGCCCACCTCTGTGCACTCTCCTGCAGCCTCTCCCTCAGGATCTGGCTCAATGTGGCTTTAACACCAAAGCCAGAGTGCCTTGTGCCCCCTGACACCTCTCTAATCCAGCCTCCAAATTGCCTTTAAAAAAACATTAAAATGTGCAGCCACTCACATACTCATGGAAGAAATAAATCCTGGCTCCAGCCCTGGCTCTGACCATGAGGTCACTCAGCTCTTTTTTATTATCCCAGTAACAGTTTTCCAGCAGTTGCTCCTTTCTGACTGTTTTTTTAACACACAAACAATTGCAGTTCTGATTCTTTAGGTTTACCTTATTTGCTCTTTCTTTGGAGGAGGAGATGAAGTGGAAAGTACTGTTGTTGTGTGGCAAGCAGAGAAATTTCCCTGTAACTGGGGACAGTCACAGCTCACAGACCGAGCTCCAGGAGCTGGGCAGGCTGGGATGGGATCTGGGTTAATGCTATTAGGATGGATGGCCTAATACGTGTGAGCAGCAGGGGGGCAAGGCAAATTAGCTCTGCCTGCCCGACTGAGATTTCGGGTGTTGGGCATGATCAATTGCCATCAGCTCTGATTATTTCCACGGGGACGCCTGGAGATGGATCAATTCCATCAATGGGTGGGCATTTCCACGGGGTGATGGATACGCTGCCTGCATGTCCAGCCCGAGGGCCCCCGGCACTGCGGGGGATGTAACCCCCTTCCTCCTGCCCCTTCCTCCTGCCCTGCCTTGTCCAGCACTCACAGGGCTGAGGTCACTCTTTGACCCTCCAGTCTCCCTTTCAGCCTCTTCTCAATCTGGAGAAGCCGAGCAGGAAATTTGGGAAGAAGTAGGGAAAGATGGAGCAGGGGTTGTTCCCAAGTAAGAAATGCCTCTGCTATTCTTCCTTTCGGAGCAGGTGCCAGGAGTCACACCTCACCCTGCTCCAACACCAGCACTGTCTTGATGCTCTTGTAAAAGGCAGTAAAGGAAGGATGTAGCTGCTGTTTAGAGCTGGCACTGGCTCATTTAGCCCACAGAGATTAATTGCCTTACAGAGAATAAGAAACTCAGTGGTGTTTCTGCAGCAAGAGATGAAGGTGGGGAGAGCTCTTGGGTGGCCACTGAGACAGGGAAGGGCCCCAGTCCCACCTGAACCGAGCCCCAACAGTGAGATGGCTGAAGCTGCTACAGAAGTTCCCAGTTCCCCGTCACACTGGTGTTGGCACACTGCTGATGTTCCTGTGTCCTGCTCGCAGGTGAAGCCATTCACCTGGCTCGGGACTTCGGGTACGTCTGCGAAACGGAGTTCCCGGCCAAGGCAGCGGCCGAGTACCTGTGCCGGCAGCACTCCGACCCCACGGAGCTCCACACCAGGAAAAACATGCTGCTGGCTACCAAGTGAGTACAGAGGGCAATGAGCCACTGCTGCACTGGCTATCTGCAACCCGGGAGGGCAGTGTTACCCCCAAACTTTACTCTTCTGTGGGGCAGAGATGGGCTCACGCTGCAGGAAGGTGTCCAGCAGGGGGAATGGCCTGCACGGATTGAAGGGTTTGCTCCTGCATGGGAGAGGGTAACCCAGCCCCAGGGAGCATTTTGGTACTGCCTCATGTGCCCTTTGAAAGCAGGACCAGCAGCAGTGGCTTCAGTTTTGTACTCAGGGGCTTTCCCCAGGCTGGAGCCAAAAACTCCCAGTGGCGAGGTGGCTGTTAGGGAAGGGAGGAGGAAAAGAACCCTCAAACACAGTCACAGAGAACTTGTGCACACACCATCCCTGAAATTGTTTAATGCCAGGCTGGATGAAACTCTGAGCAACCTGGTCTAGGAAGGTGTCCATCCAGAGGGGTTGGAACTGGAGGATATTTTAGGTCCTTTCCAACCCAAACGGTTCTATGATTCTATGACTGTGTCCTGCAGCCCTCCACGTGCGTTATAGTGACCAAACCTCTCTCTTTCAGGCAAATTTGCAAGGAGTTTGCAGACCTGATAGCCCAGGACCGCTCTCCGCTGGGGAACAGCCGCCCCTCGCTCATCCTGGAGCCCGGAGTGCAGAGCTGTTTGACTCATTTCAGCCTGATAACCCACGGCTTCGGGGGCCCGGCCATCTGCGCTGCCCTCACCGCCTTCCAGAACTACCTGGTGGAGTCCCTCAAGGGGCTGGATAAAATATTCATGAACAGCACAGGGAACGGGCACACGACCGGGGACTCCAAAGCGTCAGACAAAGAGGTGAAGCATCGGAAATAACAGCACTGCCTCCCCCGGTGGGAGCTTCCCCCGGGCACCAGCGATGGCTCCAGGGGGAAAGATGAGCCAGTGCACTGTCTTCTGAACTGCTGAGTTTGAACGTGTGAGGAAACTCGTAAAGCAGACACAGAAAAGACAGAAAACAAGAAGATTTAAAGAATTGAAGAAGAAAACAGTAGTGAGATTGAGAGAAGCCAGGCTGATGGCTTTGGGGTTTTGCCTTTTTTTTTTTTTTGTAACGTGGATGCAGGAAGCCAAGTCATGTGCAATTTGATTTTATTTTGCTTTTTAAAAAACCCACAGTGAAATCCTGACGTGCTCCAGGAATTTGTTCCAACTGAAAAACTAAGAGGAAAGAGCAAAAGCCTCATCAGTGCAAGGCCCAGAGCAGGAAGAGCCGAGGGCAGGGGGACAGAGCGCTGGCTCTACCTGGATTTATCCGCTGGTTTTGAGGCAAACACAGGAATCCTTCCCATTTCCCCAACCACAGCCCTGTCCTAATGCCAAGCCCAGGAAAATTGCTGGCAGAACTGCTGTGGATTGAAAGCAGGTCCAGGCTTTGTTTACAGCTTCAAACTGAGACTCATTGTGGATTTTCCTGTGGGCTGAGGAGCCCCAAGCCACGGCACAAGGGAGGAACAACCACACAGCCAACAGGTCCCAGGGCAGGATCGAGGGGAGCCCTCCTGGCTGCTGCCCTCCTGCCTGGGGATAAGGCAGGTGAAGTTAAACCCAGGACTAAATAAAACTCCACAACCTTCAGATAACAGCACACAAGTTTCTAAAATTAGTAATAACAATAAATAAAGCACAAGGAGCAGAACTTGAACCAGGCCAAACTGAACTGTTCTAAATCTGTATATATTTATTTATGTGTAATTAAAATCTGAAAGTTTTAAAATGTCCAGTGCAAGTTATTTATATCAAATTGAGTTGGGTTTTTTGTTTTGCCCTTTTTTGTTTGTTTGTTTGTTTGTTTTGGGTTGGGTTTTTTTTCTTTTGAAAGATGAAAATCTTTGGATTTTCTGCCATTAGAAATGGGAATGAAGTTTTGGATCCACCAAACTGTAGCATGGACAAGCTAGGCTGTGATAATGATGACTCTAGAAATTCTGCAGGATTTTGTACTTGCTGTTGTTTCTCTTAATGCTGCAATAGATGTAACAACACCCACACTACAATGTCATTCTCATTCTCTTAATAAACCTCTTTTTATTTGAAGAAAGCACCTCCATCGTCTTTGTGAGAAGGATCCTTTGCCTCTGTGGTTGTGTCTTAAAAGGGATTATCTAGATTAATTATATGGAAATTACATAAAATTGCATAGATTTAAGAAAGAATTCTCCAGTTTCATGGCTGAGGGTTGAGTGATGCCACAAACAGAGCTCAGGGGGTGACAGGAGCTGGTACTGCTGCTTGGTGTCCCCAGCCCTTGTGCGGAGCCAGCTGGCGCCAGTGGAGATGAATGAGTTTGCTGATGTTTCAGAACTACTCAGGGTAGTCAAATCTAAACCTGTCTGTGAAGAGCTGCAGAAGGACCTCAAAACAGAAGATAAAACAGCCCCACTGATCTCCAGGCAATGAAGCTCCAATTTCGTTGCATTCATGGCGTCACCACGAGCTGGACTCTGCACCAGCACCTTGTACTCGCAGAGCTTAGAAATAAACACAATGGGAATGGTCAGAAAAAGGATGAACAAAGCAAAAATCAGATTATGTTGCATGACATCTGTACGCTTGCCCTGTAATACTCTGTCCTGAATGGCACTTAGAGATCTGGCCAGCCCAGCTGGTAAATCCATGGCAAACTCAGGTGGGAGCAACTCCCATGCAAGGCAGGACCAAGGGCTGGAGCTGCAGGAGGAAGCACATGAGCTGCATGTGACAGAGGTGTGGAAAATGATGGGATGAAAAAACACAAACAGGGAAAGATGACACCAAAACAAGAGACAGGACACCCATGAAATGGTCAGGAAGCAGGTTTAAATAAGTCTTACCTACCTTAGGTAAGAAGCTGTGACTTTCCATGGGAATAGATATAAAAATAGCTTTTGACACAATGGAAGAGGATGATTTTAGGGAGTCTCCTTGCTGTCTTCCCAACATATCCATTGCTCCTCACAGCCAGAGGCTGAGCAGCTGGAATGAGACTGAGCCATGGCAGCACTCCCTGCACTGGACCCTTCTCAGAGTTGCACCCCACAGCTTTCTCTGGAGGTGCAGAACAGGATGATGGTAATAGAGGAAAAACCTGAAACAGTCCCAAAAGAGACCACTGGAGTTTTGAAACACAAACCTCTGTTTCAGGAAAGTGTGAAAGGAAATATTTAATGTCCTAATATAATCTGTGGGGATGGCTCAGTGTCAGAAACTCGCATCTAAATATTCCCTTCAAAGCTTAGGGAGGCATTTCAATTGAGAATCGGATTGGAAATGTCCCTTGGTATGAGGTTTGTGAAAGCAAAGACCTAAATGACGGGCTCTGCAGGTCTAGTTTTGCTCTGGACCTTCCCAAAGGAAGAGCCAAGAAATAAGGAGGAGTCAGGAGCACGGTGGAAATACTACAGACACATCATAGGCTTGTTTACACTTCAAAGCCAGTTTGGATAATTCAGGGTGTGAGCTGAAAGCACAAAAACTATTCCTATTTAAAATTATTCCAAAGTAGGAGCGCCCTGTTCTGCATCAGCATAAGCTAAATTTAAATGGATTATGATAAAGGAGAGTAAGGTGCATTTGTGCTACAATACAGGTTTCCCTACATGGGGTTATTTAGGATAACTATCCTGAAATAATTCCATTTGCAGACATCCTCTGGTGCACGGTATCAGAGCAGAGCAAGCGACGCTCCGGCACAGGATGAAAGTGTGTTTGTGCACACTGTAATAGCCAGGCATGAAATATCATTTCCTAATTTAATCACATTATGCAAACCTGGCTTGGTTGGGGCACTTTGAATATCAAGGAATTCTTAGACACAGCACGGATGAGCAATGCAGACAGAGAATCAGGATCTGCCTCTGGTAATTACATACCACATCCATGGGGTGGAAAATACCTCCCTCCTCATTTTCCTTTTTGGATACCTGCAAGTCTTTGGAATGTTTTATGTCTGGTGCCTGAAAGGCCAGCACAATGACCTGTGAGTGGGAGGAAGTTGCATGATTTGGATTCACTTGTTGATTCCACCACAGATGCTCAAGATGAGTAATGGATAAATCACATAGGAGCAACTTTCTCAAAGCATCAAGACTTCTCAAAATTTTGGACACCCTTATTCCTGCAGGTCCCCAGAGACACTTCAGAAGAATCAAGGGTCATGCCAGGCCAATTCTTGTCTGTACTGGAGTCCCCTCCCAGCTCACTGTCAAACAAGGCCATCCCCTGACATGTCCTCTCCCTTTCCATCCTAAGAGAAAAAAAAACATTTTACACAATTCCAGGCTCAACCCTGGTATAAATTCCCACACTGATTACAAATCTCATCGTGGGAAAATACATAGGATTGTGTCAAAGAGTAAAAATAGATCCAGTCTCAGGGTTTCTACGCTTGTTACAGAACATGCTGGAATTTCAATTCTAAAGGGAAATTGAAACAAAAAAAAATTTTTTTGAATTAATTTTGAATGAGCGACAAAGCCAGGGAAACCACATGCCAATCCTTGACAAGTGAAAAAGAAAAAGAACATTAAGAGAAACTCTTCAAACCCTAAGAGTCAGCTGTCCCAGGGGCAAACCAAGGGGAACATGGAGATGTGACTGTGCTGCATCATTAACGCCAGGGAGCAGAGGCTGTGTTGGAATTCCACACAGCTTTGGACAGACTAAATAATTACCTTTAAACAGGCACCTTAAAAGCAACAGGGTAATAACAGCTCTCGGTGTGAAACAACCCAATAACCAGTTTGCTGACCTGTAGTTAATGCATTCCTTCCTATAGGAGAGCCCATTAAATTCCCAACTTTACATGCAGAATCCAAGGAGCCACATGGCCTGTGAGCAAGAGAAGTTTTTCCTGGTGGTGCAACTGAATCAAAACACCACCACTGGAAATGTTTTCAAGCCAGGCAGTAAAAGAAATGTTATTTGTGAGGGTGACACGATGCTCCCGAGATTACTGATGTAGACCCTGCTCTCCCTGTCCAGGTGCAGGATGTGGAGCCTCCATTATCCAAACCGTGCTGGCAGAGAGAGTCTGACCCAGCCATCACCCAGAATGTGGCCGTGCTGAGCCACGAGGTATCACTTTGGTCTTCCCACCTCACCTCCTTTATATGGAAAAGAATTCCCACCGTGGCCACCTGAGCATTTCCAATAGGATACCATAAATAGCAATAATAATTCCAGCCATTGAACACCCACCCAAGCTTTTTCCCCAGGATTGTGGTGCTGAAGCATCCCAGAATCTTTCCAAGGTAGGAAAAATTATGGCAGTGAAGTTCTGGATGGTTCCTTTGTATGTTTCTATCCTGACACCTTCAGATGCTTCTAATTCGATTATTTTCAGCAGAGAAAAGGCTAAAATCCCTGAGATCCAGAAGGATTTCTCATTAGGATAGCTTTGTTTTAGTAGCAAAGGTTATAGGCAAAGAAAATGTTAAATGGAGACAACTCAGCTTTTTTTGGGGTGTGAAATGAGTTCAGAGAAATATCAATTTATTGCTCCAAGCCAAGAAGTTCTGCAACACCTCAAGTTGTGTCCGGATGCTGCAGCTTCTCATCTGACAATGGCTCAGCTGTGCAGAAGTACCTTGAATTCTTCTTGAGTTTTTCCACTGTACAGAGCCTTGAAGTCACTAAAAAATCCCCAAAAAGCAGCATTTTCTTGGCGTGACTGAATGACTTGCACTCAAGGCAAAACAGCAACTGCTCCATCATCTTCCTCTGTCCCAAAATTCCACATGTTCTCTGTGATTCTATTTATTACCTCTCTGAACAGAGAAGGTTCAGCTAATTCAGCAATGGCATCTTGGATTTCTTTACCTTTAAACACATGCTATAAGTAAATTACATTCTTCCCATTGGACACTCAAGGTCTTCCAGTCAAACTTCTCCTCCTTCAGACCTGATCAAAGTGGATCCATGGATTCTTTTATTGGATGAGATTCAGAACATCAGTGGCTGAAATGCTGAGTGCCTTTTGTCAGGAGTTACGAGAGTTTTGTCGTGTGTTGAAGACCTCATTGGCAGCTACATGGAATTCTAACCAGATTCCTGTGCAGGTTGGATCTTCCAGGGATGTTGCTTTTCCAGAGATATTTTTTTTTCTCGGCATGCAGCAAATACTTTCAAAAAAAAGTAGAATTTCCTATGAAAATATTTTATCCAATCCAAATATCTGTCTCTGTTTCAGGAGGGTTATGTTTATGTTCCCAGAGTACCTTGTTGCGCCATCAAACACCAAATCCTCGTTGTACTAGACCCTATGCTGAAACATCTTACCTGCAAATTTTTATTTCACTAGAGAAGTTTACAAAGGCCTGCACCTCACTGAAGACAGATGTGACATAAAGAGCTGAAGGGACTTGGGGAGTTTAGGAAATGGTTGGGATTCAAACCCAGACAAATCAACTCTAGCACCATAATTACAAAAAAACCCCCCAAAATGCCTTTCATCTGTTTCAAAGATATAATCTCAAAGTTTATTATTTCATTTTCAAAGATAAAAAAATCTCTTCTTTAAGAATTCCTTCTATTTCACTGTCTGCAAAAGCAACCCAACAGGGCAGGACACATCAGATGCAGGCACTGCTGAGGAGGAGGAGGAGGCTGGTGGAAAGGCCAGTTTGCTCAGTTCAGAGCATGAAAACAATATTTCTTACATCCTCTTGGTAATGTGCTGCTGTTTTGCCTCTTAAATGGACCCTGGCACCACAGGGAATTGTTTCAGCCCAGGCCTCCCACTCCTGACCCATTTTCACTTCATTTCCTCTCCCAGCCCTGTCATATGGCAGCAGGACAGTATATATTTTATATTACAGATTATGGCTTTTGGAGTTTCCTGCTAATTTGGTCATCACAGGGATCCTCCAGGAGCACACAGTAATCACCATGAGAGATGAGACCAGTCCTGTAGCACAGACAACGCTGACTTGGCCCCGTTCAGGTTCTCTTTGTCAGGAAGATGGGGTTTGGCACAAAACTTCTCTAAAAAAACTTCTCCGAAGTTCTCCAGAGCCAAAAGACACACTAGGCATCCACAGCCCATCCCTGCCTCATCAGGGCACTGGGCAAAGGGGATGGTTTCAGACAAACTGAAGCATTCAGCCCTCCCCAAGAAAGTGGGCAAGGTGAGAGAGATGGGAAAACCCTACGGAGCATCTTTCAGAACATTTGGAGTATGGACAATTTAGAGAATACAAAGGTCTTACCTGGTAAAGCAGAAAACTTATGTGAGATGCTAAAAAAATGAAGGAACATTCTTGTTTTAAAATTTTCCTGAAAAAAGTTGTCAGTGCCTTTGAACCTGCTGAGCCAAGGAGTAATTCAGCAAATCCTGCGAGGAAAAATAGCTCCGTTCAGCTCAGCCTGGGGCAAAAATGTTTTCTATTAATTCCATGTGTTAATAAGCTTTTTCACAGCTTTTGAACATAAAGAACCTTTTGCTTTAGTACCCTATAAATTTTGAAGCCAACATGGAAACCAAAACCAAAACTGTAACCGTGTGGCTTCACAGCTCCTAAACACATCAGGAAGGATCAACCTCAAATCCTTCCTGTCTTATGTCAGCATGGGACATGGAGCTCCCACAACCAGCCTTCCCCCAGTTCATCACAGCACAGGCCATCAATCCCGAGGCAAAAATCAACACAAAAACCTTGGAATATCAGATGTGCCTAAGCAAAGCCCCCAGTGTGATGCTCTGGGCAGGTCTCTCACGTGTGTTGAGCGAACACTGTAGGACAAATTAAATAAAAACTGTTTTAATTCTTTTCTTCTTGAAGGTGCTCACTAAGAACTATGTGAGTTTAAGGAAGATTACAAAAAAAAAAAAAAAGATAAACAGGTCTGAACTGTATCATTTTAAATCAGAGAAAATAAGGAATAAGTAAACCCTGGAAATCCTTTCATATCCCAAACTCAGCGGTACCCAGTAACAAAAGTTTCAAAGATACAAGAAACTGCTGTTCAAAAAAAGGAAAACCACCAAATGAGCTAACAGCTTTGGAAATGTTTTCCTAATTCCCATGTCAGAGTCTGGCAATGTACTTGAAAGTTTCTGATTCCCATATAATCCAGCTGGGGACATTTTAATTACACAGACAAGTGCATTTTCTGCTCCAGCCAGGCCCATAATGCCACCCTTGAGCCACAGCCTCAGCACACTGCAGGCTTATTGGGAGGGAGCAAATGAATGGGTTGTGATATCCCACATTCCAAACCAGCCATTGCAGACTTTTCCCAATTTTTTTTCTTCAGCAAATTTTGCTGTGGGATCACAGAAACTCCTTTGAAAAGAGTACCATGTGGTGCTGGAGGTTTTCCTCCCTGGCACAGCTGCTGATAAAATCCTGTAAGCATTCTCACTGTGAGCACACAGCAGTGAATGTCCAGAGCAGCTTTGCAAGGGAATATTGTATTATCTGAAAAAACCTGAAGATCTACCTTCACATCCCTGTTTGTCAGTGCTTGGATGAACTAGGAGAGGATGGATTCCAGCTGCTCTTTTTGGGTTTTTGGCAAGTCACTGATTATCTTCCTTTGTGAAAATATGGATAACTACTTGTTCCATGGCACAACTGTCCAACATTTGTGAAAAATAAAATAACCATCTTCCAAGGGAAGAAATAACCCTGTACATTCCACCTGCCACTGCTGGACAAGGCTCTGGTCTTCTCTCCATGAGTTCTGTGACCACCAGATGATCTGCAAGGCAGGAAGAGGACAAACCAGTTCGGGAGAAGGCAGCAGTAGCATGCGAGATCACTGCCCTCTGCTGAATCCAGAGCTGGGGAGACACACAGGTGTTCCCCACAAACCAAAACCTCTGGGAGCAGGGAATGGCACTGGCTGCATTCCCAGGGCAACATTTAGCAAGAGGAGATCAAGCACCACTGAGGCCCACGGGTGTTTTGGTGGTAGAGTAGCAGGATATTGTCAATAATCCCCAAAACACTGACACAAAAAATGATGGAGTTTGCTTTGTCTGCTGTAAATTAACTCAAGGAGATCCACAATTTTCATGTTTGTGCATAAACACAAGAAATATTTAACAACATCAAGGAAACATCTACTAAGCAAAAGGTAATTTAACCAAATCAAAACACACCCAAGCAAGAAATCACTTCAGAGGATTCAGTGATTAGGTTGGCCCCACCTTGTAGGGCTGTCTTAAGAGTTGATTTATAGATCAAAAATTATACTACACTTGCTGGTATCCAGATAAACCCATATTTAGATTTTCTCTCCATAGATCTGATCGGCAGAATTGAGTTTTTCACAAATCTTGCTAACTTCACTGTATTGCACAGGGAAAAAAACATCCAAGCAGTTCTGAAAGAGATCCTTTTAGACACCCTCTTCCCATGCTCCAACAGTGAAGGGTTTTCTCTGCCTTCCACAGCTGTCTCGAGTTAAACTACATGAATCAGCTTATTGGATAACAACCTAATTGCACATTAGCACAGAAACAAAACACTTAAACTGTCACTTTACATTTTCAAGACAACTAACTTATTTTTTAACATAGTCCTCAGCCAGTCAGAGATCTAAACCAACATAGTCAAGGGCATGGAAAATAGACAAGCTGTATATTTTAACTCCACCATTTACGTTTTGCTTTTTTTTTAATCTGTTAAAACAACTGATGTCTGTTTAGCTTGATCAGTGAAAATTTCCTGCACTAAATTACTGTTGATGGCTGATAACAACACATGGAAACTCTATGTAAGGTTAAACCTTTAAAGAATTAAAAATGGCTTGAAGGATAAGCTTTTTGCAAGTAGGATAAATTCATTTTTCCTTAAATACATCCAGTGCTTCACAGGTAGCAAAGTTAGAGGTTTTTTCTTCCTTAAATGCCAAGTTATTTAATGCAAAAGGAATATTCTGTCCCTGCTTCAGACGGGAAAATGAACTCAACCAAATCCTATGAGCATAATCCCTAATGTCAGCCCTGGCATGGGCTAATGCCTCTTGGAGGAGCCTACTGTCAAAACTAGAGACAAGAGCAAAGGAAAACACATCCTTGGGAGAGCTCAGCCTGATCTCTCCCCTCTGCTCCCACATCTTGACTCTGAGAAGTGACAGCTCCATTTGGTGACAAAATTTCTGCCAGTGACTGATCACCACGAACAGAAGTCAAACTCAAGGACTGTTGAGAATAGGCTGCAGGATTGATTCAACATACTTTAGTTCTATAGTTGTTGTTGTTGTTGTTATTATTACTACTGGGCAGTCTCATTTCTACTGAGGACACTCAGGTTTGCACTGAAACCCAGCGCCTGCTTGAGGCCGTTCACCTGCTTGGGGCTGGAGCATCTCTTGGTTTAACAGAACAGGGCCATGGATTTCTTGAAGAACTCCTGGGGAAAGGTAGGTGCATCAGCCTGGGGTCTCCCCCTCACCAGCAGCTCCCCATAAAAGTGAAGACAGCAGGATTGGAGACAGTTTCACCTTCCAGGCATTTCAGGTTTTGATTGATGTCCCTGCTTGGCTGTCACTTCACTCAAGACAACTTTTGAGTCATGGAGTCACTTTTAGGCTGCAGAACTGTCCTGGCACTGTTACAAATTTATGTGAGACCAATTCCACAAGGCAGCTGAGCCCTGACGGCTCCTCTGGGCCGATGCTTCTGGTCACAGGGAGGTCTACCCCAAAACACAGATTTTCTTCCATGGGAAGGTGTAATTAACACCAAGAAAAAGCCCCATGAGCGCTGCACCTACGCTCACATTCCACTTCCAGCAAAGCACTCCCAACCCAATGTGGCCTAAGGCACAGAGAATCTGTAAACTGATCTTGGAGCTAACGCCAAGCTCTGGAGAGATGAGCTGGTGATGATCTGCTCCCCAGGAAAAGACCATCCTTAAACAGGAAACCTAACACGAGAAAAAGGGCCTTGTTAACTCTTTGGGCCCTGAGGCTTTGAGAGTAAACCATATGGTCAGAATTACCAGCCAAGGCAAGGCAGAGCAGCTCACCGTGGCCACAGTGCCCCAGGAACACGGTACCTTGACTACTACATTCATTTCTCATAATATGAACCACAAAAATTAGTACAAAGTAGTATTTTCTTGCAGAGTTCAATTATTTCAGAGATTTCTCATGAAAGAGAGGCCTGTCATGACAAATACAAATGCAAAGGTGAATTCTTTTGAAAAGGGATTCCTGGATTCTAGGCAAAATACAGTTTTCAAAAGCTTTAGGGCTAAACTTGAAGCAGGTTAAGAAGTTTTCTACTCTTTCATTAACTTAAATATTGATTTTTCAAATAGATTCCATGTACTACTATCAAAAATGAAAACTGGTTTCTGAATTTAAATATCAGCACCATAGACATTTTAAAAAATAAGTTATACATCAAAAGTATCACACCTTCCCTTAAAAGGTATAAATTCTTGGAAAGTTCTCAAAAAAATCTGTTTTGTTAGAGGCTACAGTCCAATCTCATCGTGGGCCAGCTCTTCTGTTCCTGGTTTGGAATCAAGGGCTGTATTTATTCATTCCTTGAGGCTGCCGCTCCGTTGGCTTTGGATGCAACCCCGTGGATCTTCCTTTCCATGGGGGATTCAGATTCTGGGCCCTGCCTTTGGGCAAAACATATGTTCAACCTGGATCCAACCAGAGAATAATTGTTTTATGTTTATTAATCACCTGCATGCAAATAGGTGCCAATAAAAACTCCAGGCAGATTCTCTGCCAGGCTCACACCATCCATGAGCTCCACACCCCAGTTCGGTGTCTGAACAATGAAGCCCTCCAATGAAGAGGCATCACTGCTTTGATATGCAGTGACAAAAATATCACATCAGCTCAGCCCCTCTGCAGTGATGAGTTTGAAATGAGACAAGAAACCTGCAAAAACATTCAACATCATTGGTAAAAGAAATTAGAGATGCTGCATTAAGCTAAACAAGTACATTAATGCAACACGAAGGGGTGAGATTTCAGAGGCAGAACGACAACGCTCTGACTCTGCTTGTGTTAAATGTGACCTGCCAAGAGGAAATCGTCAGGCTGGGGACTGCTGAGTGTAAAAGTTTAAAATGTTTTCAAGAAATAAAGTGAGTTTTAGCAAAATGTTTCAGAGTTCTGTGCCACTGGCCTTAAATAAAAGCCGTTGCAGCCATTACAGCAAAACCAGCTGTAATTAAACTCATTCTGGGAAGAATTAAACTACAAAGCCTGATGGGACTCCAGGGAAGAATTAGATTTAAGTAAGAGGCAGGGTGAGTTAAGGCACTGGAACTGCAAATTTCTTCTGTGTCATTACGCAAGTCTCAGTCTCATCCAGTTCTCATCCATTCCAGAAGACAGGAATACTTTATCTTTAAAACTGACAACTTCTTTTTGGGAAGGAACAAACATTCTCAAACACACCACTGAGCTAAGACCAAAAAGCTTACAAAAATTAAGTCTGTCACTCACCTTTTCCAGCTGAGAACTTCAGTGTTATGCCACAACACACAACTATCAGGCTGCACACAATCCTGTACACATCTACCCTATTTCCAAGATTCTTCTTCTGAGCTTATTCAAACATGATAAGCACTCAGAGCAATTTTAATGCCAATTCAAGTAGGGAAGGAGTCACACCAACAACTGTTCTCAGAAGAATCACTTCTGGGCAGACCAGAAGCATCAGCCACATGATAACTATCTGAGGCTGTTCCATGAATGGGGGTTTCATAGGGAGGCAGCATCTTGAGCCTAGATGGATCACCAGGGATTATTCCCAAGGAAACAAAGCTCTAGCTAGTTGAGAATAATTCAAAGATTTATGAGGAGTGCTGCAGTTTAGTTTCTCACTGAAATGCTTTCATGTACTTCTAAATGTACAGACACATCAATTAAGAAAAATCACATAATTGGTATATTAGTTTCTATTTAAAATACTGTTTAAATTCTATTTAATGTAGTTATGAACCCACTGTGCCAGCAGAACACTCCTTCCCAGTAACATAACCAATGCCAGGTGAGGTAAAAGGGCATTTTAAAACCCATTCTACTTGAAAACCTTTGTATCAATCTAATTCAAGTGAAAGAGAACTCCATCAAAAGCAAATCAGGTCTCAGAAAACCTGGTTATTATTTTATACAGCAGAGTGGTAACATCTTTGAAAAAATAAAGCAGATGCTGCATGTTTGGCATGGACCACTTGTCTAGGGTTTGTTGAGCTTTAGTGATGAGAGGGATGACAGCACAACGCCATCTAGAAAATACAGTTTTCCCACAAATAAGAAATTTGGAGAGCAATAAAATCTCAGAAGAAGAAAGATAAATAACCTGAATGTCCCCCCATGAACTGTAAATCAAGTTTCACCTTCACTGTGGAACAATCTACTCAAATCCTCTCAGAAAGGATCAGTGGAATAAAAAGATAAAACTGGCTATATAAATGTCAGGCTTTATTCAAGCTCCCACTGCAGTACATTACTCGTGTGCTTCAAATGAATAGAAAAAGAAAACCCAAGAGGGAACAAAACAAGACTGCTGAAGAAAGATCTCAGGGGTTAGGACTCCACTTTGGCAAGGGGTATATTGTCCACTTCGTGGATGCCCTCCTTGTCAATGAACCGGGCATTGAAGGAGGTCAGGTTGAGGATGAAGCGTTTCCGAAGCTGTTCAGCAAAGACAAAAAGACATAAGAAATGAGATTCACTCAGAGCTTAAATAAAAGAGGAGAGTATACTTTAAATTTCCACTCTGGTTCTAGTGACCTGAAATATTAGGAACTAGAAAGGGTTTCTCACTGCTCAGGAGTGACTTAGTGGGAGTTTGCTCTCTGTTGTAAGATGATCCACATTAGACAAGCCTCGGGTAGAGATGCAAAATAGCCAGGCCTGTTACCAAGGAAGACATTTAAGCAGGAAGACTAGAGTGGTCTACAATTTTGGACACGAAGTGTACCTATCACAAAGATACTTCAAACAGGACCTCTTCAGAGCACTTCTTCCTGATGTTAGATTCAAATCAATCTCTTAAAAACAAGGATAAAGACTATTTTCCTACAATAAAACAACTGGTGTCTAAAATGTCTGGAGTCTTATGTTTACACTAAAATTGGTCATGAACTTTAATGTCAAGGCTCTACCTCAGGTATCACTTCACAAGCTGGAAAAGAATTAGTGTATACTTCTAAGACTGCTTAAGTGTAACACAGGTGACAAAGGTGCTGCAGCATGTTCAGAAAAAGTCTGGATCAATATTATCCTAAGCATACGAAAAGCAGAAGTAAAGCAAAGCGATTAAGCTCCAAGTTTACGTTCTGGAGGATCTGAACCGTGCAAAGGCAACACAACTGCCCATAAATCCTTTTCCTCAGTAGCTATTCCACATCTGGCCAGTGCATTTACTACGCTTCTAGCGAAGGCAGCAAGAAACGTGACAAGAGGAACAGGAAAGTATCAGCGAATGAATGCAAACAAACATTCCTTTCTCAGGAGCATCAGGGCCTGAGTTCAGCAACTCACCTCCTCTAGACATTTTTTTAAGAGCTCCACAGCTTCTTCACGTGTGATACCTGAAAGGGAAAACATCCACAGATTGATTTCATTAGAGGCCATCTCTCTCCACAGAAACTTTTATTAAATTTAAACAACTTTTCAGCTGAGCACCAAACCCTCTCCTTTCCCAGCTCACAGAAAACACTTTCCAGATGTCCCGAGGACGCCCTGCACTGCAGTGCTCACGCCACAACAAGCCATTGAGAATCGATTTGTTACAGGGAATGGGAAGCATGACGGAATTCTGCCTCCCATGGCCAGGGCCCGGCTCGGAGAAACCCAGCCACCTCCCTCTCCTACAGTTTACTGCAGCTCTAAATCAGCTCCAGCTGCCCCGGCCGGCTGCGAGTCTGGTGCAGGAGGTGGAGATGGGTTTAGTGACATGTTCCTGCTGGGTATGAGCTCAATAAAGGGCAAGGCACGTGTGGGATCCTCCTGCTATTCTCACACTTCAAGATAAAATCCAGCACTCTATAGCGGTGACAAGCCATGACAATGAAGTTCATTATTTTCTTCCGTTCCACAAGGAATGGTGAAAATGGGACAATAGATCGTTAAGGGACAGGACTAGAAAACAAACAGGGTCTGTGGATCTAAAACTTCTTTCTAGGCTTTGTTCCAGACCTGCATCCACAGCTCAGGCAAATTAAATGAAAATGATCAGCTTATGGCTACATTTCTTGCAGGAGGTGGATGAAAGGATTTCTAATCTCAGAGCAGCGATAATAACTTAAATTTAGCTTTGCACACACGAGTCAAATAGTTTGTAGCTAAAGCCAAGTATGTCAGACTAACAATATCTGTGCTTTGCACATTTCCTTATCTGCACAGTGGGGATGGGGCCATGTTTATTCCTTGGCAGTGGATTATGATTCTAAAACTAAAAGTTTAGACAGGTACAAACATGCACAAGAGTTATGATGAGCAGCTGCCAAGTGCACAGAACTGTGAATCAGCCTAAAACCTCTCTGGTGCCCAGAGAAGCTTTGGCTGCCCCATCCCTGGAAGTGTCCAAGGCCAGGTTGGACAGGGTTTGGAGCACCCTGGGATAGTGGAAGGCGTCCCTGCTCATGGCAGGAGGTGAAATGAGATGACATTTAAGGTTCCTTCCAAACGAAACCATTCCATACTCTGTGATTCATGACCACCACTTCACAGTGCTGGAGATGATCTTGCTAGGAATATCTTTCACTTGAATGTTTTTAATTTATCACACACAAAGCCAATCCAAGATATGGAGCAATAGGAACTGGGACTAGCCTTTGAATATTGATACTCTGGCAAAATGTACATGTCAGAGCCAACAGATAAGTAAGAAGATAAAGCTGTCAAACTGTTATTTATCAAAAGCAGACTACCAGCTGCTAATGGTCCAGGAAAGTCTAATTAAGTTTTAGAATAACTGAAATGTCCTTTACTCCCAGTCTGTTATGCTGCAAACAGGACAAAAAAATTAAGGAGTTGACTAGTTTTCTGTTAACATGCTAGCAAAACCAAAGGCAACCTTTAAAGTTCCATTTATCTAACAAAAAGTCAAGTTGCAATCTGCAGCACCACAGCAATGCCACCTGATTCAGAAAATGTCAGTCTCACTGGTTAATAAATTCAAGGCCCAAACTGAAGCAGGAGAATTTTCCTGTCCAGTGGCTCCAATCACCTGGCTTGTAGTAACGGTCAAGGATGCTGAGGGTAAGGAATGCTCCATATCCGTGTGCTGCAAAAGGAGCCTTGGCCAGAGCTGCCAGGTAATCCATGTAGTACAGGGCAGGGCCCTCGTGGTCATCATAGCCAGCCAGGAGAAGATTCACGTGGTAAGGGGTCTGCCAACAGAGATGATGTTTTTGTTAGAGCACTCACACCACATCTTTGAATCCAGATTCCCCAGGCACCAGGGGAACAGCAACAGAGCTGATTACCCAATTCCTTATCATAAAATGCTACAACAATCCTGTCTGCAGCACACTGTGGGTCTCAAGCTAAAAGTGATCTTCTGGTAACACGGACTGCACAAGCAAATAAAAACATAAAACTCTAATTTTCTTGAAAACCAGTGTGCTTGGGGTTTTTCTACAGGTTTCACAGCACACTCAAACTTTAAAAAACTTGAATGCAGTTTTCACGCCAGATTCTTTCATCTCAACATAAAACTCGTGGATTTTTACTGCTGACACGTGAGCACAAGGTGAACATTTTGCAGTTTCTAAGAACTCTTTGTTCATTTAACCTGCTCTTTGCTCTCTTCCCAGTCCCCCTCCCGGTGAGCACGGCCGGTCTCAGCACGTATGAAAGCTCTCACACAGTGCAGTTACACACAGTGTTGTGTTCACTGGCATTTTGGTTTTTATTGCATGTACCAAGTTTAATCTTTAAAATTTGGCAGTTTACTTCATGTTCCAGGTTTAGTGTTCCACCATCATGAATAAGTCAGACATCCCTTCTTCTCCTACATCTCCTTCCAAGATCTGTACTTTGTAAGATCATGAAATACACATGCACTGTATTATTTTTAAACGTAGGATCAGAAAAAATTTGGGCATTGTAAGTATTTTTAAAAGCAGCTTTTATATACTTCCAGTATTTCCATATCTACACAATGTTTCTTATTAAATTAATTGTACTAACAGGATATCTCCAAAATGCTGGAAAGCCTGGATCAACAAAGCAACAAAATAAGAAAAAAAATGATGATGCAACTACCAGATTAAAAAAGCAAACAAAATTTCACCCTAAAGCCAAAACATTAACTGCATCATAGGAAAAGTTCATTTGGATACCCAATACAGTAAATTTACACACACACACGCCAAAAAAAAAATCACAGGCCACTATATTTTTACTTTCAGATAGTATGAAAGAATAAAGCAGGCTACAGTTATATATAAAACATCACTTTAAATTGTGTGATTTAATCTTCAAAGCATCCAAGAATATTTGGAAAGAAGTTACCATGCAGCTGTATTGGTTTAATTAGGCTGTATTTCATCATTTATTTATTCTGAAACATCACATAAGTTGATATTTAAGAGCCATGACACAAGATCACTCAAATTATTGTGTGACTTGGAATTACCAACACTGGCATATGTGAGATACTCAACCATAAATAAATGGTGTTATACAGACTTAAATCCATCTGTAAACTGATTTTCAGTTTTAAGTTCTTCTGCTAATGGTCTCTGAGCCTTCTTAAAACTCAAATGTAAATAATTATCCCCCATGCCTTATTATTCTAGAAAGGCAGAATTTAAACATTAGCAAATATACATAATCTATTTACTACTTCCATGATTATAAATGAAATTTGCAGCGTAACACCTCGATGCTGGGACTGGAATTTCTTGTACATCCCAATCCTTTAGTCCATTCCAAAGGCAGCCTTCCTTGGTTTCTGTAACTTGGTCCATGCCAACAGTTCTCAACTCTTTACAAGGCTGATGTGGTTAAAGTGCCATCAAATGGGTGATGAGTGACACTCCAGGACATTATTTTTTAACCCAAACTTCCCTTTCTACAGAAGCACCATTCCTCATCCTGAGTAGTTTTGCACTTGGTACTGTTTGATTTAAAATAACGACAGCAATTAGGAGATGTGTGAAATTCTTCAGAATTTACAGCTGAAGAGCACAGTTGTGCTAAACAGCCCAAGCCCAGCTCGGTGGTGACACAGCCCTGTGACATCTGGCAGAAGCCAAAGTCACAGCAAGGGGGGAAAGGTGGGAGCAAGGAAGCTTCCTGCCAAGTGTGGACATGGGGAGAGGAGTTGAAAGCTGCCTTTGGAATCCAGCCAGACCCTGTCACCTATAATTAAACACCATCACAACCAGAGACTGCACTTCAGCACCTTTGGAGGGCAGTGGGTTGTTTTTCCTATCCCCCCCACACACACATACAGAACCTCGGCAGTAAGTTCAATGTACTAAACCCTGTACTGGACTCAGCAGGTGAACCAGGTGAGGCGCTGGAATAGGAACAGAATCCTGGAATGGTTTGGGTTGGAAGGGACCTTAAAGCTCATCCCATCCTACCCCCTGCCATGGGCAGGGACACCTTTCCCTATCCCAGGGTGCTCCAAGCCCTGTCCTACCTGACCTTGGACACTTCCAGGGATCCAGGGGCAGCCACAGCTGCTCTGGGCAACCTGTGCCAGGGCCTCCCCACCCTCACAGTGAACAATTTATTCCTAATATCCAATCAAACACTGCTCTCCTTCAGCTTAAGGCCATTCACCCTTGTTCTGTCACTATGCACTACAGCACCACTCACCTCCATGAAAGTCAAAGCACCTTCCAGGTTTGCCTCAAGTACAACATATAAATGGAAGTCACATAGATTCTTTTCAGATCCTGCTATGGAGCAGAAGCCTTGTGTTTTAAAAAGAGAAATGTCATAGAAAACCAGTAGAAGCAAAGACAACAGTGATGTAACGGCCTTAAGATGCAAGCCCAGTGTCATTACACTTGATACTTTCCCTCAGAAGAACAATTTCAAGGCACTGCCTTATGAGCCATCCCTAAGATATCAAGAACTTGGACTACAGGAGTAATGAGAATCCTAAATGAAATCAAAGTGGATAACAGGGAGGAATCCAGATGGTCATGAACAATGCAAACAAGCTCTATTTTAATCTTGGCCACAACAAGAGTCTAATGCCTGAGAAAGTCCTGCTGCAGTTTAACCTTCGCCTTCATATGCCTTCTGGCCTCCTATAACAGCTCACACAGTGAGTACCAATAAAGCAACAAATTTACCTTTTCCCCACCAAACTTTTTACTTCTCAACTATTTTGCCACTCCTAACAGGAGGTGCTGGCATGTTTTACCTTTCAATTTTTATTTTCATGATCCATATGATTACATTAGTAGCCTCCAGAAATCCCTTATGCAATTTCAATAGATACCAAGCACTGGTGTTAATCCTTCTGGTATCCCACATATTATGATGAAAATGTAACAAAATTCATAGGAAAAAAACCAATTCTGATGGCAAGGCTTGTATTGTCAAATTCTAAATGCCACAAACAAACCATTAAGTACTACAGTTAGAGAAAAAGGGTTCTGCCTGCAGTGTGGAGATCAGTGTAGTGTGACAGCAGTGTCAGAGAGCGCTGCGCGCCCCGGGGCGTTGCCATCTGCACCAGAGCAGCGTTTTGTCTCTGGTAAATAAACACATCTGCCTCTGCCAGTGTCCTCCCCACTGTGCTGCCCATCTGGAGCAGGTGAGCTGGAAGACAGGCATGGGCTCAGGAAGCAAAGGAGCCAAAGGGAGGATCATGCCACAAGGAATGTGGCACAGATTAAGACAAAGGTGCTACACCAGTGCTGCTTCCTGATGTGCAGGTTTACCAAAAAGCCTGTTAAAGGTACTTTAAATCATATGTAAGAAATAGCTGCCTCTGCTGAAAGGGGACAGGACACTCAGTCTCATCTGTGCAGGTCAGATGTCCCTGAGATGAGCTACTAGCACCAGGGCCAGGTCCCAACAGCATCACTGCTTCACATCAGCCTTGAGATCTGCACAGGAATGCACTAACCACACAAAGACCTCCCAAATCACACCTCAACACAAGCTAAAGCAAACAGCATCACTGCCAACCATCACCTGCCAGCCATGTAGTTTGATGAAGCCATGAAGAGTAGTGTGGAATCACAGAATATCCTGAGTTGGAAGGGACCCACAAGGAAAAGCTACTGCCTGCAGCTGTGATCCACATCAGAAAGGAGAACAATAATCTCTGGCTGTTCCTGTGGATGAGTTCTGGAAGAACTCTCGCTCCATACATGTGTAGTTCCCAACAATACAGCTCTGAGGTTAATGCTGGCCTTTGTTTACTACTGTAAAACCTGATTTCAGGCCTGAGCAGTGCACTGTTAGAACAGCAACACAATTCAGCCCACACTCTATCCCTGATAGAGCTGATCAACTTCATTCTCAACATCTTCTTCCTGTTTTCTTCCATGCACCACATTAACATTCTTCTCAATGAAATGCTTCCTAACCTTAGATCATTAAAGGTTTGTTTGCCCCTTCACAGCAGCTTTTCATACTTTGAAAAAAATCACCCTGGGAAACATCAGTAATTGCAGTTCAGTAACTTGGAAACACAACCCCAGCTTGGATGTGGTATTTACTGAAAGTCTCATGTTGCTGTTTACAAAAGGCACTTGTTTTCCTAAGTACATCAAACAGCTTTGCTCTATGAAATCATTTTCCAAGAAGATTAAACGGATTTGGTGCATTTGCATGAAAACCCATAACCTTATCTCGATGTTCAAGAAGTTTAATTCACTCCACGTCTGCAGTGTGTGACAAAGTGTTTACTGGGCCCAAGGCTGGAATTTTAAGGCTATGGTTGTATCAGTTATTGATAAGTGATGTGATAAGTTTTTCAAATAAGCAAATCAAGTTCTATTTTAGTAAGACATTATTTCAGCAACATGAACTCACAGAATCTCAGAATCACTGATGTTGCAGAAGACCTGCAAGATCAAGTTCAACTTGTGACCCATCAACTCCTTGTTACCCAGAGCACTGAGTGCCAAGTCCAGTCATTCCTTGACCCCACTTGTCCCTGAGCAGCCACTTCCAAATTCATCACTAAAGACAGCAGCTCCCACCTTTTTCAGACTCTCATTATTTGAGGATGGGAATGTTCCCTGGAAGCCTTTGCCAAAATCTCTCAGCTGTTACTCACCCGACTCCGGAGATAGTCCGCGAGGTTTCGCCGGGTGAAGTTTGCAGCTGCAGTGGGAGACAATTCATAACCTGGAGAAGAAATGGGATTATTTACTTGATAACAGCTCAAATCCATGTTCACGTTTCCTCTCCCACCTTCCCATTCCTATTTTGAAATAACAAAATATTCTTTAGTGACAAAATGTTGTGCCTTTTGACTAATTGCGGTTTATTCTGAAAGCTACAAGCATAAACAGGGCCCTCAGACTTTGGGTAGCTCCTATCTGTATGGAGCATAGAAATACATGGCTTAAAAAAATTAAAATATTAAGGACATATAGCTTGGCTTTTTTGTCCAATATATCAGAAGAACTGGTAATAGCTGGCACGCAATGGACATATTAAGAGAATAATAAGTCTGTTAGTAAAATATTTGTGTCATTTACATTGCAAAGAAGTTTGCTGGGATTTGGATAAACATTTTAATTTATACGGTACAATCCAGCCTCTAGTTCTGCATCCTGCCTGAACTATCACCTTTGCTGGACACTAAAAATGCAGAAATCTTTACAAAAGATTTGAGGATAGCACTTTCCACCAACATTCACCTGGAAACCACCCTTAGCTCTGCTACCAACCCTCAGAGCCTCTGCTGCTTCACTCACCATTTCTCATTTTGTAGAGCTGAACATTTTTCTGGATGTATTCTGCAAACTGCACCGTGTCTCCAGGCTCCCCAACACACAGCAATAAGATCTTTTCACTCATCTTAAACATTTTGTCATGGTCTAGGCAAAGAAAAATAACATTGAGAGCCACGGTCATGAGGAAGAATAAATTATTTTGCCAATATCCTGATGTATCACGACTTTACAGAAGAAAGAAAGATTTGCATGACTGCATCATGACCTGGAGCACCAGTAAAAAGCCTTTCTGAGCAAACTGACATTTGGTGTCTCACAGCTAGTGACACAGAACACAAGACTTGTTAAAGAGAAACAAAGCCCTTCAGGAAGGAAGGCATTCTAGAAATATATAGTATTTCCTACATTAGAAACAAGGTAGGAAAGAAGAAAGCTTCACACAGAATATTGTGTTCAACACATAAGGTTTTGCTTCCTGGGATCAGGAATAAGAATTTTGCTCAGTGACTATTCAACTTTATTGAAATATTCTGCAACAAAAGCAACTAATTTAATATAGAGCTGAAATATCAACACACGCAGCAACAGCAATCCTAGGAAATCCAGGAACGAATTCCATGTCAAATGATGTCCTTTCCCTCACATCCAGCAGTCTCAAAAATCAGAAGCTTACGTGACGAGGTTTTTCCAGAAACATTTCTTTTGCTTGTCATTTTTTGTGAAAAAAAACTGAAACAAACAACCAAAAAGAACAAAGTAACGGTTATAAATTGTAAAGAAGCCCACTTACAAACAGGAAATTAAGGAACAGTAATCCACATTTTTAGCTGTAACTGCAGTTTAAATCAGTTCTAAGTTTGTGTGTGTTTGAGGAGATCCAAGTTGTTGTAATGACAGTGCTGAAGACAATCCTGTGCTCACAGGATCTCCTCTCACCAGAGCAGGTATCTGGCACTTGGATACCCCAGACAGACAAGGAGCAGCTGCTGGAATGAAGGGAAAATCCCTTCTCTCCACTGAGGGCAGGTCATGGACAAACACCAAGCCTCCACCTCTGAGCTTCCCCTCCAGCTCACTAAATGGTGCTAAACAATCTCTGCTGCAAGACAGGCACAAAGTGTCACAATCCTCTAAAACGATGTCTAAAGTTATCACAGCACCAGAGCTCAGGGAAAGCCACTGACACTGCCCAGCCCTTGCAATCCCAGATTGGTTTGCGTTGGAAGAGACCTTAAAGCTCGTCCCCTTCCATGGACAGGGACACCTTCCACTATCCCAGAGTGCTCCAAGCCCCATCCAACCTGGTCTTGGACACTTCCAGAAATCCAGGGGCAGCCAGAGCTTCTCTGGGCACCCTGTGCCAGGGCCTCCCCACCCTCACAGTGAACAATTCCTTCACAATATCCCATCTAACCCTGCCCTCTGGCAGTGGGAAGCCATTCCCTCTGTCCTGTCACTCCAGGCTCTTATAAATTGTCTCTCTCCATCCTTCCTGCAAGCTCCCTTCAGGGACTGGAAGAGGCAATTAGGTCACCCCAAAACTTCTCCAGGCTGAAATTAGTTTACAAATATTCTAAATATAGATCTGAAATTTATGGGTTTCCCCCTCGTCCAGCAAAAGCAACTAAATCCTATGTTCAGAGTACATTTTCCTTAAAGTTTATGAGCAAACCTACTTGGAACCAACATTAACTTAGAAAACATTATTTAATGTGCTTAAATTTTTATTTTGTACATGCCACCAGCTTTCACAGCCTCTAACATTGCTCCAGTTGGCTATCACAGACTTAGAGTGAAACATTTGAGGTAAAAGCAGTGCTGTAACATTTTTATATGGATTTATTTCTATTCATTTGTATGGATTTACCAATCCTCTACAACTTTTTTTAGAAGAGCTTTTAAATCAGAGTCTTTAGAAAAGAACAAGCTTCTGTCTAGGTCCTTGCAACAGCAGGTAGAAAAATTGATTTCAGAGAATTCCAGAGACTTGGTGATGCCCTAGATGTTTTACCACACAAAGAAACCAAAGCCATGTTGCAGTCTGGCTCCTGCGCCCCGTGCTATAAATTTCACGGATACTTTTACTTCCCATAATCCCTTTTTTCCCATGAATCGCCTTTTACCAGTGACTTAGGCAAAAGTGAGCACCTCCTGTCACACATCGTTATCCCTGTGCGGTTTTTTAACACTTTTACATTGTGGTGCAGAGTGAGGTTTGGGGTCACAAGCCAACGCTCACCTGAACAAGCAAATTAAGCTGACAACCGAACACAGGGCGGCCATACTCGGTCAGGACTGGGGACTTTAGCCGGAGCAAGCGGCGATTCAAGACCCGCTCTGGCTCCGCGCTCCAGAGGCCGCCCGGCACTTCCTATAGTGACTACACCTCCCCTGAAGGGCCCAGTAGCGCTTAAACCGAGAAACCCCCTGCCCTTTGAACATCGTCCCCTGAGCCCGAGCGACGGGCGCGCAGCACCCCAAGCACGCACACCGCGGTCACGCCCGGGGCCCCGGGACACCCTACCGGGCCAGGGCTTAGCACGGGGCCCCGGGGCCCCCCAGAGTCTCACCGTGCTTCATCTGGACGATGCTGGTGGCCGCTACGGTGTCCGCGGCCACCAGGACGTAGTCGGGGCCCTGGATGCCGATCAGGTACTCCATGGCCGTGACACAGCGCGGCCCGACCCGCCCCGCCGCGCCTGCGCGCCCGCGCGCGCCGATGACGTCACCGCTCGCGAGAGCAGCCGCCCGCGCGGCGCCGCGGAGCCCTGAGGGGAGCGGGTGGGGGGGGCCGGGAATCTGAGGGGGCCGAGTTCCGTCCCTTTGGAATCACGGGATGGTTAATGGAAAAGGTCCCAGAGATACAGGGTGGCTGAATGAGGCACTGAGGTTGGAGAAGACCTCCAAGGTCACCCTCAGCCCAGTGCCACCCCCGTGCCCTCCACTAAAACATGCCCTCAAGTGCTGTGTCCACGTAAGATTTTCACGGAATCATCGAAGTTGGATTTAAAATCATTTAGTCCATCTGTTCCCTTCTCTGGACATGCTCCAGCCCCTCAATGTTTCTCTTGTCCTGAAGGGCCCAGAACTGCCCCAGGATCCAACGTGCAGCCGCAGCAGTGCCAGCATGGGGGAATGGTCACTGTGCCTGTGCCCCCAAACCATCGAAGTTGGTTCCCTACAGCCTAAGGAACAATCCCAAGCCTGGCTCATCCACTGAGCCAATATAGGATTTTTTTCCCAGGGCTGCAGACGACCCTGTGGATTTTCCTATCAGTTGATGGCTTCAGAGCTCTTCCATGAGCTCAGGTAGAGACCTTGGGTGGCATCTATGGTTCATCACCTGGCTGGACATGGATTCTAGCAGCTGCTGAGCAGTGAATGTTATCCTCCGTTTCTTTTTCCGCCAGTCTCAATCTACTTAAATTTCCCAGGGCAAAAAACTGCCTTCTTGCACAGAAATCCTGGAATGGTTTGGGCTGGAAGAGATCTTCAGGATCACTCTGTCCCACCGCTGCCATAGGCAGAGACACCTTCCCCCAGACCAGGTTGCTCCAAGTCTCTTCCAACCTGGTCTTGGACCCTTCCACCCAGAGGCTTCCAGGTGTGCCTGTAATGTGGATAATTAATAAGAAGAGAAAAAAAGAAACAACCTGAAATTGCCTGGACATTGTCTCACTGAGGTGACTCCAGATGATCCTTGTTTTATGCCCCACCAAGGGCTGTCTGAGCTGCACCAAGATTCAATGATTCTATGATTAACACGTTCTCTGAGTGCAGGGGCACAAATCCAGTCCCGTGCTGAGGAAAGGAGCCACCAAAGCATCCAAAATCTGTGGTTTTGAGGCAGCCCCAGAAGAGAAAACTCGGGATGCTTCAGCATATGGCAAACAACCAGTCATTGGGAGAACCAGACATAACCTTTGTGTGGTTTAAAAAATACTAAACATGCCAAAAAGCAACAGCAGATTGTCTCCAGGAAACAGTATAAATGTGTGCAAGCAGCAAATTCACCATTTTGACTGTTTTCCAATGGCCTGTAGCTACACTTGTTCAGTTGAGTGCTGCATGTGTAAATCAAACGAGGGTGATTTCTTTTACTGAAGGATTTTCTGTGTGGATCCAGCCTGAAGTTTTGCTTTTTTTCCCTGTAGATCTCCACACATATTCCACATGTACAACCTGCCCTTCTCACTCAGTGTTATTTTTTGAGACCGTTTTAAGAAAAGGTTAATGAAAAATGCACAACTACCATCCCGGTTGATTTTTCTGGAGCCCTGAAGTACAGTTAAGAGTGGAAGTTGTTATTGAATTTTCTTGACAGATTGGATTTCCCTGTTTAGGAATGTGCATCCGGTGCACACCTACCTCCTTCTGGGGTGAAGGTGCTCCTCACACAAGTCCATGACACTAGCAGGACAGCTCTGCCAGCAGAAATCAGGGAATATTTTCCACCATTAAAGGGAAATTGTCCAGGCTGCAGCATGTCTTAAAATGGAATGTGCCTTTGCCTGTTTTATTTTCAAGACAAACACTGCAGTTATGTGTATTTATGTGTTGTTTGCTCCACAACATCCATGGGGGTATTCCAAAAGCAAAAACTGTGAGTAGCCTGGCTACTGGCATCCCTCTGTCCCCCACCTGTGAGAGTAGGAGAACACCTTTTACGGGGAACACAGTGCTCTAAATGTGGCTGAGGAGGAGGAATACTCTGCATGTTCTACCTCTGTCTCCCAATCTGGTGGTCCCAGTGTCCTGTTCTCCTTCCAGAAGGGCTATGCCAAGCCCTCCTGGGTACGTTGCTGCTGCCTTGGGCTGGGAAACGCTGTCCTGAGGGATCTGGGCTCAGCTTTCTGCCCAGTCCCCATCTCATGACCAGTGTGGGGCTGTGGTGTGACCCAGGATGGCGGGATGGGAAGGATTTGTCGTTCCAGGGATTGTTTGTGTGGTGCTTGCACCAGCTTTTGTCCTTTGTTGTCTCCCAATATGGTATTAGTAAAGATGATGTTACAGTTACTGGAATGCCTGGACGAAGTTTCCTGCAGGAGCTCTTGCTTTCCAGAGAAGAAAAGAATCCTCATGTTCTTGATGTTTCAGGTGCAGGAAATGAAGGTGCAGAGAGGAGAAGTGATTTAGGAGATCATAGGGCAGGGTAATGGAGTGGATGGGAATAGAAATGTCTTTATTCAATGAGCTTCTCTCCGGCTGCTGGAGTGTGCAGTTCAGATCACCAACCCCAACATGAACCCTGCAAGGCTTACACGGGGCTTTGCTGCTAATCTCCCTGTCTGGGCTCCACCGAGCTCCTGGAACTGACTTCCTATGGGCCTAAACATGGTGTCTTTTAACAGATTCCCCTCAGGGATGGGTAGGGACAAGCCTTGCCTTGTTCCTCCCATGCCCAGGCTGTGGCAACCCTGGTGCCAATTCTGGCTCAGTCCTTCCCACCACAATGCCTCGGAGTCTGTGGAGAGCAGCTCTTGCTGAAGTTTTAGTGAGCAAAGCTACAGAACCTCTTTCACATGTTTGTTTTGGCAGTGTTAGACACTACCTGGATGGAGATGTTTGTCATTGGGATTTAAATCCTTAGCCTGGCTCTCCTGGCTTGCAGAGCAGGCTGTCAGCATCTCCCTTCAATGCTTGCTTTAAGGGGCACAACAGCATTGCAGAGGGATTTTTCTGACCTTGAGATGCCCCATTCCCCTCCAGACATTTCCCAGTCTAACATCAGTGTGGAGGGACTGTCCTCCTTGCCCACCACCAGGAAAACTCCTTCCAAGGGTCCTCATTCTTGGCAAACATGTTGGGGAATGTCAGTGCCTGGTACTGTGAATCCTGCAGGCATCCTCTGCCTCCCAGAGCTGCTCTGCTCCTCACCCCCTGGCCTACTGCAGAGTGTTTCCCCTCCACCTGTGATGGCAAGAGTGGAGCATCCATCCGAGTGTGCAGGTGAAAATGGATTGTAACCTGCCCTGCCAACAGCTGATTAATGTTTGTGTCTCTGGCAGGATTGATCTTGCAGGTGAGAACATTCCACAGTCTAACTGGGGCCCTGCTCCTCAGTTGAATGCTCCTTCCCTGTGCTTCTGCTGCGGTCACCATTGTCTGCTTGGGGTGAGGAAGAGGATTATCCACTGTGAGCAGCTGGGACGGCCCAGGACAGGGTGTTATTTCTCAGTTTTCCCATTTCTCCCTCCCCAGCATCTTCCCACTATGGTAACTTTGGATTCCCTCTTCCAGTCTGATTTGTCACTCAGATCTCAGTGAGGTGGGGAAGCAGCAGGCACTGCAGGCTCCGTTCACAAATCCAGGCTGACAACCCCAAAATGATGTCCAGCTTTGAGTGGTGTGTGACTCACAACTGCACATCACAGCAGGACGATCCATTTCATGATTTTTGCTGATTATAAAATCAAACCATAAAAGTAAAAGCTGCTTCAAATCATTGAATAGTTTTTTTCTCCTGTGTGGAGGCACAAATCAAGAAATCTCAATATTTAGCCAGAGATTTCTGCAGCGCTGTGGGGGATTTATTGACAGCCACATCTAGTCAAAGCTGCCCCCAGCTCCCTAGCTCTGTACTGCTCAAATTCCTCCTGGTCACTGAATTATTTCTTTTCTTACTATTTCCTGTGCTTTAAAAGTGAGGAAAGTGCAATCAAATTATCGTCATGCTCATTTGGTTAATCACCCATTTAGTTACTTATTCAGTTCATTAACAAGACGCTGGCTAGTGTCAGTGTGGAGGAAATTTGGAGGCAGGCAGTTAGGAGACAGGATATAGGAGAAATAGGCCATTACTCCAGCCCAGTGAATGGTAATTTCTATCCCTCTTTTCTGCTACGTCACTTCAGTGCACAGTTTGTTCTGGGTTTTAAAAAGCAGCCAGCAAACATGAAGAAAGCATTCTGCTGCAGATCACCGTTGTTTGTTAGATTCCATTTAGGTTCAATCCAAAGCTCTACAGAAGACCAAGCCACCTATTTTAGGACTCCTTTTTTTCAGTTGAGAAAAATGTGCTGCTCCGCAGGTCATAAGATGCCTGTAATTATGACCCTGAATGGATAGAAATATTGCTTCTTGAGACAAATTCTATCTGACAGTTTTTACAGTACGTTCGTTCAGAGCAAAATGCCCTGTCCCCTGTCACCCGGATTGAAATTATTAAGGAAGACAGACATTTCACTGACAACTCTAGCCTCAGGGGGGAAAATATTCCTTCTGTTCCCCTCTGAAGGTCAGAGCTCACATAATGCAAAACACTTAGAACACGCGCGTACACATGCTCACGCACATGCAGATGAAACTTTCTCTTCAGCAGAGCTTTGGATGGGTTTTATGGAAAACAGAAACCTACTGTGCGGGCAACTCACGGAGTTTGGGCCAAAAGAGACAGGCCTTGCATTTCTTCAGTGTTAATTCTCATTGTCTTGTAAATAATCTCTTTCTCCTCTGCATGTAAATCACATCAAGAGATGGTCATGTGTACTCACATGTTTGTGCTTCCCCTCACATGATACGTGCCCAGACGTGGCACATCAGTCACTGGCGACTCCTCTGACAATGTGGGATCTGTGGGATAGTCACACTTCCCTGGTATCTGTTTATTCTTTCAAAACATTTTGTGCCTTCTTTTCCGTGCTATTAAAAGCCCATTTGCAACCTGTATGTCCCATTTCTCACTTAAGCTGCATTGCCAGCTGTCATTTGGTCCAGTCTGTCACCCAGCAGTGTCCCTGTGCTGGGGATGTGCAGGTCCTCTCTGTCAGAACACTGACTCTTGCTGCTCCAGAGCTTTTTCATGCTGGAGGAAGGGCGAAGCCTGGCCCTTCAGTGCCTCCCCAGCCCCGGCTGGACCTGTGAACACAGCAGTGCAGCCGCAGATGAGCTGTCAGTCACCTAGTCGTGCCTGTGGATCACCAACCTCACTTAATCTAGGGCTGAAAATTGGACCTGAGCCAAGGTGACCGGAGGTGAGAAACCAGCCAACAGCTCATTAACCTCTTCCCGTTGCACAAAGGCTCTGTCTTCCCCAACTTCCCAGCAATTTGGATGGCATCAGGCTCATGGCAGGTCCCTGCTGACCACACACGTGTCCTGGCGTCATTTCCACCGCGTTTCCCTGGCAGGACCCAGCTCCCAAGCACTGACCCTGCTTTTCCAGCCTGTCCTAGAAACACTTTCCAGGGTGTTAATGGACCCAGCACCCCAGGATTGAGCCCTTCACAGATGCTGGTCCATGCATCTTCCAGAAACCCCTGGATTAATGTCACCCCTCACCTGTGGACTTGAAGGTCCTGTGGCTCTGCCCAGATCAGCTCATTCCCATGGCAAGGATGTTCTCAAGTGAACACTGGTACCAGTGAAAGAGTGGGAAACAGAGCTGGGAAGCCTTTGTGCTGAAGTTACTCACAAAAAAAGGGTGGAAATCCCAAATCCCGCTCTGTACTGCCTATTCCATGCATCCCGTCCCACGGTGTTCCTGTCAGGTGAGAACACAGCACTGTTCTGCCCCAGCTCCTGCCCCTGTCCTGGCTGCCCTTCCCAGGGGAACACCAGCTCCTGCACAGCATCTTCCCTCAGATCTGCAAGAATCTCCAAACTTTTCTTTCTTCTTTCTCTCACTCCTTCTTTTTCTAAGTTTAATTCCGAACAGCCGGCTGCGTTCAGCCTGACTGGTTTGTTATGGCTTATAATTTGTGTTAGGATTAATTAACTAATTACCGACAAATGTCCGTTGGCAAGATTCTGCTTCTGCTTGTCAACTTGAAGTATTTAATTATTTTAATCATTTACTTTCATCTTCAGAATTTATGCTCTTCGAAGAGCGTTTCTAGGCATCTTTTAATTATTATTCTGATTTTTTTTCAGAGGGGTGGTGAGCTGGGGGGAGAGAGCTGGGGGATGGGATCACTCCTCATTAACTATTTCAGTGAGGAAATTTCCTTGGAAAGCCATCCCTGGTTTTCAGACACTGGTGCATGGAAGGGACAGTCTGGAATGCAGGTGTGTGGGAATGCACAGAGAGGGATGGGCTGGGCTGTCACTTCCCAGTAACAGTCCTCCCTTTACCCAAAGGATTTCAGGGATGTGGACTGGGGGTGCCATGGTTCCTGTTCCTTGGTCTAGGGGTCAAGCAGGTGTTGATCTACACAGATGCTTCGTCCACCAGGAATAACCCCTAAATCCAGAGGAGTGTTCAGGACATCCTGTAAGGCACAGAAGAGTCTCTGCAGGATGAAAATCAAAGTGAACTCACAGCCACTGTACCAGCAAGTAAATAAAACAGGATCATAGGAAAGTATCCATTTATATAGGTTTTTCATCTTTAAAAGACCATGAATTACTGAAAACCCACAAACTGAATCCTGCTTTGAGCATCCCATGGGTTTGAACGTGGAAAGTGGGAGCTCATCAGGACAGATTTGGGCTGTGGGCACGGATTGGGTTCCTGTCCTGGGGCTGTGGGCATGTATGGGAATCCCATCCCACAGCTGTGGGCATGCACAGGGATCCCAGACCCTGGACATGCTGCCAGCTGTGGGACAGGAGGGCAGCAGGTAAGGGGCACAGTGGAGAATCCAGTCAAGAACATCTTTTTTTACAGGAAATTCCATGTGGGTGCCACAAACAAGATCCCACCTGAGCACACTCTGAATGAAAAGTCAGTTTGCTCAGAAAAACAATGGACCACCTGAAAATATATTGTATAAATAATTCAATGTATGGATTTAATTCCAGCCTTCCAAACACACCAGCCTTGCTGCTCCTTCCCAGTTTTGATCTCCAGGTGGGGCAGGGCACCACAATGATGTGATGATTATGCATTTTTGATTTGCACCTGCTCACATAATATGATCCCAGACTCTGAGTGTCTTCCCTCTTTTTCCTTCGCACATCAGAGTGTCTGCATTTGTGTGGGATTAAAACACAAGGAAAGGAAGTGTAACAAGCTGATAAAAGACAGTGAAACTCAGAATCTTTCACTGATACTTTCCAGCAGACTTTCAGGCTTTTTTTCACTGCCAAATGCTTTATGCTGCCAAGAAACCAAATTCCAAGGGGCTCGTAAAATCTTCCTGTGGTGGGCACTGCCCAGGCAGGCACAGCCCCACATCCTCCAGTGGGACACACATACCCTGCTGACTTCAGCAGGAGTCTCTCCAGGAAAGACTAATGAAGGATTCAGCCCCAAGAACATTTCTTTCCTGAGACAAATTAATCCCTTGGACCGGAGCGCTGAGGAGAGTGTGCTATTTAAAAGGTTTCTTGAGGGTACGTAATTATATTGAAAATAATTAGGGGCAAAGCAGCAGTATTATTACTACTTATCATATCACTCTAAACTTAATCCAGACTGATCTTTGGAAAGGCATTGGGAATGCAGAGGATGGACCATTCTTAAAGAAGATGGGTCCGTAATGTTGCTGGTTTTGGGCTGACGTGGGAGACAAGAGTTTCTCTTTACAAGTCACCTATTGAGACAGCAGCTTTGTCCAAGAAGGGAATGGAGGACCCAGGAAGGCTGGAGCATGGCCCCAGAGTCTGTGGAGTCTGGACTTCCATGCTGGTCATTTGGTTGTTTGGACAAGTGTGTTCCAGGACCTGGCATCATTTAAGGTGACATCCCAGACCCTTTCCTGGAAACACAAATCACAGGTGTGATTTGTGAGGTGAGCAGAGGCTCCCAAGGAGCCCAGGAAAGCAGCATTGCCCTTGTGAGCACTCACTGAGAGATCTAAATGAGATCGTCTCAATTAACTTCAGAATCCTGTTAATTAGAAGTCTCTCTGCATTAAAAATTGTTCCAGAGACCAGACCAAGTCATGGCTACACATGAAGGCAGAGGAAGAGGCAGGTCAGGCATGGATGGATCATACTCAGGACCTCTTTGGGGCAAAGGCTGCCAAATGTCAGGGTTACAAATCCAGTTGGGCTCCCAGGGCTGCTCAGCAGGCCCAGGTGAGAATCCCAGGACAGGCCATGACATGGCAGGAGCAGAGCAGGACTTTTTGGAGAGGCTAAGAGCTGCTGTGGGACCTTGGGAGAAAGGAGATGTGACCAAAGCCCCAGGAGAGCTGGTCTAGAGGGTCTGGGAGAGCCTGCAGCCGGAGAAACTGAGGCATAGTGGGAGCACAGGGTCAGGGGAAAGTGCTGTAAAGCTGTGAACAATTCCTGGGGTGAGCTGTACATTCCCCAAGAAATCATCTCTGTGGAGAGCACAGGGGCTTGGAGGGCTCTCCAGTGGACGGGGAACAGCTCTGGGGTCACAGAGGAACAGGAGCCAGGCTGGGGCTGAGGGTATGGACGGGTCCTTGTGGGAAGGAGAGCCTTGTCCTATTGAAGGCTGACAGAATGAACTTCAGTTTATGCCCCTGGCAGTTTTTTACAGCTCAGCTATTCCATTTAGGGGTTGGGAGCCAGTGGAAGGAAGCTCGGATCGCTTCACTGACCAGCCATAACATCCAGCCAGTACATTAACTGCCCTGCTGCCCTGATCTGATGTGGTTTTACAGACAATAGCTACTGGCTATTTAGGCAATGTATAAATTAACATATTCTGCACAAACTAGGAGCATATTTAAATTAAAGGAAAGTGCCCTTTATTTGTCAATCATCCAACATCCACATTTTTACATTCCTTTAAAAAGACAATTTCAGCCGTCTTAATCCTACCTCAAACCGTTCATCTTCATGAGGGGAAAATGTTGTTTGATTGCTCAAGTGTTGCTCTGCCCCCCTTCCCCTGCCTCTTTCCTTTAATTAAAACAATCCTGATCTGCTCTCCTGGAATTTCTTTCCCAGATTGGCTCAGTAACTTGTGACCTTCACTTCTGCCCAGGCTGGAATCTGCTGGCACGCAGGGTCAGAGATGAGGAGATAACAGAGTCACCCCACAGAGAGCCACCAGAATATGGGTGCACAGAAGTGTTTGAGGTGTTGCAGCAGCAAACTTTATCTGCTGCTGTTTCAATATTGATGCCTGACAGGGCAGTAAAGGAGAAATGGGCATTGGGAATGTGTTGGATTTGACAAAATAATGCTCAAAGAGTGAAAAAAATGACCTGCGTGATATTTTCCAAATTGTAGAGGCCTGAGTCACTCAACTCTCAAGTGCCATGTCCAGTAATTTTAAGACCTACATGATGCTGGTGAAAAACATTTCCAAGAATCTCGGTGTTCCTTGGAGCTCTACAACTCTTGCAGATGTGAATTGCCACAGCTCAGCAAATTATCAAAGGGTTTTTCTCTTGACAGCAGCTGTCGGCAGTGAAGCACCTTTTCCTGCTTGATGGTCTGATCAGGCACCAGCGAGATCTGGTGGCTCTTAGCAGCACAATTCTGTTTGAATATTTGAACTCCATTTTTCTGTCTACAGAAGACATAAGTTAAAGGACTAAAATTCAAAATAACTCTGTTCTGAAACCTTCCTGACTACCCCACCCCAACTTCTGCCCGGCTCCCATGTCATAGTGCTGAGAGAAGGGAAATAAATTGCAAAAAAGGGAAATATTGCTCAGAAATGCCTGTTTGGCAAAGTTAGCCTCTCTGCCTGTCAGTCAGATGCCGACACCTCACTCTTTCCAGCAAACCAGGGCCAGTGTGTTTATTTAAGACCCAAATCAGCATCGATCAAGGTCTGTCAGTCACTCTCCCGGAATAAAGCGCCGGGGTCTGGAGCACGGACGGTAATGGACACACGCTCCAATGAGCTTGCAGCCATCCCACTACATGCCCCGAGGCTGGAATTCTTTTATTACTGTTATTGTTATTCAGAAAATAAACATTTTGTTTGTTAAGAAACTGTATTTAAGGTGCTGAAATCGAGCTTTCTTTAGAGGGACCTTTCCTGTAACTGTCAGCTATGATGGGGGTTTGGAGAAGCTGGCTGGGTGCTGAGCCTGGAGTGTGGGGCAGCCTCAGCTCGTCCTGCAGTGGTCCCAAGAGATGAGGAGGAGGAGAAGTGCTCCAGCAGGCAGCATGGATCCTGCACAGTCTGACAGCATCGTGGTGGTGCATGGAATCAGGCTGCGAATAACATCTGAGAGGTGTGAATGCTGCAGCGTGCAGGAGCCTCCGAATTATAACAACACGTCAAGAGAAAACCACCCCGACAGCCTTCAAAATGGCGTTGCCTCCTCCCCTCCTCCTCCCACCTGCCTTTCATTTTTCCTCATGCATGGAAAGTATTAATTACCCAACGTGCTTTAATGGCTCGCAGGAAGTGCCCTGCAGCAATCCCGGCACGGAGCGAGCTTTGCCCGGTACATGGCCAAGGAAGAGGAGCACAGAGTGACGCTGCTGGGGCACGAGGTGTTTCCTGTGGCCCTGTGGAAGAGACCCCATTTTTCTGAGTCCTCTGAGCAGCTCTTTTATCTCTGGTGTCCAGCTAAAGCAGCTCCTGTGCCCTTAGGGTGGCTGTGCAGCGTTTGTTAACCTCTGGGACAGGCAAACCGTGACCTCTCTCCTCCTGGGAATGAGCACGGTTGCTTGTTCCTGCTCACTGACATTTGCTGCTGCTGAACTGTGCCTAACCTGACTGAACTGTGCCTAACCTGGCTGAGCTGTGCCTAAGCTTGTTAACCTGTGGGGAGAAGACAGAGGAGCATGGCCAGGTAACCCACCCTGCTATGGGAGAGCAGACGGGGACACATTCCACCTGCATCCTCCAGCAGAATGCACTGTTGAGATCAGCAAGTGCTGGGCTCCAGAACTCCCCCTTTTTGCTCCCAGCTTTATGCTCCAGCTGTCAGAGGAGGAGTTAGGGCACCAGGCTTGTGTCTGGCATGAGGAACTCACCCGTACCCTCCTCCTGCTTGCAAGGAGTGCAGGAACCTCCTACAAAATTGTGTTTGTACCAGCAATTTTAATAAAGGATTTGGAAAATAAGTATCTGGAGCAGCAGGGCACAGGGAATTTTTAACCCCAGCAACCTCTGCCTCAGCACTGAAACCTGGGATGCCACTCCCTGGGGAGGCCCTTAAATCTGGGCTGTCTCCTGCTCCCAGACCCTGCTTTCATTGCACCAGCCTAAAACCAACTGCAAAGCACTCATCAGATTGATCTCCAGAGGGGTGGATATGGGGCAGTTCCAGCCTGTCCATGACTGCATGACTCAGGAGCTAGCCCTGGGATTCCTGAAATATGCTGGCTCTTGACAGTCACACTACTGAGAAGCTCTGGGAGGAAAGGTGATAAAAACCCCTCTCCCAAGAACAGACATTAATTCACAGACTATTCCATGGCCAAAGATGAACCCTTGGTTTTGCTCTGCCCTGCCCTTTCCCACCCCTGCCAGCTCCATCCCTGCTTTCAGCACCAGGTAAACTGAGCACCATCCCTTCAAAACCAAGTGCCTGGTGCCCGCCGGTGTGGGACCTGCCAGGCAGCAGGGCTGAGCAAGGGGAGCACAGAACAGAGCAGCAGTGCACGGGAGCAGAAGGGCATTAATCACCTTGCTGTGATTAGGGGCTCAGTGAGCACAGGCTGCCTCGGGGCCTTTCTGCTCCCTCTGAATGCCCCAGTTTGCTGCACTCTCCAGCAGATGCAGCCCAGCCACGTGCACCAGCCCTGGTGGCTCCAGCTCCTGCCCACCCCCTGCCAATGCTGCTGGAGGTTGTGTTGCCAAGATGGAAATGGCCATTTCTTAATTGCTTTTAGTGCTTTGCTGCACTGGAGACCAGCAAAAGCTGAGTGTGCCTTCCACTGTACTCCAGCTCCTGGCTGTGAGTCACTTTTGTGGCTGGAACTGGAGTCTTTGGTCCATTCCTTGTGGAGAAATGAGGTGATGGCAAGGACAGGATGGCCAGGGGTTGTCTGGGAGCTGAAGCCCAGGAGGGGCCATCAGGAACATATCAGGGCAGCAGCGCTGCTGGAGGAGACAGGTGGAAAGCAGGAACAAGGTGACACAATGCTCCACCAAGGGAGAGTGTGGCCTGGACCATGTTGTCCCAGGGAGCAGAACTCACCTCAGCAAGTCAAGTGTCAGGAGATGCAAAGATGATTTTTCCCCATCTAGAAATATGCAACTTTATTCACTCTGAGCCATCCTTTCATTGCACAGAGATGGATGTGGCCGCACACGTTATTTTAACTTCACGGCTCTCCCATCCGTACATAAAACAGCCCAGGGAGCTGGAGTTGATTCATCTGTTTGCCACAGAAGATGGATCAGTTAGCAAATTATTTTATTGACCCACAGCACTGCTCAAGGTCATTTGTTTCAGTGGACAAGCAGCATGCCTGGCATGCAAACGGGGCTGAGAGGGAACCTCCATATGCGATCGGCATATCCCAGCCCCTGGCCTCATTGTGGAACCCTCAGCATCAGGCTGGAGCCCTCACAGCCCAGCTGCGCTCGTCGGATAAGCTCAGCATTTGGGTTGTGATGCTGTAGCTTGCTCAGCTGTCTCCAGGCTTGTATCCCTGGCTGCTGCTGGGAAAGAAAATCCATCCTTCTTTACCAGAATGTGGTTTGGAATCTTTTTGCTTTGTTCTCAAAGGGCAACAAAAACAATTTGTGATGAGGGAGGGAAGAAATGGAATTAAGTAGATCAGTCCTCATCCAGACATAGCCCAGGTCTGTAGATTGTAAGAATGAGACATGCACTGAAAACCACATTGCAGGAAATCCAGGCCCTTCCCAGGCTGTCGCTCTCCCAAAATCAGGCAGGGAGAAAAACATATCATTTCTTACAAAAATGAGGGTGCTTCTTCAGGGAGCAGGTTTGGTGAGCATCCTTTCTGTCCCACGGCCTTGTGAGGTTCCACCAAGTGCAGAGACCCCCAGCCCCGGCACATCTCCCCCTTGGTGTCCTGCTGCCACCCACTGCTCCGGAGCATCTCCACTTCCCACTGTCCTCCCTGAGCTTCCCGTTGAGCTGGGGCCTTGCTAACCTTCATTGACTTGCCTAAACATTTATTAATTGATCGCTGCAGGGTTAGCACAGGCTTCTGCTTGCGTTTGGGGGAGATGGGATGTCTACGGAGTATCCTCGCATGAACTCCCACCGTACCTCCGGCTCCGCGTGCTCTGTTCTGCATCTGCTGCTCTTGTTGCTGGAGCGGCTTTTAACCAAAGACATATGGGACCCATTAACACGGTTTTGCTTGTTTGCAGAGTCTGATCTTGGGAAGAACTGGCTGATTTTGGCTCATAGTTAAAAATCTCAAGCCTAGGTGATGCAGGAGTAGAGCTGGAGCCAGCCCTGCAGCTCACTGTCGGCACGCAGGGATTCATCAAGTTCAGAATCAATGCGGGTGAAATCTGCAATAGACACAGATCAGATTAATTATATCAAAGCCACGGATGTCTTCTTTTGCCCAGCTTAATGCTGAGTCCTTCCTATGGTACGTTTCATCCCACCTGCAGCCTGTCTGGGCAGAGGGGAAGGGAACTGGGAGGAATTCCCAGGCTACAGAAATGTGCAAGGAAACAATCCTGATCCAAAGTACTTAAGAACACCTCTGTCATGCACCTCTGCCTCAAGAAATGGATCTAAAGTAAAAGCTAGGCTTTCTCCATCTGTTGCCCCACCCTGGTCTTCACACTTTTTTTTAACTTTACAAATGTGTCAGATTTAAAAAAAAATAGAAGGAAAACCAAAAAGGGAAAGTAGCACATCCCTTTGTGCAAGGCTTTCTTCCAGTCCCTGTTAAGTTCCTGTACATGCTGACAATTTTACAATTTACATGACAGCTGGCTTGCTTGGAGGAGATCTCTGTTAATTAAAATAACACAAAGGGAAAGAAGTGAAATCGTGTCAGCGGATAATTAATTCGGAGCAGGGCACCAGGCTGCGTGCCGATCCCGCTAACAAAACTCTGCAGGAATTCACAGCTTTACAGTCCCAGTCCTGCTGAGCCTCCTGGAGTCACTCACTGCTCAGCCCCGTTCTCCACACCAGGCTGTCCCCTTCCTGCAGGACACACTGCCCTGCCCTGGGTGCACTCGCTGCATCCCAGAGTCAGCTGGGATTTGGACACGTGCTTTCCTGAGGTGTTGGGCCCAGACTTGGTCCTTCTGCCCTCCTCCTGGTTGTGAGGGCTCTGCCTTTACCAAAGGGATCCTTTCTGCCTGCCCCTTTGTCCTGAGCCCATGGGCAAAGGCCATGGAGAGCATCTTAACCCCCACCACCTTCATTTCTCAGTGCTGGGGCTTCCAGGGCTGGGAGCAGTCAGCAGGTACCCGGCCAGGAGCCAGCACAGCTGAGGCCAAATCCTTCCTGGCGGCAGCCGGGCGGGTTATCTCGTTCCTCCAGCCCCACTCAGCATCAGAAGTTGATCCAGAGGCAGCTTCTGGAGATGGGCTCTGTCCCTCTTGGCCAAGCAGCAAATCTGTGGCAAGATGAGCCATCAGTGCCTCCCTGTCAGGATGGGACTTATGGGACAGGCAAGGAAGGGGTTCATAAGGGTAAGCCCTGGGAGGATTTGGGGAGCCCAGGGGGGCCTGGGGAGCAGGGAAGGCATTCCTGCATGGAGTAACAGGATTTAGTGGGACTGAGGACAGTGGAGCGAGCCAAGCCCTTGGCTGCTGGCTGCAGCCCTGGGGTACTGGCTGGGTGCAGGCTGTGCTGTCACCATGCTCATCTCCCTCTATGGCACCCCAGCGCCAGCAGTGGCACCTCACAGTGCCCCACTGCTCCCCGTCCACGATCAGGGACAGCAGGTGCCCCCAGCACCCTCCCAAAAACCGGCCACTCAGCACCTCACCAGTGGAGTTGTGCTTCGTTAATGATTCTGTAGCTCGCTCTTGCTTCCTTAGTGTGCTGATCAGGTGGGCTCGGAGATGGGGAACAGGAAAAAAACATGGAAAGAAAAGAGAAACAGCAGCCCAGGGCTCCAAAGCAGCTGAGGTGTCAAAGACAGAGATTTAATGAATGTGCCTGCGGTTCACCTGAACAGATGAGCATGAGCTAGAAGGAGAGAAGGAAGAAAATGGAAAAAAGGAAGGATCATTTTTCAGATTGGCAGCTCCCCTCCCAGACATCTTTTAACAAGAGAGGAAAAAAAAAGGCTTTAAAGGGCCAGCCAGCTGCTTCCCTGCATCGTGGCGGGGACCTGGGTGCTCTGCACCCATTACAGAGCTCAGGCTGGGTTGAAGCTGTGACTCCCAGTCCTCCACATCCCCTCAGGGACCAGAGGCTGCCCAGGTGCTGTAGGACCTGGGTGCTGTGGGACCATAGCAGAGAGAAGGATGGGGAGAAACTGCTGAAAAGGGGTGAGAGGAGGCAAACCTGCCAGCTCATCCATCCCTGTGCCAGCCCCACGGAAAGGCAGCAGCGTCTGCCTGCAGAGCCAGTCTGTGCCCTAAACATGGCAGTAAATGGGGGGTTGGCAAGGGCCAGCCCAGGACAGCGGCTCTCTCATGTCCAGAGCACCAGGCACACCTGGACATCCCTTGGTGCCCAACACTCCATGACTGGAGTTCCCTCTGCTCCATTGCTTCTTCTGGAAGTTGCTCAGGGAGCCTGAGAGAGCCTCAGTTCTGGAGTTTCTTTGCAGATTTCCAAAAGAGAGACATTTTTTCCCCAGCAGCTCCTTTTCTGTAACAATTTGCCCTGCATAAACCAACTGTCTGTGTCCAAGCAGTTGGCCATCAGTTTATCCAATGTTTCTCTTTCAAATGTCTAGTGGGAACAATATTAATAAAATATTGTATTTATATAATAAATATTAATACAAATTTATGTAATACAATTGTATTAAGTGCAATGTATGATGTGTCCCAAGCCAGCAGCTTCCCTCTGCCCTTTCACATGAGAACTCACACCACGGTTCTCATTCAGGCATCACTGCAGAGCTACGTGGGCCTGTGGGAGCAAGGACAGGAGTACTCCAAAAATAAAACCAGCAAGCCCAGCATATCCCCATTGTATTCCTGTCCCTCCCAGCTGGGTGCTGGGACCTCTAAGTCCCCCCCAGCCCGTCCCCCACTCCAGCAGTGTGCCAAGCGCTGTGCGCGGCTGCCGCAATTAGGGCGATCTGGGTTTCTTCGTAGCTGCAGGACAACGTTTTTGAAGGCAGGACTTTGATCTTATTTCCTAAGAGTTGCTCTTTCCCTTCCTTTTCATGTGTATTTTCCCTGGGTTTTGTCTCATTACTCAGGTGAAGGCTGATGTTCCCCACGGCAACTGTGCCGGGGCCACGGTCCCATTCTGGGGGACGGGGCATCCTCACGTCCTGGGGCACGTTTGTCCATGGGCCTCTCCTGGGCAGAGGCTGCCAATTACGCTCAGCACGCCGAGCTCTGTCACATCGGGTTCTTGTCAGGGTGAACACAGCACTGGGGTCCTCCTTTCCCCTGATTTTTTTTTGTCGTGGTTGCTTTTTTCTTGGTGATTTTTCAAAGGAGCCCTGAAGACGGACATGAGGGCACTGCCCACATGCTGCTTTGGGGAGTCTGGGATTGTCACCCCTGGGCAGGAGAGGATGGGGACAGGGACAGCCCTGCAGCCTGAGGAAGTGCCACCAAAGTCCTGGCAGCCACAGGGTAGCTGTCAGTCTCTTGAGATGTACTGTTGGCTCAGGCCTGAATATCAAAGTCATCCTGGATAAATAAATAAGTAAATCTTGTCCCCTGAACATCAGCATTTCTTCTTAAAACAGGCCTGGCTTTCTTGCAGCTGTAATCCTGCCCAACACCAATCTCCGATTGAAACTCCAATGCTGAGTGAGTCGTAATTCTCAGCACCTCAGGGCCATTTTATTATTATCATTATTTTTTTCACCCATTAAAACTGTTTTCTCTAAATGAAATAAAATAGGGGCAGATATAACAAAACTCATTGCTTTTTCATATATTTATAAAAGAAAGAAACATTTTGCATTAAAAAAAAAGTTAATAAATGGCCGAGCCCCAACAGATGGGGGTGTGTGTGGAATTTGCATTTTTCAGATTAACATGCACGAGCGAAGATAGAAAACGCACTTGCCCCGGGGAAATAATTTGAGAAATCTTTGCATATTTTATTTAAAAGCATGCCACGTTAGGCAGGGTAATAATGCAGAGCGATGGTGATTAGGTTAGGCCTGGAGGGATCGCAGCCTGGGACCCTCCCTCCTCTTGATCCAGCTCATCCTCTCACTGAGCCCCCCTCAAACCCTAGGTGTTACACCCATCCCAAAATCCAGCCCTCTTGGGGTGTTGGTGGGTTTAGCCCCCTGAATTTGGGCAGCACCTGACATGTGGCCCATGAGCTGCTTCTCTTCTCACTTCCAGGTGACAAAAGGATGCCAGTATAGTCTCATCCCAAGCTGCAGAGCCATGGGATCCCCAGTTGTGTTGGTAGTGGGAGGGAATCCTCACTCTGGGTTCAGCCCTCTCACAGATGAGGTGTCTCCCTGGGGCTCTGCAAATCCCCTGGGATTTACAGCATTCCACAGGAGCGGCCAAGGGGCCCAACACCCCAATCCCTCAGGATGCTTGGGAAATCACAGAGGCGGAGTTCGGGTGTAGCAGCACCAAGGTCTCGCATCTGCCACAGCATTTGTGCCACGTTCTCCTGTTTGAAGCCAGGGAGTAAATCAGGGTTCATCCCTAAAAGTGCATCTCGGCTGGGGACACTGCACGTGGAAAGTGCTTTAAAAATTCATGGATTTTGTTGAGGGATTCAGACACCTTGGGAGAAATTGGGTGATCTCTCATAACCTCTATCAGCCTGTTCATGGCATTTATAGACCCCTAGACCTCTCAGCTGAAAGGTTTTTCTCTCATCCCACAGGGAGGAAGAGGAAGGTGAAACAAGCCCAGCACCGGGTGCCGGTGGCCCCTCGAGACACAATCCCCCCAGACAGCAGAAATGGGCAGCCTGTGCCCCACTCCAGGGTTACAACCCTACAGCCATCAGCTCTCAGGGACTGTGTTGCTCTTCAATTCCACCTAAAACCCTGACGCCAGGTTTAGGATGCTGCTTTGGCCTTGAAAATATAATTCTCCTTTTTAATGTGGTGTCTTCATTCTGATGTTTAAAGCTGAAGATCTTGTTTGGCAGGTCTCTTTCAAGGTGATGAGATCTTGCCATCATTTAAGGAATTCTTCAGCTGGGGGTTGTAGGGAAGACAGTCCTGTGCAGTGGAGCAGAGCTTGGAGCAGCTCCCAAGCAGCCAAAGCAGTGGTGGGCACTGCCCATCCCTTCCCAGCCATATCTGGGAGGTCTCAGGTGCTCAGTAATCCCAGTGCTCCTCGGAGCCATCACCAGCATCTCCAGATCCAGCTGGAAATATGGCAAAAACCCTTCTCCCTGGCAAAACCAGGCCCTTGGAAAGCTCCTGCCACTTCCCCAGCTTTGAAATCTGACCCAGAGCCTGACTCTCTCCCTGTCTGCTCCCATTATTAATAAACTTTGAAGGGCTCCCTTCTGTCCTTAATGAGATTAGTGTTATTTTCATGCATTGCTGCAGGGCAAAGGACTGAAAAAGTGGCTGATCTGTAAACTAAAGGGTGCTAATCTATAGAGGGTGGGTGCCCCATTCTCATGGCCTCGGGGGCTGGGTGAGAGTAATCAATTAAAAGAGGGGATTAGAGGTGCCGTGGTCACCTACTTTATTGAGGTCACCCTGACACCCTCCCAGTGCAGGCGGCCGTGGGCGCACGCGGGCCCAGCTCAGTCATTGAGGCTGTTAGAATTAAAGAAGCCTTAATCACCAGCCCTGTTCAGGCTCCAGACCCAAAGGAGCAGTAGGGAAAATCTGTTGTTAATATATTAATGGGCACAATTTGCTTAGCAGGTCTGTCTGGGCTTTGTGAATTAATGCTAATTTAAAGCACAACCTCACTGTCTTGGGTTTTTTTTCAACTTTTTCAAGTGCCTTCTTTTTGCCAGGAACCTGGGGAGGAAAAAATACTTGACTTGGCCAAATTGGGCATTGCTTTTGCTGTGGTTTTGTAGATGTTTTAAATGCAGATTGCTTGAGGAAGGAAAGGGCATCCTTGTGCAGACTGTGTCCAAACACAGCTTCAGTGGCCATAATCGTGGAGAGAAGAGATTTTCTCTCTGAGGCTTTCCTTACCAAAAATGCCTTGGGCAGCTCTGGGCAGGGATTGAGTTGCTGCCCCTGTGCCCCATTACCTGTTGGTTAAAACCCAGCTGCACTGTGCATGTTGTACTCCTGGGATCTCTGTCCTTCTGTTTGGATCACAGATCTGAGCCTGAAAATGGCCCAAAGGCCTGACCTGCCCCTGGCCCATCTGTGGGGAGAGGAAAGAGCAGTTTGCTGCAGGATTCGGGCACTGACAGTAATTAAAAGCCTCTTTGCAGCGAGCAGGAGCCTCAGAGCATCCAGCAAGGATGAGCCCTGGGGAGTGGAGTGCAGCACAGCCCTCACCTGTCCTCTAATGTCCTTCCCCTGGCATGTCCCAGCCACCCGTGGGACATCCCACGCACCTCGGGAACACCCAGGGCATCTCCCAACCCTGAGCCCAGCAATTCTCACCCCAGCCAAGCAGTGCCCCAAGAGCAGCCTTTTTACGGTGGGGGTGGGAAGCAGGGCAGGGCCGCCGTGCCAGTTCGGGGTGCCACTGCTGTCGCCCGCAGACGCGGCTCGGTGGCATTGCGCTGGCACTCCTTCGCCCTGAGCCGCTGGGACGTGTCGCTGCCACCGTGACACGTCCCCCAGCGCCCGCGGGGTGCCAGCCCGCCCTGCTCCCCAGCGAGGACCCTCCGATGCGCCTTTCCTCACTTCCACGTGCGAAAGGGATGTCGGTTCAGTTTTATCCCGAGCCCCGCTGCTGTCTGGGTGAAAGCTCTGGAGTGCTAAAGGGATTAGCAGCCGTCTGCTGAGCCGGGCACAGCGCTGGGCTCCGGCTCATAACTCAGAGACTGCAAAAATAATGACCTTAATTTCAAGGGGAAAACTTACGCTATGGGGGAGACAGCTCCTTTTCTGGATGCTGAGGGAATGTCAGGCCCAGTGGAAGAAGCTTTCCATAAATTGAGGATAGGCAGGAGCCTAGACTGTCCTGGAGACCACCAGGTATTTGTGGGACAAAGAGGTGTGGGCGCCCTCAGTCACCAGTCCTGGTAGCTGTAGGAATGCTGGTCTTATATGGGGGCTTGTGGCTCACCCCATCCCTGCCCCACAGGGGAGATTCCCGCTGTAGAGAGCCTTCTATTGGGAATGTGGGCACGTGCTCCCGGCATGGAACTGAGTTGGCAGCTTGGAGGCAGCAGCCATTAGGGAAAAGCAGCTGGTCCAGTGGCTCATGGCACAGCCTTGGAAGGCTTCAAGTTGGGCAATTTAGGAGCTGTCATTTGCTATGAACACTTTCTGGAATTTTGTGTAAAAACAGGAGGAATAAAGGTCTTCTTTGGCCTGGAGATGCCACTGGGGACACAGAAGCTCTTGCTCCACCCTCAGCATCTTTGCCGAGCCTAACATCAATCAGCTCCCAACATCAATCAGCTCCCCACATCCCACCTCCTGCCTCCACAGGATCCACACCAGCCCGAGGACCAGCGCTGCTCCCTGGGATGAGGGACAGGGTGAACTCGCTCTGCCCCGCTGCCTCCACCCCACCTCCTGCACAAGCCCCGGGAGGGACGGATGCCCCGGAGAGCTCTGGTGGGCCGGGAAGGGGGGACAGCCCTCGGCACCCCCCAGCCCTGCCGCTAAATCCCGGCGCTGGCAGTGGGTTTAATCCGCGCAGCCCCGCTCCGGGCTGCATTGCCATGGGCAATGCTGGATTAGGGACCGGCCGCCGCACGCCTTTGTCCTCCCTTTGTGCAGCATTTTGCTCGCCTCTGCCTTAAACCTTGTAACCATTTTGCTGCCTTTTAAAACCGGCTTGAATAGGGGGTGGGATGGAGAGGGGTGCGGGGGAGAGAGGCCGAGGCTTTGAGGTTGAAGGGAGGCATTCAGGCTGCAGCTGCCCCGTCTCAGCACATTCCCCGTGACCCCCACGGGCACCGCCGCGGCCACCGAACAGCATTGGCAAGGCGGCCGCTCCGGGACAATCCACCTGCTTGCTCGGGACAAGCACTTTCATGCCTATTGGGATTAGAGATTTTAAGTGTCGTTCCAAATTGTGCGGATAAACAGTCTTGTGAAAACTTGTTATCGTGGGGAAACGGCCCCGCCACCACCCTCCGTCCCTGGCCTTTTGTTCGGGCAATTTTTATTGCCGGATTGGATTTGATGAGGTTTAGGGTTTATTCTTAGGACTCCATTGAAGAGCTGATCCTTTGTCTCCCGCCGTGGAGCGTGAAGAATATGAAACGTAGGCAAAAATAAATCTGCTTTTCACACGTATTAGCCCCCGGTACACGCGGGGACCACCAAACGCAGCTGAGAGCAGCAGCACCCCCAGCCCTCTGCCCCAGCCCCTGGCTGCACGAGGTCACCCTGGCCTCCACACCCTCTCCCCAATTTCCACAGTCCCCTCTGAGCAGTGACAGACCTGGGTGGTCACCGGTGACCTTCTCCCAGTGCAGTCCCCACTGCAAGAGCCACCCAGGGCTGCTCTGGTGATATGGATTTAGGAGGTGTCAGGTCTGTAAAGAGACCAAATGGTGCTGGGGTGAACATCCCTCCCTGCCCACCCCCACAAAACCCCAGCCCCACAGGCAGGTCAGTCCCTTAATCGCTTCATTTATCACCAGTGACTTCGGGAGAGATTAATCAGCAGGGTAATTCCTGAGGAAAGGTTGCTCCAGGGGCTGCTTTCATTTCAGAGGAGCTCCCTGCAAATTTCACCTTTACTGCAGGAACCTGCTCCGACATGCTGTGAGAAGCACCGGGATGAGCCCATGCCCCGGGCTCCGTCCCCACCGTGTCCCCTCGGCCGCGGGGCTGCTGCCAAGCACTGGGTAAGGCTCGTGCCCGGGCTCCTGAGCAGCCTCCAGGGCAGTTTTGGCAGCACCAGGAGCCAGCAGCAGGCGTCTGGCACGAGCCAAGAGGTTGAGTTTCTGGAAAGTCTGGAGCTGGAGGCAGAAAACCATACAAAACTTGGTTTATTGGGCTTGTTCCAAGCAAAAAAAAAAAAAACAAACAAAAGCAAGGCATGGATAAGTTGCTCAGAGCTGAACCAGAGCAGGGCTGGCCTGGAGGAGCTTGATTGGTTTCAATCCACACCTCTCCTGGTGGCTCCCAGTCCCAGGAGGTCTCTGGACCCAATTTCTACATCTGCCAGGTCCCAAGTTGGGAGCTGCCACAGCCTCATCCTCCACACGCAAGGACGGTGCAGGCTCTGGCGTGGTAGCACCAGCAGGGATGCAGCCCCCTCTGACAGGGCTTGGACAGAGCTGGCAAATGAGCAGGATGGGACAAGGACTTGGCATTCCAAGCATTTAGGATGCTTGGAGATGGATATCCACTGTCTGGATGGTTGTCCCACCATGATACATCATGGAAGAGGCGGCAGAGGAGGAGCTTGGCTGCGATATCCACACTGGTGGCACGTCCTCAGGATATTTATTGTCCCCCTGTCCCACAGGCAGCCCTGGGCAGGGTCTGCATTAGCCTGTCCCCCATCCACCACATCATTTCCTGCTTTGCATCTAGTGAGATGATTCCCCAGATACCCAGGGATGTTCCAGCTCCTCCTGTTTGGATAAAATATCGGTAATTACACGCATGCCTAATTTGAATTATTTCCACAGTGCAATCCTGGTGCTTTGGACCCCACTGAGTAACGTGGCAGGAGACTCCTTCCTCAACAAGGAGAAGCTGGGTGGTGGCACTTCTTATTCTGGCCTGGATGACCAGTGTGGCCATCAGGTGACCCCCGTGGGGTGCAAACAGCTAATTCCCAGCACCCAGAGAGGGTCTTCCCTCTTCAGCAGGCTCTCAAATGTACTTTAGGTGTCCATAAAGATGAGTGGAGAGAGGGATTTGACATCTGCTCTCAGATCTGCCATGGGTGTCCCCATATTGAACCTGGGAGGGTGTGGGGAGTTATTGCTGTGCCCATGGCCTCGTTTGTCGCCACAGAGCTGACAGATGCTTTCCCAGCCGTGACGCTGCTGTCAGAAACTGTGGGACTGGTGCAGAAGGTTCTGGGTGAGTTTCCTTGGCCCAGGCTGGGTAAAATGTCAAATTTGATTCGTGTCATGGTTCCTTCTGGCCTCGCACTCGATGGGTGCAGAACTGGGGCTGGCTGTGGAACAAGAACTGGTTCATCAACTGTTCAAGGTTTTAAAACTTGGTTTTCTTCCAGCATGCAACCAAACTGAGTCCTTTGGAAAGTTTTCCACGGCGAGCTGCCTGCATGTCCGAAGGAGCTGGGGGCAGAGCAGAAATCTCCCACAGCAGGCAGAAGTTTTTGGGGTGCATGTCTCAGCCAGGAGCACCTCCAGCCCCCGTTCCCTCTCTGCTGCCTGCCTGCGCTGATCCCTGCTCTGGCAGATCCCTGCCCATGCTGCCAGGCACGTTCTCTCTGCATGGTGGGTTTTCCTCAGTGCAGGGGTCTCTGCAGCCCCTCACAGCCCCTGTGAGCCCTTCACAGCCTCCCACTGTCACATTGTGTTGTTTGCTCATGAGAAGTGACTGATGAACCTTCTCCTGCCTGCAAAATTCCTGTCTGCAAAATTCCCAGTGGCCACCTGGCATTGCCAAGGCACCTGAGGGGGGATGATGGAAAGGGGATCCCAGGCCTCAGCACCCATTGCTGCCTCCTGCCCACCAGCATCTGCAGTGGGTGGCTCCAGGATTGGAGAGGGGTATTATTTGTCATTAGGAAGGGACACCTCAGGTGGGATTCATGCCCTGATGCCCCCCTGGGCACCCCCCACCCAGGCTTCTGCCCATTCCTGGCTTTGTGGGCAAGGACTGAGCCCCTTGTCCAGGACACAGCAGCTCACCCTCCACGTTTCCTCCAATTCTTAATTTGTTCTCCATCATTTTTGTCTCCCCCTCCTCCCCCTCTCTGTCTCAGCTGCCTGATGAATGAAGGATGGGTTTTTAAGCCTTTTTTGCCCCCAAGGCCTGCAGCTCTGGCTCGGCTGCTATCGCTGGGATAAATGCAGCTTTTGGGCCCGGAGCAGCATCCGTCGGAGCCGCGGCCCCCCGTGCTGGGTTATCAATCCCTGCTCAGCATCGCCGGTGCCGGGCTGGGTCCTCTCCATTGGGAGCCCTTTTCCTACCCTCTGGCCACAAGAAAGACCAGCCTGACTTAATTCTGCACAGTATCAACACCAAACAGACTCGGCCCAGCACTACCAGCTCTCCTAATTCGGCTTTGTATTCCTCGGTTTTCATGAATTTTTAAAAAGTTTCCATTTCTCCCGGGTTTCAGCGGGTTTGCTGGGTTGTGTGTGCCCCAGCACTGGCTCCACATCCTCCTCCTTGCCCTTCTGGAGAAAACAAAGGAGAGAGAAAGTCAGCTTGGATCTCCCCATCCTGGGAAGTTTTTGGATGGCTTGAGAAACCAAGTGTGCCACAACCCAGGAGATGAAAGGTCCAGATCCAGCACTCGGGTCCTGGCACAGCCGGTGCCACAGTGCCGCTCCTCCCTCCGGCAGCACTCAAACATGAAAATACAGAGGGTGCCACTTGCAGGGCAGGACTGGAGCCATGGGGAAGGAGGCATTGGGAAGGGAAAACAAAATGAGCCAAGCCCTCAATGGACTTAAAAAACCCAAATGCATTTCTTTGTTGTTTCACTTTGTTGTTGGTGCAAAATGCAGCCTCCATCCATCACTGGGAGCTGGAAGCTGCCTTCTCCCTCCAGCCCTGCCCAGAGCAGAGAAATTAAGTCAGGACAGAGGAAAACGGAGATTCCAAGATGGAAAACATAGATAGAGTTTATGAATGCAGCCAAGCAAGGCACTTCAGTTTAAATCTAAGCACAGACAAACTGTGCTCCACCACACTGCCCTAAACTTTTCGTCCACTTTCAGTGGTCCACAGAGAGCTTGGAGACTGGTCTGGCCATCCCAGAGGCTGAAACCTGGTCCCAGTCTGCACCCCAGGGGTTCCTGTCTGCAGAGGCTGGCAGTGGTGACACTGCAGTCCCATCTGTGTCACGGAGCTGGAGCCCATCTTTGGCAGCCCCCAGCCCCATCCCAACGTGCAGCAGCCCGTGGGGAATGGTGTCCCCCCATCCTGGCCAGGAGGAGCCTGCAACCCCCCAGGGAGCCCCCAGGGCTGCACAGGGGCTTGTCTGGCTGTCCAGGCAGAACCTTTGTTTTTAGCTGTCAATCAAACACTCATGGACAGTGCGGTACTTGGATTATTATCATCTTGAAGGAATAAAATGCAGCACTGGGGCTTTTGGGATTCAACCCGATGCTTCCAGGGCTCCAGATATTCCAGTGCTGATGCTGGAAACTGGAAAGGCATTCCCTCCAGCGAGACAGCCACTACATCACACGGGACCCGAGTGAGGAAATAATGATGTACGGCTGGCCTTGGGGCACTCTTTGCAGCTCAATTGGCCTCCCTGGCAGAAGAATAACCGAGAGTTTATTGCCTCTCTTCCAGTGATCTTTACTCCCAGCTGTTTTCTCAGGGAGGCCTGGATCCCCATACCTCATCTGAAGAGCCACGGGCTGCTGGTGAGGCAATGAGTTGGTTCCTGGGCACTGAGGTGCTGGTTCCTGGGAAGGGGCTCTGCTCTCACAGGGGAAATTCTGCCCCACCTCTGTTGAAAGCAGAGGATGATGCCCTTTTCCCCTCCTCCTGCAGGTGCAGTGAGCTCCTGGAGCAGCACCAGCACCCTCAGCCTCTGCACCCAACCATTCCCAAATGGACAGCATCCATGTGCTCACTCCTTCACACCACATCCCCTTCTCCAGCACCAAAACACCCAGTGCATCCTTGTCTTGATGCTGCACCTGGGCAAAACCTCTGCAAGGGGTCCAAGACCCCATTTCTGACTTAAATCCCACCTGCCTGGGCAGGAGAACGGGAAAAAGAGACCCTTCATGCCTAAAGTTGGTGATTCCCAGCTCCTGGTGCTGTTTTCAGAGGGCAAAGGTGAGGTGGTGGCAGGCGATTTTCCTCCTTTCCCTGGCCCTGCTGCAAACAACCCGATTGCTACGATTCCCCTGTCATTAAAATGTAAATGAAAACAGACACAAAAACAATCTGAATTTCCAGCCGAGTTGCTCTTGCTTAATATTCTACCCCGAAGGGGGATGTGCGGAAGCAACAACATTTCAAAGGGAATCGTTAAAGAAGGGAGGCTCAAACTGCGTTTCCATCAGATACCACGGCAGAGCCCGGCACTCGGGGTCCCGCTCATCCCAACGCTGCTGGAAAGGACGAGCAGGAACCAGGTCTTGGAAAATGAACCATCCAAGCCAGGGTGAGGGAGGAGGATGCTCACAATGAGCGGGGCTGTGCTGGTCACACCCCAGCCTGGTCCCGTTCTGGCTGTGGATGGGCAGTGGTGCTCCAGGTTCACGTTTCCGGCTGCAGTGATCAGGTTGGGATGACGGCCAGATTTGAATGCATTCCAAGGTTTTCGAAATACCCTGGAAGGGCAGCGGGGTTTGCAGTGTGTCCTGACACTTCAGCAGTATTCCCAATCCTGCCTCCCACCTTGTCCACCCCGAGCTCTTGGCATTGATGCTGCTCTGCTCTGTTTCAAGCAGGAGGTGACTGTATTTCTTCTGTATTTATTCTGCCACTGTGAGGCAGTTAAAATGAAATATAAAACATCAGGGAGTGAGAATAGCCTGAAAAATCCTGTGAATGGTGGTTCTGTCCCAGTGGATGCAGCTGGAACGGGAGGGATGCACCAAGGCTCAGGGCCACGTGTGAACTCCCAGGATCTGTCCCCAACCCTCCAGTTCCCACTGGTCAGCACCACTTACCCAGGGCTGCAGGAAAAAGGAGCCTGGATGGACAAGGTGGATGTCTCTGTGGAGAGACTGGAGCAGCAGGACAGAGCCCCCCTGCTCCCCACCGCCCTCCTGGACCTCCCAGGCAGTGGCAGGTGATCCCAGCGTGGTGGCACATATGGATCCTGTAAGGGTTGAGCTCATCTCTCCAGGCAGCTTCACCCCTCCATGCCCCAGGGAGCAGCCTGGGAAGGATGGTGACAGTGGGACACGGGGTGCTCAGGGCGGTGGGACCTCTCACTACACTGGGTGCTGCCCAGATGTGACATTTGGGGTGAGGGAAGCAGCTCTGGCTGTGCTCATCCTCCCAGCTGAGAGCAAGAAAAGTCCTTTTCCTACTGCAAACTAAACCTGTGGGATCTGGAAGTCTCCAAGACACAATAAACAAGGGATCCTGGGATGCTTTAAGTGTGTCCCAGTCTGGATCTCTCGATAATGGCCTGAGATGATTAATTTTCTTTTATACCTCCATTGCATCAGTTATCACATCATTCGATTTTATTTTTAAAGACTTCTTTTAAGCCCACAAAATACTGGAAAAGGTTAGAGTGGATTCCAATTATAAGGTAAAATATTTCCCTCCAAAGCTTCATAAACACTTGATTTTGGTTTAATGCCATTATTTTAACCTTCAAAGCAACATTTGCCAAATCTTGCTCTGTGCAGAAAGACCAGCCCAGTGTCACAAGGATTTGATATAATAGTAACAATAAACTTTTAGAGGAAGCCTTAAAAGCAGAGGGGCCATCAGTCAGGCACGGGAATTCAGGCTCAGATGCCGTGGGGTCCATAGCTCAGATCCCCCCATACTGGGGGGGAGCCCCAAAATGGCTCCACGTTTCTGCCTGGCACAAGGGATGGATCCAGATCCTGCTGGTGGCATTCCCACCGACCTGCTGGGGCTTTGGGGCTGGAGCATCTGCCCTGAGAGCCAAGTTAATCCCTCTGTGAGGTGAGAATTCAGTCCCTTTGTGGAGGCTTGGCAATCCCTGAAGTTGGCGAAATCCCTGGCATGGTGTCCTGGGTCAGATCCCTGTCCCAGCCCTGTGCCAGTGCCTGCTCGTGGCACCCATCCCACCTGAAATGCACCCAGAGGGGGCTGAGCACGGGATGCAGGGTCAGAGTGTCCTGGGGGGTGGGTGCCAGGGGCAGAGTGGGGCCCTGTCCCCCCAAGCTGGCCTGGGCTCAACCCTGCAGGGTTTTGTGTCTTTATTGTTCCCCCCCCTCCCCAACTGGTCGGGTTTTTAATTAATTCTCAAATCTCATTTGGGCATGGGAGCTGAGAGTGGAAAAGCTCTGTCTGAAGTTGATTTTGCAAATCAGTTCTGGCCATCTCCAGCCAGGTCCTGGGGCAGGAGCATCAGGCTCCCAATAACCAGGGAGAAAGCCTCTTGTTGCCAGAGCAGATCCACTTCTTTGATGTGCTGCCGCAGTTATTCTTTCATTCCTTGAGCAAATAATCTGGATTTTCACAATATTTACCTTGGAAATAATTATTTGTGTAAAGCATTCGACCAAGATAAACAGAGAATCTCTCAGTCTTGCTGCGTGTCTGGGAGGGCTCACGTTTCCCCAAACCTGCTGGAGCATGGGCTCCATGGAAAGTGGGTGAAGTGAGAAACAGGCTCAGAGAGGAGCACCACAAATCCTATGGAACCCCCGAGGGCTTGGACAAACCTCCTGGCAGCCCCAGCTGCAGGGCATGGATGAAGCTTGAAAAATGTGGCCTCTCTGCCCTTCATGCCTTGCTATATCTGTACACGGATCCCTGAATTGCATCCCTGGATTCCCACAGACTCAGTGGCTGGAAAGGAGAAGCAGGAAAGGAGTCAAGGGGGGGAAAGGTGAGGGAAGGTTCAAAGGGCTGCTACAGCCTCATTTTTTCATCTCTAGTTAATCTCTGTGAAGCCTGAGGCAAAGTCACCTTTGGGTCAACACTCAGGTGTTGTTATCTGCCATCCCCATCACCCAGAGCTGCCCCCAGCCCCCCCCACGAGCAGGGCCGCAGGGCAGGGTGCCAGGAATCCGGGAATCCGGTCCCACCCCCGTTCCAGCCACGTTCTCCTGGGGCAGAAGGTAAATCCTGCACTCAGACTGCACCCCAACACCGGCTCCCTGCTGCCCCACCAGAGACAGGAGGAGCAACATACACTGGTGTTTAAAAAACCTTTAAAAACAGAGCCCGGATGAACTGCCAGTGCTGACCCAGCGTTGCTGACCCAGCGGGCCAGCATGCCCAGGGATGCAGGGGTGGCAGGAAGGTGCCAAGACCTGTGCCCTCGACCTGCCATTCACCCACGGTCCCGCCAGAGCAGGCTCCAGCCCCTGCGGTGAGCACAGGGCGGCTGCTCCCAGCCCAGCAGGCTTGGGAAAGGAAATAAAGGAACAAATCCAGCTGGGGCTTGGCTCCTTCAGCTCCAAGGCTTTTATTAAGGTGTGCAACATGCCCACGATCACAGGTCTGGGATACGACAGAGGCAGCAGGCGCTGGACACGAGCGAGCAGAAAGGAGGCGAGGGCAGCATGAGCCTTGTGGGAAGCTCCCAGAATCCTCCAGCACTGGCACAGGTTGCTTTGAGCTGAGTGCACCCTTTGCCACCAAAATGTCCTTTTTTGGAAGAGGATTTTTGTAGATCTTCTCACTTCACCCGCTGGGAGCAGCCCCACGGGGAGCAGAGCCCGGCTGTGCCCCATGTGGGGCGGGAGGAGGCTGGTGCTGCTCCGTGGGTCACTTGTGGGCTTGGCCATGGTTGTTTATCCATAGTCCTGGTGGGTGGTGGGCACCAGGATCCGACCAGGCTGCTGTTCCCTGGGGTCCTGGTGAAGTGGCTCCTCCAATGGCAGGAAGCAGTTTGGCTGGGGGAACACGCAGCTCTGGAATCCCTCATCACCCTCCTCTTGCAGATGAGAAATGGAATCAGTGCCCGGCTCTGCTTGGCAATCAGGGCAGGATGGGGAGGGCAGACTCCTCTGGCTGAGCCTTCACTGCCCACTGCTGCTCCTCCACATCAGCGCTTCAATGGAATATGTGTCCTGTGGATACACAGCAAAGCACAGCAAACACACACAGAAGCTCCTTTTCCATCTCTAGTTAAGACAACTGTTCTTTGGGTTCTGTGTACAGCTCTTGCTGGATAAAATGCAGATTAGAAAAAAAATATTTTCTTTGCTCTCAAATGATAAATTAATATAAACACCAACACCACAAGTTCATGAGCAGCTTTGGGATCATGCACTGAGTGAGACCATCACCCACAGCAGACAGACATGCACACACACATAGACCAAAATTAACTTTTCTCTAATATGGACATTAAAAACATATATTGGTGTTGGATCATTTGACTTAAATTTACTTCTCAGCACTCTGAGGTCACTTTTCAGAATGATTTCTTTTGCCTCTCACAGCCCAGGACACCTCACTGTTACCAACAAGCAACGTTTACCAGTGGCTGGGCTGTGGCTGCAGGGACGCACCGGTGCAGGTGGGATGTGGGGATGAAGCACATGCTGCAAGTGCTTTGCCCAGGGAGGTTTAGAAGCTTCACTTCCCCGAGGCCCTCAGTGCCCTGCAGCTCCAGCATGGCCATCCCAGCACTGGTGTGGCTCAGCCAGGCTCAACAGTGGACTTGATTAGGTTTAAAGATGAGCCTGGCCACCTCAGGCTCAGCAAACCCCAAGGTCCTGAGGTCGACCCAGCCCAATGCCACCCCGGACCCAGATGCAGGACAAAATAAATTCCAGTGCAGAGGGATAATGGAGATGAACGCTTTGGGGACTCTTGGCTGTGTTGGAGAGAGATGAGAAGGGCAGGGTGGGCACCCAGGGGCCTGGTGAGCGCTTGGCACAGGATGGAGATGCCACCGGCCAACGCCACACCATCCGGAGGGTGAGGGCTGGGCCGGGCAGCACTGGTGGCACCTCAGGGGCCAGGGGCAGCTGTGGCAGCCAGGCAGGCTGGGCCCTGCTGCATGCAGCGGATCAGCTCCTTGCGATTATCCAGGATGGTGTCGAAACTCTCCTGCAACCGGTTCTGCTGGTCCACAACTTTCTGCTGCAGGCCGTGGATCCAGCGCAGCAGGGCCAGGCGCCGGTACATCACCAGCTGGATGTGGTGCTTCTCCTTCTCCTGCTCCTTGAAGCGCTCCTTGTCCTGGAGGTGCTGCACAGCCTCTGCCAGCATCGGGAAGAGGATCCCCAGCTCCGGCTCAGCCGCCCCTGCCTCAGGGGGGCTCCTGGCTTGGGGGGCAGAGGCAGGAGGGTCCCAGGTGGTGCTGCAGGTGCTATCGGGGCTGTCGATGCTGAGGGAGCTGCTGGCATAACCGTTGTCCTCTGCAGGGGAGCTCGGGGCCTTGACACATCCCCCAGCCGCCTCCTCGGCAGTGTTCTGTCCCCCAGCCCCGCCGACCTCTGCTCCCTCGGGGGGGCTACGCACCCCCTGCTCGGGGTGCATGTCACCCAGGCCCGCGGCAGTGTCCCTAAGCCGGCCCTGGACCATCTGTCTCTGCATTAATAACAGCAGATTATCAGATGGATTTGTGGTGTTTTCACTCTGGCTGGAGCCCTCCTCCGGCAGGGACCCCGGCGCTGGCTGGCTCCAGTTCTCGTTGCTGTCACACACCTCTCCCACGAAGTTGGAGTTGGAGTCTGGCCCATGTCCTGCCCCTGGGACGGCCGTGCCCAGCGCCGGGGCCCTCCGGCCCTGCTGGAATGGGGCGTTTGCCGGGCAGACAGCAAACATCTCGCCGGTGTCCTGCCTGCAAGGGACACACGGAGCTGTGACACGCCTGTGGGCACCTGGGCTGGCACAACCAGAGCTCAGGGCAGCTACAGCGGGGAAAATCACGCTCTTAACTTTATTTACCCCTTTAAAGGTACTGGACCCATCACGGGCTCAGCATTCCTGGGTGTTTGACTGCTACTCTCAGCATGTCCCCAAGCAACATCATGGAATCATGGAATGGATTGGGTTGGAAGAGACCCTAAAGCTCATTTAATTCCAACCCCTTGCCATGGGCAGGGATGCCACCCATCCAAGGGCATCTTCCCACCTGATATATAAGCTCAAGGAGGCACCTCCCATCTCATCCATCTTCCCTGAGAGCTCCAGTCCAACCCCATGTTCCTGCAGCATCCCTTGGGTGATGCCAGAGGGCATCACGGGGCATAGGCATGCAGCTGCACGTGCTGCTGGCAATATTTGGACTGTGGCTGATGCAATTAATTCCACGCTGGTAGAGGTGTGCTTAGAATACAGCTTTTCCAAGTTTTTCAGCAGGTGAGGCTGCCTGGGCTCCTCTGCACAACCTCTGTCATCAACCCTGCATCAGGATGGGGGGCTGGCCTCCTCCTGTACCCAAACCGGTGACCCCACTGGCCTTCCTTCTCTGCAGGACTGGGAACAGACTGGCCCAGAAAAGGAAAGGTTATCCAGTGTTCCTTGCCGGGTCACTGGAAGCGAGGGGTGTTCTCCAAGCTGTCTCCTACAAGGACGCTCACAGGAATAGCAAGAAGGAACCCATCGGGTGTCCCGGTCTGACCCCGGACAGCAGCGAGACAGCAGGAGGGGTGCAGGAGCCCATGCCCAGCTCAGAGTACTGCCAGAGGCCTGGGACCCCGGGACCCCCGCCCCTGCAGCCCCCGACACTGACATCTGCTGGGTCCAGGGCTGGGGTACACCCCTGTGAAGCTGCTGCACCCTACAAAAGAGCTGTACCCCATGGGAGCGCTTCCGCCGCAGGTGCGGGGCCGGGATGCTCCGCTGGGGGGATGCGCGGTCGGGGGGGGCCGAGCCGGGGAGCATCCCTGCCCTGCAGAGCCCCCTCAGAGCCTCCTGGGCTCCAGCCCCGCGGGGGGGGCCCGCTGCCCCCGCAGAGCCTCCGCAGAGGCCCCCTGAACCCGCAGCCCGGCCGGGGGCGGTCCGCGACCCCCCGGGACCCGCGACGCCCGGGACCCGCGACCCCCGG
>WEKY01007065.1:338179-354428 GCA_013390045.1 Picathartes gymnocephalus | reverse complement strand
GAGGATGCTGGGTGGGGGGACGGGGATGCTGGAGGTGGACGGGGATGCTGGGGGTGGACGGGGATGTTCGGGGGAGAACGAGGATATCCGGGGGTGAACAATGATGCTCGCGGGGGGGTGATGGGGCCCCCGGGGCCGCCCAGTCCTGCCCGGTGCCCCCCGCTGCTGCCCGCCCCCGGCTGCCGTGACTTTGTGTATGCCTCTGGGTCCGTGTTCACCCACAGCATCCCTCGGGAAGCTCCCACCGTTGTCTTCCAGGGGAAAGGGGAAAAATCCCACCCGTGTCAGGGAGAAGGAGCTGGAACCCCCCGGCACGCAGAGCCCGGCGCTGGGTGGGTGCTGATGGGCGCTCCCCGACACGGGCGGGGTGGCTGGATTAGGACACTCTGGCTCGTTCCCACCGACCCGTGGGTCCCGTGAGCCTCAGGAGGTCCCCGTGGGGATGCAGACGGAGCTGAGTGCTCAGTGGGTTCTTTATTCCCCTCGCCCGAGCCGGGGTGTCCGCTCTGGGAAAGGAAAAGGCTCAGGAACATCAAACGGTTCCCACGAGTCCCCGCCCGGCGCGGGGGTCACATGAAGCACCGGGAGCGTCTCGGGAGATAAAGAGGCTTTGTAGGGCTGGGAGCCGCGGTGGGGGCAGCCACATACTCCCCAGTCACCCACAGAACTGCCCCGGGCAGGGATGGTCCCATCTCCTGCCGGGTCACCCGATGTGGCCTTCCCTGTGATCCCATGCGAGCTCTGGGATAGACACGGCACGAGCAGAGCACCGGCATCCCAAGTGCTCCGCAGGCCAAGCCCAGGCTGGGCTCGGTGCCTCCCACCTGCCCCGAGGGGAAGGAAGGAGGGATGAAGGTGCTTTCAGGGTGGACAAAGATCCTTTTGAAAGCTCTGGATTGCTGGAGGTGGGATGTAGGGGAGAAACGCCGAGAGCAGATGTTCCCCCATGACATTGTGAGGGTTCAGAGCAGTGGAATATGTGACTGATAAATAAGTTGTTTTAATTTCTCATCTACCTGGCAAGCCCCTTGAGAGTCTCTCCTGCTCCTGGCTGCTCCAAAGGCTTTGACAACTCCGTGGAGGAGCAGTCAGAGGGGCAGGACCAAGAGCTCTGACTGGGACACTTGGGCTGCAGCTCCAGAGGAAGCCTGGAATTAAAGAAACAAACCCTTCCCGTGGCACAGGAAAGGCAGGAGCTGACTCAGGCATCTGGGAATGGGCAGGACAGAAACAAGAGTTAGGGCACACAGTAGGTTCAGCTCAGCCTTTGCCATCAAGCCTTTGTTTTGTGCTGCTCTGGGCTTCAGTCTGATAGTGGCCTGAACTCAAACAGAGTGAAATTTTCATCACTGAGAGCACAGAGGGAATTTTGATCCATTCAGGGAGCTTCTCCCCTGTTGTACCAAGAAGCACATCCCGAGTAGGCCTTTTCCATCTCCGGTTTAGATTTCAACAGCACAGGAAACCATGAGTGCCACTGGAGTTTGGCTCCAGGGCAAAATAGGTTTTGCTCCTCTCTTAGCTTTGCTTGTCCCCACCCCAGGAATCCCCACAGGCCGGCGGGTGCAGATGTGCTGGAGCCTGCTGCAAACCTGCTGCCCTGCTCTGGCTCCACTGGTTTGGGGGGTTTGAGGTTCCCCTCCCAAATGCCAGCCATGGTGGGAAACGAGGAAGTTCTGGGTTCACAGAGGGTTTCAGAAGCAGTGTTTTTAGGGGTCTGTCTCACTGGGATTTTGCACTGGGGCAGCTCAGGTTCAGCCCAGCTCCCAGGATTGTCTGTGTCTGATGGAGACCAGCAGGATTTGCTGCTTCCTGTGAAAACAGTTCCATTCCCCTGCAACCAACATCCCCTCAGCCCCAGCTGTCCCTCGCTGCAAGGACCTACCTGTGGGGACACTGTGGGGAACCCCAGAGCAGGGACCCCCAGCTTGGGGCACAGGATAGAGGGACTGTGGGGACTCAGGGAGGGCTGATCTGGTCCTTTTGGGGACAGTGGGAAAGGGAAGGTTTAGAAGTGGAGAGGGCTTAGTGATGGATTTCAAAGCCATCTTCCCCTCCCCTTCCCCCACTTCGTTCCAGAAATAAATTAAAAGCTCTCCCTCCAGGAAATTAAAAATAATTTAAGAAGGCTGGACACAGGACTTGCTGCACTGTGGTTTTGGAGCTGGAGATCCTGGGCTTAGGAGGGAGAAGGGTGCTGGGGTGACCCACTGGAGCTTCTCCAGAAGCCACTGGCACCAATTACTCACCAGGGCCGTTCCCTGGGGCCCGGATGCTGTGCCCTTCCCTGGCCTCAGGGCCTGTTCTGGCTGGGGGAGCCTCTGTGACCCTGCACCAGCAAAGACCTGGCGCTGTCACAGGGATATGCTGGAGATGGGAGCCTGGCACCGGCTATGGTGGAAATCATCCTTCATTCCCAGGGCCCAGCTCCCACTCCCTGCGCCCATCCTGCTCAGGGAAGCTGCCGCCTGCCCCTCATCTGCCGCGCGTCCCACTAACGGCTGCAACGTGCCCTGGGCTTTGAACCAAATTGGTCCCAGAAGGAGCCCTGGCACTTGGCCCCGTGCCCGCATGACATCAGCCCCGTGTCGCAGCCACGGCCGGTGCCGACCCCTCTGCCGGGAAGGAGGCACCGGCGTTCAAAGCTGGGCTGGGATCCACATCCGCAGCCGTGCCGGGAGCTGGGGCTGCAGGAGCAGGCGAGCGCTGGTGCTGCTGCTCCTCAGGTTCTGCCTGCAGCCCCCGTGCCCTCTGCACAGAACCACCCTGAGGATCCCACCATGTCCCTCAGAGTGTTTTCCAAATGCTCCTGGAGCTCTGGCAGTTGTGTTGCTGAGAGCATTCCCTGGGAAGCCTGTTCAGTGCCCGACCACCCTCTGGGGATAGAACCTTTCCTGATATCCAACCTAAACCTCACACTGATGCTCGGGTGGGCTCATGCTGGTGTCTTCAAGCCTTGAGCACTCCAGCACCAGCCCACCCAGCACACGGGTCACCCAGGAGCCACCATCCCACTCGTGGGCTCGTCCTGGTATCCCAGTGCTGAGATGGGCAGCTTGTCCCGAAAGAGTTAAGGGTGAAACATTGCAAATACAAAAAAAAAAAAATTACAGAAGGAAAAAGTGCCCTGAACCACATGCGACCTAACCTCCCCAGCGGCTCATCTGAGTTTAATAATGGAGGAGGGAAATCTCCCAAAAAGCTCTCAGAGAAATTAAAGTAAACAGTGTGCTGACCTCCAGCCTGCGCTGCCCCGACGCTGACTCGCTGGCCACGGCACTCTGCGTTCCCTGGCATTCTCTGTAATTGTAAACACATTCGGGTAAATACAAGAGGAGGGGAGTGAGGGGGTCCTGGGGAAACTGCTCCCCCCACAACCAGCTGAAACTGGGGCTGAGCATTGGGTCAAAGCCATGGGTGACATCTCTGGGGCAATGTGCCCACAGATGTCCCTGGCTGTGAGGGGCTTCACAAGGGCTGAGGGCTGTGAGGATTGAGGTCCAACGTTGCCAGTGGAACCAGGAGGCACTGGGACCACCACACATCCCTGTGACTGCAGAGCTGGGGCTAGAAAACCTCGTGTTGGGAGAAGTTTCAGGTCCTGCAGATGGTGAGAGGAAGAGGAGGAGGAGGATGCTAAGAGGTTTGTCCTCTTGGACCCACAAAATTTAAAAACAATGCTCTTATTTTCATAGATCCTGGTCATTTTTTCAGGCTGAGGAAAAGAAAAGCAACCCCAGGCTCTACAAGTGCTGGCGTTCCTCTCTGGAGAGGGGCTGGAAAAGCTGCTGGTCTGGAGGGAGGAATCATTGCCAGCCCAGCCCCATTCCTGGCCTTGCTCCATCCTCATCCCCAGCCCTCTCCTGCTCTCACATGCAGCATCCCATGGCCTGCATTTCCCACAGGATTTTCTGGGGAAAACACCACTCGAAGGCTGGGGAAGGGGCAGAGGGGGCTGGATCGAGGTGACCCCATTCCCTTGTCCACAGCCCCAGCCCCTGCCTGGTCCTGCTGCCTGATGTCTACCTGTAACTCAAATTCGTTTTCAATCAGAATCAAAAGCAATGGCAGATGCGCTGTATTTGGTGAAAAATGCCAGGAATCTGCAGCCCGATTGGATTTCAGAGGAGCTGGGAATCCCAGGGAGGCCAGACCGTGTGCACCAGACCGGAGGTCAGAGGCTGCTCGCTGCAACAGCTCCCAGCCCCGAGGATCAGCCTTTGGGCAGCACCGGGAGGTGCAGGAGGTGCAGGACGGGGCTGCGGGGCCGGGGAGCCCAGCAGAGGTGTGACCCTCCCTCCGGAGGGATGAGCCTCCGGTGGTGGGGACCTTGGGACACCCAGCTCTGTCACCCAGAGGGGGCAGAAACGCCCTTGCCGAACCACTCATGCTGGGGAGATACTCTTCGCTTTCCTAACCCCCGCCCCAAAATTGATTTCTCTTGGCCAAGGGAGCAGGGCTGGCTCCCGTTGTCGTTTCCTCTGCTGTTTATCCACTGCTGAGCCACAAAAGGGGAATATTGCTGCGGGCTCCACCCCTTCCATCAGACCAGGACCCAAAAATCACCATTTCCTCTTGGCCTGTGAATCACTAATAAACTCCAGACAGAGAGGTCTGATTAGGAAATTGTTTGGGAAATGGAAAGGAAGGGGGAGGGACAGGCGCTCGCCACAGCCGGTGCCTCTGGGTGGCTTTGCCCCTCGGCGTCCCCTCCCAGCGCCGCGGGCGGGTCCCTGCCTTGGGGTCCCCAAATCTGCTCCAGCCACGGCCCCATCCCCGTCTGGCTGCAGGCAGAGCTCTCCAGCGGATGGATCTATTTCTCTGCAAGGATTCGGGGACGAAAATCTCAGTGTACATCGAAGTATATATTTTTTCTCTGATCACTGTCCCTTGGCTGTTCCGGGGCAGCAGCACGCGGGGAAACATTCCCGCGGGATCCTCACTGGAGTGTCCCTGGAAGGGCTGGTGTCATTAATTGGGAAGGGGGTGTGTGACATGTGCTGCAGCCCAGACCCCTCGGCAGCACCGGGACCGTCCCCTCCCTCCCTGCCCACGGGACGGTGACGGCCACGCAGCTCCCAGCACCCCACAATTGCTGCACACTTGTTCTGACACAGAAAGGCTCCACATTTGAACCTCATAACGCAGAAAAAACGTCAGGATTTTGAAATTTCAGCCTTGGACCCAAATCTGATACATTCCAGAAATGCTTTAATTTATCCCTTTGTCACAACATTCAATAAAAGGTTTCATTTCAGCTGCGCCGCTTTGATTAATAACTGTAACAGATTCTAACCTGAAGGAATCCTCTGATATTGTGTCCATGGAAATTAAATGTTTGATTGCACATAGTCAGGATTTTCTGATGTGGAACAGCTCCACGAGAGAACTTTGAACCAGCTCTAATCAAGAAACAGTTTGAGTTATTTTTCCTTCACCTATAACAAGTCAAAACATCTGTTAAAAATTCAATCAGAGCACAACAGGCTAAAAAAAATTAAAATTTGGGGCGTACAATGAAATGACTGTCCAGTTTGAAGCCAGGTGGGATGGCTGGACGTAGGCTCAGCTCTGGTGCCCACCTGGCCAGCACAGGCTGCGAGTAGCAGGGTCTCGTGGGGAGCTCCCGCAGCCCCTCCTGCCCTGGCATCACGCAGGTGCCACTGTGCTTATCCCTGTATCCCTGTGAGCTCCACACCACCAGCACCTGCCACAGCTCCCTAGGGATGGTGGTGATGGCCTCTGCAGCAATGGGAGCCACTTGGCATCCCCACAACAGAAAAACTGAGCAGAAGGTGCCTTTTGGGCTGACAAAGATGTTTTCCATATGCTTGAAATCCTCTGTGCTTTAGTAAAAATGGAAATACTGGGATTTCCATTGTCTGGGTACATTTTCCTTTCTCTTTCTTTCACTTCCATGGCATGGCAAGGGGTTTATATCTCCTTAAGCTGTGGGAGAGGGCAGACAGATGGGAAGGAAAAGGAAAACCAAAATCCCATAAGAATTTGGGAACAGGAGCATTTTCCATGGGGATCGTGTCTGGCAATCGCTGCTTTTTGGTCCGGCTGTGTTGTGCCACAGGTGCCCCTGTGCCAGATGGGGAGCAGTGGCACATTTTTGAGGTCAGAAAGCAGAGTTTTCAGCAAATAGAGTGGCATGCCAAGATAAACCCCAGCTTCCTGGCAGATCCATTCCCATCAGCCATCGTCCCAGCGAGACGGACCCCAGCGAGGGGCTCTGCTGGCGGGAACAGCCCGGCAAATTCTCTCTGCATGGGTGAAATTCCCTCCGCTACCGAGGTTATTATCTCCCAACAGGAACCAACAATATCCTTTCATTTAGGCACTAATTCGAACAATGTGCGCCGGCCAGGGGAGGAAGGGCACGCGCTGCTCCAGAGCCTTTGAAAAATCCAGGCAGGAGCCAAACCAGAGGGAAAACAAAACCCTGGGATGATGTGAATGGCTCAGCAAGGCAGGGTCCGGACCAGAGCTGGTGCTGGTGCTGCAGGCTCCAGCTATGATGCTGGAAATACATTGCTGCCAGTGCAGGGCAGAGCACAGGGACACACAGGGCACCAGGCACCCTTCTCCCAGCTCATATCTAGGGCATGTCATCCTTGTGGCTGTGCTGGAGCCAGGAATCCCATCCATGGGGGTTTAGCCTGCCAGGAAAGCCACCTCCTTCATTTAACCAGCCTGTCCAACCTTGTAATTCCATTTCCTATTGAGCAGGAGGGTGCAATAAAAGACTTCTAAACTTCTTGTATCACAAAGCTCACACGAGGCACCAGAAAAGCTGGAGTGTGTAACTGAGAACTGTAAAAACATCCTATTTTCTGTTTTTCAGGAGCAAACAGGACAGACACAGCTGGGGAAGGGAGCCCCCAGCAAGTGGAACTCTTCCACCACCACTTCAGCACCCAGGGGCTGGTGGCCATGTTCCATGAGCTTCGCCCACCTTACTCCCTGTGGTTTGTGATGGGACCAGTGTGGTTTGGAATGGCTCCTCAACAGGGATCTCTGCTAGCATGTCTGGCAGAAGCATCCCCATCCTCATTCTTATCCACATCCCACTCCCATTCTCATCTCCCTCTCTATCTCCATCTCCAGCCTCATTCCTGACCTCATCCTCACCTCCATCCCTATCCGAGTGCCTGCTGGGATGCAGCCTCCCATTCCCACTGGCTGTCCCAGTGCTAATCCCTCCTGGGCCCACCACACAGGGGTTTTCCAGGGGATTATGGGGGGATTCTCCCATATTTACTCTTCTAGTACTGCTGTTACCAATATTTGGTCCTGCATGGGAAGAGCAGGCACGTTCCCCGACAGGGATATCAGTTGGAACATCATCTAATTGATTACATGGAAATCGCTGCTGGTGGAAAGGGAAGCCCTTGCCTTGCTCTTGGTGAATTAATTTTGCTTTTGCCATTCTTGGCTGTGCTCAATTAATCTTGTTAAAGTGATAAAATTTTAGCTCACACCTCACTCACGGGGTACCAGGGACGCTCCTGGAGCCACGAGGTTGGTTAATCACAGAATTAGAATCATGGAATATCCTGAGTTGGAAAGGATCCACAAGGATCATTGAGTCCAACTCCTGGCCCTGCCGAGACACCTCAACAATGCCACCCTGTGCCTGAGAGCATTGACCAAACACTCCTGGAGCTCCGGCAGCCTTGGGGCTGTGCCCATTCCCTGGGGAGCCTGTTCAGTGCCCCACCACCCTCTGGGGGAAAAACCTTCTCCTAACATCCAACCTAATTCTTCCAGTGATGAAGAGATGAGCTCAACAAAGTGCTTTCGTGGCCACGAGTACTCCGGCACCAGCCCACCCAGGACACAGGTCACTCAGGAGCCACCATCCCACCAGGTTCATCCGGTGCTGAGCGGGACTCCGGGGTGCCTTCCCTGCCGGGGGGACCGGGGCCACCGGGATGCAGGGTGCTGGTTCGGGAGCCTGGGCTGTCCCCGGCTCCGCGCCGAGACAAAGAGCGTCGGCTCCCGCGGCCCCCGGCAGCTGGCGAGGGGGGACGTAATCCCACAAAAGTCCTGCTCCGGGGGGCTCAGCGGGAGAGGTGAGGGACACGCCGCCGAGCGCCCCCCCCCGCCGCTGCCCCACTATTGACTGCCTAAACAGTTCTTTGGTGATTACAATGTAAATATAGCTTTTCATGGAGTAAAGGCCTTTTATGGGATCCACACACACTTAACCACTTAACCCCGGTGACAAAAAGAGCAGTGAATGAGCTGTTTAGAGGCTGCTCGTGCAGAAAAGCGGGGCCTGAATAGGATTTGGGGATCTCTGTGTATCAATTGCTATACTCTGGGGGCCCTCAATGGGGCTTCAGCGTTCGAGCATGTGCCAAAGGGCTCCATGGGTACGGATGAGGTGTCAAAAAAAAAAAANCTTCTTCAAATTACTGCAATTGATTGGCCTTCAGGAAATAAAAAAAAAGGAGAAGAAAAAAAGCAGCTGCTTCTCTTTAATAAAACAATGATTTATTCATAGCAACTTGGGGAACGGGCAAGGGGACACAGGGACGTGCCAAATTGATGCTCATCCTGCTCCAGACTCTGGGGAGGCTGAGGGGATGAGCCTGCCTGGGGAGCAGGAGGCATGGAAACTCCCAGAGCAGCCCCCGGGGACTCCCGGGGCAGCCCACATGGACCCCAGAGCAGCCCAGGTGGCAGAACTGGGTCCCGCTGCAGCCCCCCCAAGTGATAAGGGCGTCCCTGCGGCTCAACTTTTTGCCCCCAGACACTTTTGGGGAGTATATGAGCTGTGGGTTTGGGGACACACCTCTGCTCTTCCTCTGCCACAAGGACACCTTTGCAATTGGTGCCATCACCACCCCAGGTGCAGCAGTGGGGCCACGCAGGGGCTGACATGGGGCTCAACCTGAGATCCCCCATGCCCAGGGTGGAGCATTTTGGGCTGGGAGCAGGGAACAGTGCCCAGAGCAAAAGTCAGGAGTGCAGACACCCCTGAAGAGCCACTTGGCATCTATGGCAGGAGAGTGGCATCTGAGGGACACTGGTGGGTCCTGTCTCCACCTTGTCAGGCCACAAATGGGATCATACCAAAATCCCGACAGGCTGATGAGGCACAGACCAAGTCTGGCCACGGCCCTATTTTTAGGCCTGTGCAGATGGAGGGATGAAAGCGGAGGGGGAGGCAGGGCAGGAATGGGAATGAAAGACAAACAAACGCCAAGCAGATGTTGGGAGCAGGGCTCTTCCCCTTGCAGGATGTGCGCGTGGCTCCCGGCAACACCGGCTCAGCCAGCCCCGACCCCAGAGCTGGGGGACCATGGGAGACCAGGGCAGAGTGGAGAGCAATGGCCCCTTGTGGTTGTCCCCCACTGCTGGGGACCACGCTGGTCCCCCAGGGCAGTGGGACACCCTCAGCCCCATGCCCTCCATAGCGGCCCTGGAGAAATTTGTGTGAGGATTGTGCTGTAAGGTCCTGCACTTTGAATTAAAACTCCCTGTGGCCACTGTGGCACAGCTCTTGGGATGGAGCTGTGGCTTTAGGGAGTGGGTGCAATGCCTGGCTCACCTGCCAGGCCACCAGCACCAGCCTCACCAGACTGGGGCCAGCGCTAGCACTACAATGGGGTTTGGTTTGGTATCAACCTGGAGACTCGACCAGTGTCCCTCCTTTTAGCAGGAGCCATGGGCAAGGCCTGGCCAGTGGGACAAATCCCAACCCGCCAGACATGACTTGGGTGCTGGCTGAGGGATACCAAACCCAGCTCCTCCAGCCCTGCCTTTGCCCTTGCAGATGTTCAGGGGTCTTTGCCAACCACATTGATCCCATCTAATCTTCCCTTCCTTCCTTTTCTTCTTTTCTTTTCCCTTTGCAGTGTAGGGGATGGACAGAGCAACCACGGTGGGTCAGGCTGGGGGCTGGTTGCAGGCACACCTCGGGAGATGTTATCATATTTTGGGGCTCACGTCATCCCAGCCCCGAAGATCACAAAGGACACCAAAACCAGCCCAGCGCTGCCTGTGAGCTCATCCCTCATGCCTCACTCAGAGATTTGCACTGTCAGCGTCGCCCTCACGTCACTAGAAATCGGGACCACATGGAGGGTTTAATTGCCTGTTGATTTAATTACCTTCTTACAGCAGTGGCCAGATGGGTTGGTGCTGCCTTTGGTTGGAGCGTGCGCTGGCACTGCTGGAGCTGGGATGAGCATCCTGCGGGAAAGGCCGGCTGTGGTCACCACGGGTTAGATGGGATGGGAAATATCTTGGATGCCAAAACCTCACTGTGGGTCCTTGACTGGGAGGCTGCTGAGAGGGGCTCATTGAGGCACCTTGAGGCACCCCAATGCTGCCAGCCAGGGGCTCAGGGTGTCTCAATAAGCCACAGCTATGTCCTATTCCAACACAGTGCCAGCCTGGAGCTGGGACTGGGAAATCGCCAGCCCAAGTGGCAGCTCCTGAACTTCCCATTCCCAGGCACAATTAGGCCCCTCTGCCCCATCCAGGCTCGATGAGGAGCAGGAGGAAGGAAGGAAAAGCCATTTTTTCTCTAACCTTGTGGTTATTTAGGAAAGGTTGAGGGTTTCCTTCAAGCTCCATGTAAAGTCAGCATGTGGAAAAGCTGCCTCTGGATCCTGAGCAGCTGGGAATGTGGCATCAGAGCCTTGGTGGTAAATTATTCTTCCTGCACAGAAATGAGTGCCTGTGAAGTGGCAGCTGGAAGATGCTGCGGGGCTGGCCTGTGTCCCCTCCATGGCCAGCCATGCCAGGATGGAGCGGGACCTCTGGGCTCTGTGCAGCATCCCCATGGCAAAGGTGAGGCACAGGTGGCTTTTAGGGTGTGAGGACACACGTGAACGTGCCCCTCAGATACTGATCCCTCGTGGCCACGTGCATAAACACCATCAAATATTGAAAATCAATGGGCCACTGCAAGGGAAGCGGCACAGAGTGTGTTGCATGAAAACAGCCCTGAGGAACAGAGAAAAATATTAGCTAAAAATAAAATTAATCTCTTGCAAAGCTGTAAGATTTGCTGATCCCCCTCCCCCCTACACCCTGCAATCTTTTATGTCGTTTTCTTTAATTACAACTGTTTTAGATCTCTGCTGCCTGGAGAAGCAGAGCTGGAGTCAGCCCTAAATTGGGCTTCTGGATGATACAAGAGAAAATAACAACCCCCAAGGACTGAACATCTGTCTGCACAGAGCACACGCAGTGCCAGAATTAATATTAATGACTAATAGTTAATACGGAATGAAACTTCTGCTTTACAGGTCACCCACTAAACCCTGCAGGTGTCACAGAGCTGTTTTCTGTGCCACGAGCTTGTCTGGACTCTGCACAGCCAGGAGCACCCCTGGCTGCCAGGGTCCTGCCCTGGAGCACAGGGGTCAGTGATGGGGGGCTGCTCCAGGCTCAGCTCTTGGGAATACAGCAGCAATTGGGGTGTCCAACCAATTAGTAACAGAGGGCTCTTGGTTTTACTATATTCCTTTTGTATTTCTCTATTTCTGGCATTATCTACTCCCTTTCAGTCATCCCTGCTGCTCTCCATCTCCTGTTTTTCCTTTTCCAACAAGAAAACCCAAAGGAGAAAAAACAGACACCAAACCTGTCACCTGCTCAGAAAATCCAAAGGAGAAAAAACAGACACCAAACCTGTCACCTGCTCTGCTCTTAAACCCAACTAAAATATTTATTTAGGCCCAAAACACCACTCCATGCATCCCTGGGAAAGGGATGCACCAGTCAAAGAGTGGAGTGAAAGCCAGGGAGGGTAAATAATTGTGACATGGCTGCTCTGGAAGACACCCCCGTGGGTGCCTGGGGGTCTTTTTGTCCTTTAACCCTCATAATGGGTCTGGGACAACTGATTAGAGGCCCAGGACAGATGAGGTGCAGAGCTGACGTGGTGAATGCTCACCAAACCTGCCCCACGCTGCCTTTCATGTGTCCACTCCAACATAATTTTTCACATGTTGGAAATACAGATGATTTTAGCCTGGGTCCATCTGGTTTCCCAAATAACCTGTCTATTTGATAAATAACATAAATTAAATTAGACAAGACAAACAAATAGTTTTTTTTCTCTCCCCTTTTCAGTCTCTTGGCAAAAAAGGGAAAGAAAACATAATTCAGTGAGTGCCTTGAGCCCCGAGGAGCCGTGTGGTGGCAGGAGCTGGGATTATAAACGTGTCTGCAATGTCAACCCTTACCACACACCCAGGGCTGCTCCTCCCTCTGCTTTCAAGTCCTTTTTTAAAATTTCTCCATTATCATTTGGGTTCCCAAAAGCTCATTCTCTCTGCAAACTCAGCAGGTAACATTGTATATTAGCAGCACTGCTCTTATCAGGGTCAGGAACTCAGATCCCATGGGTTTTATTCCTCCTGTCCCCTGTGTGGGAGAGGGAAACTGAGGCAAAGAGAGGTGTTATTATTAGAGCTGCCCAACTCAGATGAAAATCTCAGGCTGCAGCCACTTCTGCACCAAAGTCAAACCAAACATCACCAATCACAACTCTCAGCTGTAACTGCCCTGAGTTATCCCAAGGCACAGTTTGGGGGAAAAAGGGACAGAAGTGGAAGAAATGGAATCAGCTCTTCCTTCAGCCCAAGATAGCCCTGTAGACACCATTTCACAGATTCACTGAGGCTGGAAAAGACCTCCAGGATCACTGAGCCCAACCTTTGACCAGCTTCTGCTCAGGCTGAGCTGCAGCAGAGCCTTCATCCCCCCCCCTCACCACCCTGAGTCATTCCCTCCTTCCCAGCCCACTCTTGGCACTTCCAGCAGCAACGGGGATGCTTTTTCTCCCCTTTAACCCAGCAGCTCATGTCAGTGCCAGGAGGGGGGAGCTGAATCAATACCTGAAAATGAGAAGGCAAAGCTGAGTTAATGTGCCAGACAGGAACGGGGGGGCAGCCCTGGAAAAGCTGGAGCCAGGATATGGATGGGAGCAGGGCAGGGCAGGGGTGGGAGCACAGGTGAGGGTCTGGCCCAAGCCCCCAGCTCTGCAGAGGGTCTGGCACAACGAGCAGCAGCAGCATCTCAGCACGTGGCTCAACTCTCCCATTGAGATTCCAGCTCCCACAGAACCTGTCCCTGGATTGGATTATGCTCCCAGGCAGGGAATTTTTGGGCTGCAATGCAGAGCTTCCAGCAGCAACTCACAAACCCTGAAAACTACGGGAAAGTTGTTGTGGAGGAATGCAGCCAGAAACATTCCCCTTCCATGTATTTCAATTTATAAGCTTTTCAGGCTCAATAGTATTTTTCTACCCTTGGCTCTGGAACAAGGAAAAATGTATTTTAAAGGGAATATTCTACAGGGAAAGCAAAATACAAGCCATAATTATGGCTAGTAGCATGTGCTGAGGAGAAGCCAGGAAACAACCAGGGCTCAGCCAACCCTCTAAAGGTGCTCTTCAAGCTACCACCTTCTAATGCAAAAATGTAGCAATTATAGGTCTCTATAAATTTAATCCTTTGCAATGCTAGAGCATGGAAAACTGCAAGAATTTCCCCTGGAGTCAAGATACAGTTAAAGCTTTAATGATTTTGCCTTGCCCCTGTGCCAGAGCAAGAACATTCTCTTGCTGCGCTCTAGTGGCAGAGCAGGAGCAAAATTCAGGGGAAATGCCCAAGTTTGGAGCTTGAAATGTTTTTACCCAACAGATCTGTGCTGAATTAGTACAACTTTCATATCAGTGAAACTCTGATAAAGAATTAAGCGGGTAGTCAGAAATCTTTTAGTTACATGGTCCTTGAAGAAAAGTCTGACAATGAAGGAGGAAAGGTTATTCCTCTTCCCTAAACCTCCCATCCCAAATCCAGGTACACTAATCATTAGAATTGCTGCAGTGAACTGAAATAGACACTTAAGACAAGAATAAAGGAAGTTTTGTCTAGGAACTAAAAAATCCAAAACTATTGAAGCAGGAAAAAAACCATATTATTCAGGCCAGGAATTTTATGCAAACCCAAGAGGAAGACTTGAGGACTTGAAAATCCACACTTCAATAAACACAAGGGGTTGTTTTTGTTGTATTCCAATATTATTGCAGCTGTTCCTAGTGAAGGGCTGAGTTGTGGCTACAAAAAAAAAAAAAACTGCAGCAATGAAAAAATAGACATAGACAGAAATAAATATTCAGGAAAAAAACCCCCAAGACATGTACACAACTGAGTGAAATCCTATAAATTAATTCTAACTGCCTCCAAAATTAAAACCATGTTTTATTGTTAAGTTGCACTTTGATTAGTACCATAATTCTTTATAAGATACTGTACAATAAAATATTTTACACACAGCACACCAGGTGTGTGCTCAAGATGTTACAAAATTTACAGCTCAGACACTTCTCCGATGGCATTGGCACCTCAAGTATGTGACATCCAGTCCTAGAGATGTTCAGTCTTAGAGCAGGACCCTGTGGCACCATTATCTGCTCTCCAACACATTCAACATGAGCTCAGAAATGTCAGGAATGCTGCACACTCTGGCTTAAGTTTCTCTTACACTATTTAGAATAGTTGTGAATGATGGTTCCTTATTAATTCCCCCATCCCAGAGAAGCCCCTTTCCTTACTAGCTAGCTGCTTAGCAATGGGTGATTTGTCTTGGATGAGTGCAGCTTCCAGGAAAACAACAGAATGGATGGTTAAAGATAGCCTGAAGTTGGGCAAACCAAAGCAAGCCCAACAACTTCCCCCACCAATGCAAATAAACCCCCCCCCAAATCTCCTTTTCCTCTCCCCCATGTTACTCACATTCTTCCCTCTCCACATACACATTATCTGCACTTTTAAGGACATCAACAGTAATAAAAACTTGGAAAGAAACCCTTCTCATGCTGCTTCAGAAGAGACTGGGACCTTTTCCACAAAGTAAACATTTCACGGATAAATTAGAGCTTCTTAAAAGGCGAAGCTTAATAAATGCTCAACATTAAAGAAAATAAGACACTGGAGGAAGCCACAGCTAAAACTCTGTGCTTCAAATGTAAACGAGTGTCCTGCCATGGCCAACATTTCATCTTCTCCCAGAGCTGTGGAAATCACTCCTTTATTGTGCTTTTCAGCGACCTGAGGTATTTCCTTGTCACACCAATGGCATTTCCAGGTGGAATTGATACCTCTGCAGCACCTGTGAGGACAGCCCAAAGTAGTGGAAGTTTCCTTAACGTTTGGGAAAGACCAAGTCAGCATTTCATTCCAAACCAGGAATGCGTTTTGTGCTCCCATTTGCCGCAAAGGACTGAGAAAAAACAAAGCACAAAACCACTGCCTGGAAATTACTGGAACTTGTCAATGAGGTGGCACCAATTTGTTTCCCTGCCTGGTGATTTCTGGCAGATTGGCAAGATAAACTGCAGCTGGCAAAGAGGAGACACAACCTTCGGCTCCAAACAGGAAAATTCAGCTCTCCAAGTACTGGAAAATGCTTCGGCTTTGACTGGTTTCCTCTGAGCTTTCTACCCTGGGCCGCTTTGCCACTGATGTTATCACTGCAGAAGGACCTCTCTTCTTCACCTAAGGGGAGTCAAATACATTAGAATACAAAACATGTCCAAAAAAAGGTTTAAATTTGGAGTTATGAGAGAAATATTTGGTGTGAGAGCCCATAAGGAATATTTAAGACAGCAGTGCTCTTAATGCTTGGCAGATTTCAGTGCCTATATACTCAAATAATCTCCACAACTGGCAGCACCTGCTACCCAAATCTTTACCTGAGGTTTTGATTTCTCCTTTGCCTCTTCACTCTTCTCTGGGGAAAGTGTATGAAAGACAAAATTCCTTGAATTTCGAGGGGTATTTGGATTAAGATCTGACATTGCTGCCAGTTTCTGAAGGACAGCTTTAGGTCTGTTCAGGAGTGACCCATTTTTTATCTAAAAGGCAAAGAAAAGCTGCATTAAATTACTCCCAGGAACAAGGCATAGTTGCTTAGTACGTTACTCTTCATAGAAAAATGTATTCTCTACTCACATGTTACAACAACACAAACCAGGAGTGGCCAGAACTCAGGGGCAGCTGACCTAGCTGTGTTGGGAAATATCATTTTTGAGGACTGGTACCCACCTGGATGTCACTGGCAGGTCTGAAGGCTTCAAATGGGTTCCTGGGTAACAGAGTTGTGTCTTGTGCCACCACTGCTGGGCTAGCTGGCAGAGACATGGGGGAAAGATCAGTTTTTGAACTCTCTCTCCTTTTCTTGACACTTCAATTAAAAAAAAAAAAAAAAAAA
>WEKY01007065.1:322087-333075 GCA_013390045.1 Picathartes gymnocephalus | reverse complement strand
AAAAAAAAAAAAAAATCAAGGTAACACAAAAATACTTATAAAAGGCACTTTAAATAAAAACATCTACACACATTGATCAAATTTAAAATTTCTCAGTCACCGTTATACAGGCTTGGCTTATTTACCCCATTTTTGAAGAGCTGTCCTTAAAAAGCATCAATGTAGACTCTGTTGAAGGATGTTTTAGAACAGAATCACAGTTTTCAGATTTCTCCAGCTTTTCTCCATCGATTGATTCCTTGTCAGTTTCTTTATCGCCATCTTCGATGTGTTTCTCTTTTGTATCTTCATTATCTTCCTCTGCTTCATCAAGCAGAAATTCTGAATTCTAAAAAACATCCCCAAATGCAGCACAGATATAATGATTATTGCCGTGGTAAACCCTACTCCAGGTCAAGCACGTGTTTGGCCCTGCCAGCAAAGAGCCAAGGATTTATAAAAAGAGACAGGGGCATCAGAATATTTTAGAGACTTCTATTTGGTTTTAATAGTGTTTAGACAAATAAAGAAAACACTCATGAATTCACGGTTAGAGAATCCAAACCCCGAATATGCCAACTATAGCAATTTTTTAGCTTCTAGGAAGAATTCTTAGCAATTTCCCCAATTCACAGTGTACAAAGGTCCCATTCCACTAGGGAGGGGAAGCAGAACAGAGAAGCTGATGACGTTATGGAAAAATGTCGCATACAGACCTCATGATCACCTTCTTCTTCTTCCTCAGACTCATCTGTCATCTCTTCCTCCTCCTCCTCTTCCTCCTCTTCCTCCAGCATTTCCTCATTGTCCAGCTTAAACAGCGCCTGCCGCTTCTGGCGCTCCTCGGTCCTGCGGAGCTTCATGGCCTCCTGGAGCTTGGCCTTCAGGGCCTGGAGCTTTTCACCTGCACAGGAAAACATTCAGGGAAGCTTTTGGGTTGGAACCTTAAAGTTTACCCTGCTCCACCATTGCCATGGGCAGGGATGCCCTCCACTAGACCAGGCTGCTCCAAGCCCCATCCAACCTGTGCTTGGACACTTCCAGGGGTGGGGCAGCCACAGCATCCCATGGAAGCATGAAAAAGTCTAAGGAACCAGTCACAAAGATCTGACTGAGGCTGTTCTACACAGGCTGCTGCTATTTAAGTGGTCCACCAAGAACTTTTTTATTAAAACAGGGCTATCCATTAGGGGGAACATACAAAGTAATCTTACAGATGCAGACCCCTTCCCCTGTATTTTGTAGGGCAGAACTGGGAAACAGAGCATGAGAGAGGAAAATAAAGACAAAAGTGTTTTCCAATTCAATACTCATCTCTTCTTCTCCCCCACCAACCTGGCTTTGTGTGGACTGCTTCCTCCAGGCTCTCTGCAGCCAAAACTGCTGACACCACGTCCGCCCTCAGCTCCTCTTTCCCATCAGATGTCGTTTCCTTACGGACAATGTTCATGTTTACAGCCCGTTCTGCTTTGGGTTTCGAAGTCTGGAGAGTGTGCTTCAAGAAACGTGCTTTCAGGGCTTCTAGTTCTTGAAATACATATTAATTAAATTAATGTGATAGCATGTAAAAGCATTGATTGTTAGAAGTTGTAATCAGAGCACATCTTGAGCTTTTTTTGCCCCCAAAGTTTAGTTTGAAGCTAAGTTTAAAAACTGATGGTTTAAAAGCTAGTTTAAAAGCTGAATCTTGAATACTAAAATATTTGCAAAACCATTCTATTTGACTAATAATAAACCACCACAGAATATTTTTGCTGTAGCTTGTAATTAATTGATATTAGCTAATATTAATTTATCTTTTCATTGACTACCATTTATCCACAATTCCCTTCCAGCCCAGCCTCCCAGGTGCCAGGCAATTCTAAATTTCTGTTAACTTGTCTCAAAGAATCTACACTAGTAAGTGAAAGTGCCTGACTGTTCTATCACCTAAATATTTATGAGCTTTTCCAGCTAAGCTCAGAGCAACAGTGCTTAGGACTACAACACAAGTGATACCTTTATTTGAATCAGCTTCATCTAGGTTTATGAAGGATTCATTGTCAGAGCAGATTCTTGGCTGGATGGACAGGTCTATTCCCAGTTCACGAAGTTTATCCAGCTTGGATTTCCTCATTTTTTCGGGCTGTGCCACCAGCCCGGGCCCCACTTGTTGATTGTTTGTTTCACCTTGTACATCTGGTGCTGTCTCCCCTCTTTCCATGAGGGTATCTCCAGATGCTGGAGGAATTTCATTCTCCTTTTGCCCATCACAGTCAGTACTGAGGCAGTTGGAGAGCTGCTGTTCCTCTGTGTTATCATCAGTTACAGTCCCTCTAATGGCTTGAGAATCCTCCCTGTCCTGCCTGGGCTGCTCAGCACAGTCCTCTGGCAAGCTCTTCCCTTCAGCAGCAAGAGGCTCAGTTGCAGAAGCATCAGCATCTCTGCCCAGGTTTCTGTCTGGTTCAGCAGCCGCTGGTTGATCACCTTCCATTGGCCCATCTTTGCAATCCTTGCTCGAGTTCCCCATGGCTGCAGATTCTTCATTTAGGGGCAGCTGGTATTTAGAGGACCTAATAAAGGCAAAAAGAAACATACCATCCATGGTTAGTGTGAAAGGGAGGTTTAGGACAAACTGAGAGGAAGAAATAATTTCCTAATTATTGTCATTAATGTGTAGGAAGAGGCAAAGGACAGAAATCTGGAAAACTTCATTGTTAGAACTTAAGGAAGCATAAAAGTTTTGTACTGGTTACAGTATCACAGTATGAAATTTCTGAGGGATTTTGTGACTACTGTAGCTTCAGTATTTTACTACACATTACTCAGAGAAGAAACAGTCCAAGTAAAATGTTGGGGTGCAGCCTAAATCCCATTAAAGTAACTCTGTATCAGGAAGTTCCTTCATATGAGTTGCTCCTGGCCCTGATCACTTCAAACAGCACGACTGCGTCAGGAGTGCAGCATTGCCTGAAATTAGCAATGACATTCTCCTAATTTCCTACTTTTATGGATTTAAAGGAGCCTAAGAAAGTCTGGTTATCCTCAAAAGAAAAGCTAGAGATGCCTAAAGTTTATGAAAGATTTGTATGAGGAAGGTTTAAGTCCTTACTTCAGCAGGGCCATGGCATTTCCTTGACATGCTGGTCGAGGTCTGCGCTTGAAGAAGTCATGAACGCTTTTGGCCTCAGGCACATGATATGGGAGAGACACAGATGATTCTGTCAGAGAAAAATGGTGAGAGAAGATTTAAAATATCATCTGAGCCCTTTAGTTGATAACGAGTATCTTTATTTTCATTAGTTACAAAAATACCTTTAACAAGTCCTTCAATAAGAACGGTCTTGCACCCTTCAACCCTCAATAAATGAGTCATGTTAGGTCAAATGAGGCTTTAACCTTTTGGGTAAATTCTTTCAACTTCTCGTCTGAATTTCTGAGCAGTTTATACCCCTTTGCATACAAGGAATTTAAGTTTTACCTCTAATAAGTCGTTGGGTCTCACTATGTAGCTGTTTAATGGCTTCTTTACTCAACCTTGATGCTTTCCGCTCCTTAAGGAGAGAAAATAAAGGCTTCTGAAGTCAGGAGACAAAATATAGGGCTCTCTCTCTACTTCTTAAATAGCTTATTTTTCCCTTTCAAACAGAAAGGAGTCAGAATAAAACATCCCGTTTAAAAAAAACAAAGCCACTTGTGCAGACAAAACCATTTTAGTCACGACAAACAACACAGAGCTTTAAAAAGATGAAGACTTCACCTTCCTTTTTGGCTCCTTTAATACAGATTCCTCATTCTCCTCATCAAATACATGTTTGTAGCCTTCACCCTCAGGAAAACGTTCTTTGTTCTATGGGGCATAAGAAGAAAGTCAACAATTTCTCTCAATACACTGGCACATCACAAATAACTGTACAGAACCACTACCGGCCAAGCAAAGCCAGCAAGTGTACTCATAAACCAGCACAAACCCCACACAAGGGCTGATTTCCAAAGCTCCTACTCCAGCATTATCTTTTTAACTTGCCAGGACAACATCCCTCCATCTTTGAAATGAAAACCAGAAGGCTCTTCTCTCCTCTGCCACAGCAGTAACAACTCCACCACAGTCAAAGAGAGTTTTAGAACCTGCTCAGGTACAAATTCCTACTAAACCCAGTAATCATGGAATGATTTGTGTTGCAAACGACCTTAAAGCTCCTCCAGTCCCACCCCTGCCATGGGCAGGGACACCTTCCACTATCCCAGCCTGCTCCAAGCCCCGTCCAACCTGGCCTTGGATACTTCCAGCTATCCAGGGGCAGCCACAGCTTCTCTGGGAACCTGTGCCAGGGCCTCCCCATCCTCACAGGGACAAATTTCTTCCCAATAACTCATCTAAACCTATTCTCTATCAGTTTGAAAGAAAATACATTTAAAAATGTACAGAAATAATTTTCTATCTCAGTCAACTGTTACCTTGTATTGTTTTATTTTGTTTTTCACTGCTGCTCGTATGGATTCTAAGGACTCTTCGTCCTCAAGGGGCTGATCATTCTCCTCTTCCAAGCCATTATCAAAGAGTTCCTTGTCATCCAGAAGACATCCACTGTCATTGAAGGGAAGCCTCTCACCACCATCTACCTGCTTCCAGAAGAATAAATTATTTGTGTGATTCCTTTCAGAAGGCCCCTTTGGTTCTTTGACATTAATTTAAAATGGCATTAAATAATCAAGAGTTAGGTTTTGTACTTCCTTAAACTGCAAATTTAATGTGATTTAATTGAAGTGAATCTGCAGACTTTGCAGGTTAGACTTGTATGGTGTTCCATGGATTCCAAACCTGCTGCAGGAATGTGGACACAACACTGAAGCTTTGGAACAGAATAACCACCAGCAATAATAAATTCAACTTAGTTGAGAAATTATCTGAGATTTTCTGCCAAAATACCCACCTCTGCCACAGGCTTCTTTTCTTTTCTCAGCTGTTTAATGGACTCCATTATTTTCTCTTTCTCCTTCCTTCTTCTGGATTTTCCTACAGCTTCTTTTGCTGGCTCCTCTTCATTGTGTTTATGTTTATGTTTTCTGTACTTTTTCCCAGATTTTTGGGGTGTCTCCTCTTGCAGCTCACCCTCAGGCAAGCCAGATGTCCTGCTTGTTTCAAGGTTTTCAATCTGCAACCAGTCACCAGTGTCACTGTCATCACTGTCCAGCAGAGCTGGGCGGATCCGATGGGATTTCTTGTTCTTTTCAGCAGCAACGTTCTCCTTTTCCTCCCCGTTCTCGTCCTCATTTTCCCTGTCTCCACCCAAAGCATCTTCCTGCACAGAAGAGCCTCCATCCTCCCCCTCTTCGCTCTCACTGTCCTGAAGCACCTTGTGGTTTTTTGCTTTTTTACGCACAAAAATCTCTTTTTCTGAATCTGGCAAAACACACAAAAATAAAAAAGGAAAGTGACACAAGTTAATTCACGAACAACAAGATTTACCTCTGTTAAATTTCACACATGTCACCATCAAATGAGCTTGAACTCAACTTTTCAAAATCCACTTCTCCCCAGAGAACAGCGTTTAATTAACCCAAATTGATGTTAAAGGTATTTAAAAAAAGGCAAAGCTGAAAATCCTTCACTGGTAGTATCTTGCTTTAAAATAGTAATAAAAACCACACTGAAAAGATTAAACATAAGAGGAATAAAGGTGAATAAGTAATTAAGACATGCCCCATTTACTCTTTTTCTTTCTGTAGCTCAAAAAACACTTTTCAGAGGTTTAAAGATGCCTGCTCACATTCTGAGCAACAACAAGAGGTTGGATTCCTGCAGGTCAAGCAGTGACAACCTGCTAAAAGGTATTTATAAAACAAAAATGTAGCGTTGGAGAAAAACAATTCATGGAAATGTTACAGACCTCTGTCCTTGAAGGATGCTGTGCCCTTGCCAAGGGGACCCGGGGAGGCCATCTCACAGCTGCCCTGGCCGCTGTCACAGTCGCTGTCCAGGGGTTTCTGCAAGTCTGGGTTCAAATCCGCCAGCGGAAGCTACAAAGCAAAATATTATTTTTCCTAATGGGGTAGATACTGTTTATGCAGTCCTGACTGCTGGCATCCGAATTCATTCCAAAACCTTGGCTAAGCCTTCACACACAATGAAATACACACAGAGCCTCCTTATATTCTAACTATCAATGCTGGTATTTACATATTGAGTAATATTTATTATTATTATTTATATTTACCATATTTATCAATACAAATCCGTATCCACATATACGGTAGTAATTAAAAGAGTTTACACAGAAAAAGCACAGAATTGACACTGACTGATGTGATTATATCCAGACTGAACGACCTTGACGCGTTATTTTATTATTTATTTATTTTTATTCAGACCCGTCACCGCGGGCCAAGCAGCCCTCCCGGCATGCACCCCGGCCGTGGAGACCGGCTGAGCGCGGCCTTCCCAGCGCGCCCCGCGGCCGGCAGGGCGGACACGGGGCATGCTGGGAGCTGTAGTCTGCCAAGAGGGGCGAGCCCGGTGCCGGCGCGGGACCGCCCGGGATCAAGGACGGTGGCCAGGGATGGCTGGTGGCTACTGGCACCGACATTGGCACTGCCACAGGAACGGGTGCCGTACTGGAACGGTTACTGGAACCGCCGCCTCCCTCGCTGTCCTTCCCGGCCTTCCACCGCGCCACAGCCCGAGGTGGCGCAAGGCCGCAGGCAGCCGCGAGCTGACTCCTCTGCCAGCAGCCGCCAGGCCATGCAGAACGGAGGGGAGCGGCAGGACTCACCTCAACGGGGCCCTCCGTTGTTACCGGTACTGCCGCCATGGCCCGCCCGCACTCCCGCCACCCGGGGACCGCTTCGAGCCTTCGCGCTCTACCCTGGGCCCGCCCCGGCCCGGGATCATCCAATGGCTGCCCAGAACAGCCCCGTGAGTCCCGCCCCTGCCGCCTCGTTGGGCCGGGTTACGCGTAGCCCCGCCCCCTCCTCGTGGACCAATCGCGGCTCCCGCTCTCAGGCCGTCCGCGCGCACTATCGCGCCGCCTGGCGGTGGGGACCTTCCCCGCGCCGAGGCAGAGGCGGAACCGTGAGGGGCCGAGAGGGGAGTCCGGGCGTCAGAAAGGGACCGTGAGGGAACTCCAGGGGCCGAAAGGGACCATGAGGGGCCGAGATGGGACGAGAGAGGACGCGAGGGGGCTTGAGGGGCCGAGAGGTACAGGAGGGACTGAGAGGAGTCGTGAGGGCACGAGAGGGGACGTGAGGAGAAGTGAGGGGCTGGGAGGGGCCGTGAAGGGCTCGGGGATTTACAGCTCTGTCAGTTATCGACATTGTGGGGATGGCGCTCCGCTGCCAAAACATTTGACGTTGTTTCATGTGTTAAACAGAGCCTATGTTTTGTGCTACATGTCATGTCTCCAGGTGACCGTGCGGGTGGGAGCAGACGAATCGAGCTCATGGATATTAGATACACACAGCTATTACTGTCAGCAGTGTCCTATTTACAGAATAAAAGATATGCATTTTCCATTGGCTGCTGTACAGACATACTCGGAGCCAACCCCACTCATGTTAGGCGAATGAAGGCTCAAACCTTTTGGGTAAATTCTTTCAATTTCTCCCTTGAATTTCTGAATATTCCCTCTACATACAGAGGCTTTATGTTTTACCTCTCATAAGTCATCAAGTCTCATTATGTAGTTGCTTAACAACTTCTTTACTTAACCTTGCTGCTTTATGCTCCTTAAGGGAAGAAAAGAAAGCCTTCTGAAGCTACAAGAATTTACTGAAAACACATAAGTCAATGAAGAACTACTCAAGAGATGCAAATCACTTCATACTTCACAGATTTTACAAAATATTCTAAGTTGGAAGAAACCCACAAGGATCATCGAGTCCAGCTGGAACGGGAATGGCCTGTACAGGGATATTCTAGTAGAGTCAATTCAAGTATGAAAATATTCTACTTTTATCCATTTTTGCTATGTTTAGTTCTGTGGTTCTTTTGCAAGTAGCTGGAGGAAGAGCCCTGAGCTGGGGTGAGCATCAGGGACCCTGTTCTGATGTACAGTTGGGGGTTTTGACACTTTTTAATCATTACAGTTTCTTTGTAGAGCATACTGCTACAATAATACATTTCCTTCCAAATCACCCAGTGGGAATCTGCTATCACTGAAGGCAAGCCCAGAAAAAAAAAGGAAAAAGGTGTTTTTGGGGTGTTTGGTACCAGCCACAGTTTTTGGGGTATTTGCTACCAGCTATGGTTTTGTAAGGGACAGGGAGCAGATGGACTGATCTACCATGACAGTTCCCATGGAGCCTGAGAACAGAGGAAGTGAGAAAAGCAAATGTCCATGAAACCCACCACAAACACCACAGTTCTGCTTTCCTCTAGCTGCTGCAGGAGCTACAGTAATTTCTTTAATAACTACTGTTTAGTAGCAAGGGGACAGATGCTGGCTCTGCACAAACACACCTCCTCAGGGCTGTGCTCTCATTGCTGCATCAGGATGAGAGTCAGAGTCAGCTGACAAGAAAAAGGTGGCAAAAAGATTGGCCTTATTAGGTAATTTCTGATCCTGGGTTGTTACTCATACCTGGCACACAGAGGCAGCCATGGAACAGGTGAAATGTTTCCTATTAAGGAGGTTCTAAATGTAACACAGACTTCTAGCACTCAATCAAGTGCCATATTAGGACATTTATATTATAAAAGCTAGTTTAGGAATCTGCTTACTAAAAAACATATTCCTTACCCAACTTGTAGGAGATGAGGTGTTCAGAAGGAAATCTTCAGAACTAATCCTGTCATAACTCTGGTCTGTCATTCCCAAATCCAGTCTTGCCCCTGGAAATGTGGCTGTTCTCAATGTAAGGGTGTGTTAACACAGAGAAATAGGGCTCTGACTGCTGTGGCAGTTGGGATGTCTCAATATGTGTGTAATATTTTTCAAGTTAATTGAATTTATAATGCCGTAAGTAAAGGCTTTAGTTATCACACTCAACATCTTACAGGACTGAGCCTTTGTGTTGCAGATCTCTTGAGACAGAGATTGTATCTTTGGTGTTTTTTTGTTTTCTTAAGTACTATTTGTGTAGCCCTACATACATGTTTTTTATACATAGATATGCTGAATAATAGCGTGGAAATGTTGCTAAACACTGTGGAGTTTGTTACTGGTCTGGTAAAACTGTTTTTTTCCTCAGGTGTTCATCAGCTGCTGTCAGGGAATTACGAGAGGATCTCAGATCTGTATGAGAATCTCAGGTTTCATTTCATTTTAAAATTGTTTTTGATGTTTCAACTTGGAAAGTATCACCCCCACAGGTTAAAAAAGGCAAATAAAGTGGACTCGGCATTTATAATTTATAAAATGTTTTGACTTCTGGCTTTCTGGTGAGTCAGCAGAGAGCTGTTGGTTAAACAGAACCCAGGGGGTGCACAAGGGAGCAGCTTGCTAAAATAGTGTAAACTGCTTAAAAAGGCAAAAAGTCCCTGGGCCCTTTATTTAATGGCACATGGCTGGAAGTGTTGTCTCTTTAACAGAAGACAAATTTATTGTCTATGAGGATAAGGGGACATGGCCATGGCAAGGTGCACCCCTGGAGCTGAATGCCCTGGTCAGTGGAACACAGCCAATTCCCATTGCTGATGGTTCCCAAGGCAGCTCCTGGGTGCTGTCCATGGTTGTGCCAGCGGCTCATGGATCTCCAGCCCTCATGGATCATCAGCCGTTCTGTGTCCAAGGAGCACCTCAGGGGCTGGTGGTCACAGCCTTGAGAGGTTTGGTGCTGTGGCTCACCTGACTTGTACAAATCCTGTTTTTTCAGGTGTTTTAAACCCCACTGAGGCTATTTAGCTGGTACGGGGAGTTATTCAGGGTGTCATTAATTGAGCAGGGAGAATTCCCTGGTTTTGGGGAGCAGTGGACGACTAGTGAAGCTGGAGCAGCACCGCTGTAGGCGGGCAGGCACCATCTGGGTAGCTGTTATGGACCATGCTGGAGTTCTGGGTTAATTATTAAACCCGCAAACAGATGTCGGGTTTTGGGACAGAACAGGGCAGATACAGACAGTTCCCTTCTTCCTGGTGCCTGAGGGGCAGCAGCAGCTCTCACCTCTACTGAGGCAGTTCTGGCGGGGCCATGAGATGCACCCGGGAAAGAGCCAGCAGGTCAGGGAGGGAATCCTAGTGTGCCCTAGCGAGGCACATCTGGAGTTCTGGGCTCCTCAGGACAAGAAAGACAAGGAGCTCCTGGAGGGGGTCCAGCAGAGGCCACAAAGATGATGGGGGATCTGGAGCATCTCTCTGATGAGGAGAGACTGTGGGAGCTGGGCCTGGTTATTCTAGAGAAGTGACACCTGAGAGGGGATCCCATCAATCCATACCAGTATCTCAAAGGCAGGTGCCAAGAAAATGGTGCCAGACTTTTCACTGTATCACAAAATTGTTGGGGTTGGAGGGGGCCTCTGCAGATCATCTAGTCCAATGCCCCCGTCAAGGCAGGGTCACCCAGAGCAGGTGACACAGGAACACGTCCAGGTGAGTTTGGAATCTCTCCGGATAGGGAGACTCCGTGATCTCCCTGCACATCCTGTTCCAGTGCTTGGCCACCCTTATGGAAAGTTCATCCTCATGTTGAGGAAGTGTTTTAGTTTATGGCCATTACTTCTCACCCTGTTGCTGGGCATCACTGAAAAGGATCTTTTTGGTGGTGCCCAGCAACAGGATGAGGGGTAATGGCCATAAACGAAAATACCTTTCACCTTAACATGAGGAAGAACTTTTTTATGTTGAGGAGCACTGGAACAGGTGTCCAGAGAGGGCGTGGAGTCTCCGTATCCGTAGACATTCCAACCCCCTGGGTGCATTCCTGTCGCCTGCTCCAGGTGACCCTGCCTTGGCAGGGGGGTTGGACTGGAAGATCTGCAGAAGTCCCTTCAAACCCTAAATATTCTGGGATTGTGGGATTCCGTGATTCAGAGCCGTCACCTGTTGCGGCCGCGGGGTCGCGCGGCCGGCGTACGCGCTCCCACGGGCGGGGGGG
>WEKY01007065.1:305547-321692 GCA_013390045.1 Picathartes gymnocephalus | reverse complement strand
CGAGGCCGCCACCGCCGCCATGGAGGCGCTGGGACCCGGTGAGAGCCGCGGGGGGGGCGCGGGGGCCGCGGCCTGTCGGGCCGTGACAGCGGGGGAAGGAGGCCGCGGGCCCGGCGGGGCTCCGCGGCAGCACCGGGGCCCGCTCGAAGCCGCCGGCGCTGCCCGGTGCGGAGGAGCCGCAGCGGGTCGCCAAACTTTGCGCGGGGGTTGCGGATGCCCTCACGGCCCCTCTGCTGCCGGGGCTGCCGGGGGACGCGCCTCGCCCTCCCCGGGGTGGACGGGACGAGGTTGGGAGCGGGACAGCGACAGCGAGGGGACGGGGACGGGCAGGGCTGTAGTGTCACAGCGATGTGCGCCCTGCAACCTGTGCAGTGATAAGTTTTATATTTGACATTGAGCCATTTCTGAGAGTTTAAGGGGATGCTGTCTGAAAATAGGGTTGTTTATTTCTTTAACAAACTTCGCATAAATATTGGTGGGTTTTTGCATGTGGTGCTTTCTTGCTTGTGTCTTATTCCATGATTATTCTTCCGTCAAATACCTGCAGGATGTATTTCTAGCCCTCAGTGGCCTGTACAGCTGACCCATCAAGTTCCCATTCAAACGATTGGTATAATCGAAGTGATGTTAATTTTGGAGTGATAGGAAACGTTTATTGACACAAAGGTGCAATTCCAGAAGAATCCAGAGTTTGAGGTAGTGAGGGCTGACTCAGAGCCTGCTGTATGTGTGTGATGTATCGTGGCCTCCCTGAGTTCCAGCTGGAGAAGCAGATCCTCTTTCAGTTTTGAAAACTGCTTCCTGTCTGAAGCAATTCAGTTGAGGTGCTTAGTACATAATGGTTGTGGGGTAGGAGAAATTATAATATAGCAGCTCATACAACTGTAGTCAGGCTGATCAGATAAAAATCCTGTCATGCCAGGGCAGCCTGGCTTCAAATGGGAGAACAGTTTTTAGAGGAATCTCTAGAATCCTTTGAGAAACAACTTTAGGAAGGAGGAGATGTAAGTTTTATCTCCTTTGGTCAGAACAGAGGGCAGCGTTGCTGTGCATTTGCAGAACTTGTCAATACCAAGGGAGGAAAATAGGTAAATATAGTTGTCATTTAATCTCTTGCAGGAGGTCAGTGCCTGCACTTCCTTCAGACTAATTAGCATGGGATTAATGGATCATCTCTCGTATCCAAATAAGCACATCAAACTTTGATTGCCCTCAATGATTCATGCTTGTCAAGACAGCTGTAGTTTTTTTAATCACTAACTGTTCCCCACAACTGGTCTGGTGACAGAGCATGATCTGTCAGGTGGGTGCAGAGCCAGGAATGTGTCCTGTGGGGTGCGTGTCCCCTACAGCCCCTGCCACTGCAGCTTTGCAGAGCTGACATGGCAGTGGGCTCCAGCTGCTTTCATGCTCTGTGTTCCTTCTGCTTCAAAATATTCCAGGGCTGATGTCCTCAGGTTGGTAATTTTATTTGGTAATGCAGTAGCCAATGGATGGCTTATAAATCCAGTGTGCAATCTCCTGGGATTTGGTCCTAGGTTTAGTTTATGGTTGTGTTAAAGTTTATTGCTGCACCCTGAAGCGTACCCAAATAGGAGTCACCTACCTCTCCTCTCTTCTGGTACAAACTCTGAGCTGTTGTCTTACATGGATGCTGTCAGGTTATAGTGCTAAATTTGCCCTAAGGTTTATTATTGCATTCTAGTGAGACTGCTTGCCCTCTCCTTTGCTACTCTACAACAGAGGGAAGACACTTTGATCACACTGAGCCCTGCTCAGATATAGACAAACCCATGAAAATATACCAATGTCATTTGCTTTATGTGCAGCGTCAGCTGAGGCTGTGATCGATTTAAAAAATAGTCAGTTTAATCTCGTTAACATGGTATCTCAGATCTTAACACTTTGAGGAGGGTAACTGAAGGCTTCCCTAGTGACCAGCTTGCATGCGAGTAATGTTTCCAGGCCTCTAATAATTTCCTCCTTAGAGCTGTTCCTGAAGCTCTTTTTCGTCCCAATAAAATATCTCTTCTATGTCTGTAGGGGTTCACATCTGTCCAATGCTTCTTCCCTCACCCTTCTACTTAGAGGAGAGCCTAAACCTTTCCTCACTCCTGTCTTTCCATTGGAATTTTAAATTGGATCATTGACATCTGAACTTTAAGCCTGTAGTGAAAACAGTGACAAAATGTGGCTTTTGTGGCTGTTGGTTTGTTCTAGAAATGGAGGTAGGGATGTATTTATCTTTGCATTACATGAAAATACATAATATCTGTCTGGTTGCATTCCCTCTCAGGACTCTGAGAAGTTCATAACCACAGTCATGAATAAATGCCACTAAAACTTTAAGAATTATTTGTAGCACCTACCTGTACATGCTTTAGGAAACATGTTTTTTACCTTGAAGTCCTGAGCAGCTGGAAGGCTGAGCCTCTTTGAACCCCTCTGTTTGCAACCTCAGGAAGCTTAAGATTTCTTCCGCCCGGTCAAAAAGTCACCCATAGCACACCTGAGAGGTACATGCAGTGAACAATCACATCTCATACGTATTTATTTGACTTTCCTAGGGCCCCCGACAAGCCTTTTCCAGCCGCCCCGTCGCCCAGGCCTGGGCACTGTTGGGAAACCCATCCGTCTCCTGGCCAACCACTTCCAGGTTCAGATCCCCAAGATTGATGTTTATCACTATGATGTAGATATCAAACCAGAGAAACGCCCCCGAAGAGTCAACAGGTAGTAGTTATTTAATAAAGGTTTATTGATTTAAATTACGTGTATATACCTGAATGTAAAGAAACTGTGCATCCTAGGAATTCTCCATCTGCTAAAGGCCTGTTTGTGTTTGTACTGTGGTCAGCAGTTGCTTTTCAGTGAACTATAATATTCTTGCAATTGGCCCATAATCTGGAAGGCTCTGGGAAATGTACTGAGCATTGACCTCCAGCTGGTTTTATTTTACAGTCTGCAAGTGAATGTCCCTGGTAATTGTTCCACAGTCTGTTACACAAACATTTGTAGCAGCTGAGGGCAGGCATTTCAGCTTGTAGATTTTGGGAGTCCACACGTGGATCAATCCACAGAGCGTTCCCACCTACCCCAAGACAGGTGCTTGTGTCTGCTCCTGTGTGTGAACATCTCTGCAGATTCCTCTGCTTGTTTTGGCTGTAGCTCTGCTGACAGCACAGATACCTGTACAGACACCTGTGTGTGCCACTTGGGTGTCTTAACCTGGAGGTGACATTTACAGCTCCTGGTGTGACCTGGAGGTGCTTTCATGCATTATTGTTCTTCATATCTTGCTCCTTTAAGAAAAAGTGAAAAAAAGAATTTAAAATTGTGTAAGCCCATTGCTGAATTTTCTGTTCTTCCACACTGCCTAGGGAGGTGGTGGATACGATGGTGAGGCACTTCAAGATGCAGATATTTGGGGATCGGCAGCCTGGGTACGATGGGAAACGGAACATGTACACAGCACATCCCTTACCCATTGGCAGGGACAGAGTAAGTGTTGCTTTAAGTTTCCACGGGAAAACTGTTACCGTGTCATTTGAAAAGTGTTCTTTTATTGAGGTAAACCCCAAACACTGTCACACCTATTGGTGTAGTATTGGAAATGACAGGCAGGGCCAGTCAGGGTCTCTAGGAGCTCACTGGTGTTTTACTGAAGTTTGTGTCTTTGGGTTTCTAATTCCCAGTTCTTCAGCTACAGAATATCACAAGACATGAGAACTGTGTTGTGCTCTTGTAGCTGCAAGGAGATTATTTTTCTTTCACCCTGATGGGAACTTCCCTTTTTCCTTTTCTGACCCTCGTTCTGCTGCTGAATGATAAAGTTGTTGTGGCTGACAATGACTCTGGTTGGGTTTGGTTGTGCTGTGGAGATACGTCCTCCTGTTGCATGGGAACAAGTAGATCAGCTGTTCCTGCCTTGCATGTGGACCCCAGCTCTAAATAAAACTTCACCCTATCTACTGATCTCCCAAGGGATCTAGTGATTGCTGTGCCATGGGGGATGCCCAGGTTGAGTTCACAGTCACCCTCTGGGCTGTGGGGTGTGAGAGTCATCCCAAGTGCTGTGCCAGAACTCTGAGATTTGTGTTTCCCAGCGAATCACCTTTTTGACCAAAAAGTTTTCTTGCCTTCCCATTTGGTTCACAAAACATCTTGCTATTAATTGGCTGACTTAAAAAAATGACTCACTGGTCTCCAGAGCTTTGATGTCACCATACTAATTATTGCTTAAAATTTACATTTAAAGATACTTCAGTGCAGTTTCTCAGATGAGTAAATGACAAACTTGCAAGTCCTGAGGGAACCAATTGTAACATTTTAAAGTCATTACGCAAACTAATCATCAAAAATAGAGATTCAAAGGACACCTAGGAGAAAACTGTACCATTGCTGAGTGTTGTGTCTTTCTGCAATCCATAACAAAAGCTTGTGCTTAATTTTCTTCCAATATTCTTCTTTAAATCCATGGCAGGTGGATATGGAGGTTACACTTCCAGGAGAGGGGAAGGACCAGACATTTAAGGTTTCCATTCAGTGGGTGTCAGTTGTCAGCCTTCAGATGCTGCTGGAAGCTCTGGCAGGGCACTTGAATGAAGTTCCTGAAGATTCTGTACAGGCACTGGATGTAATCACACGGCACCTTCCCTCCATGAGGTGGGTACTTGTGAGGCCTTCCTGACTGGATATTTCTTCTATCCATCGTAGCATTTGTGTTAGTTATTTCTTGCTGCTGCTTTGCTGCCCATTACACCCATGTGTTAGAAGGGATGAGGGATACAGCCATGTAATTCAACACCTGCCTTACAAATTTGCACTAGAATAGGGAAATGTGATCTGAACTAAGGCCTTGTGTCTGCTGGTCATGTTTCTAACAGGAATTTGCTGTACCCTTTCCAGCTGCGCTGTCAGAAAAGGTTTTTTGTGCTTGCCATAAGTGAGGTCTGAGAAGTATAACATGCTGTAGAAATGTGTTTTAAACACTACAAGTGTGAATGTAAAAAGTATATCAGAAAGAAATGATCAGAGTATTAATTTCCTTATTTCTTTCAGGTACACCCCTGTGGGTCGCTCCTTTTTCTCCCCTCCTGAAGGTTATTACCACCCCCTGGGAGGGGGCAGGGAGGTCTGGTTCGGTTTCCACCAGTCGGTCCGTCCTGCCATGTGGAACATGATGCTCAACATTGATGGTGTGTAGGAGATTCTGTCTCACTCATGTAACAGAGTTCTTTGTGCTTCTCAGTTAATTGTCCTATCTTTATCTTAGTGTCAGCAACTGCTTTCTATCGTGCCCAGCCTATCATTGAGTTCATGTGCGAGGTCTTGGACATCCAGAACATCAGTGAACAAAGCAAACCTCTGACAGACTCCCAGCGTGTCAAATTTACCAAAGAAATCAGAGGTAAAAGCTTGTCCTAAAGCTGCTGCAAGAAAATACTGAAACCTGCTCATACTATGTTGTAATGAAAATTTGCAAGGCATGTGGGGAACTGGGCTGTTCCTTTTTGCCTTCATCCTCCTCAAAGGTGATTCCTGTCCCTGAATTTATTTTCTTTTGGGTTTTCAGGTCTAAAAGTAGAGGTTACCCACTGTGGCCAGATGAAGAGAAAATACCGAGTTTGCAACGTTACCCGGCGACCAGCCAGTCACCAGACGTATGTATCAAGCACTGCCTGACAGTTCTTAAAATCTTCAACCTATTAAATATATCTGGAATATATTTAGTATATTGTTTATGCAGGAATAGTTGATTCTGGAGCTGTGTGGCTTTACAGGAATATTTAGTCTTAGTGGAGTAGAGGAATAGTGTGGGTTTTGACTACTGCTTTATTTCCTTCAACCCAGGAAAATCGAGCTATATCCTGGCTTTCAAATACAGTAATCAAAAGCTCCTCTTTTAAAAATAGCTAAAAGATGAGAAATACAGTCTATAGTCTAAAATCTTTTCATAAAGAAGAGATCCAGTAACTAAGGAAAATAGAGATTTTCTAAAGGTGGTCTGGAATAGGTTTTTCATACCATTTTTTTCCTTTAAAAAAATCTGACGAAGTGTAACCGGAACAAATGTCATTTCTAGGTTCCCTCTCCAGCTGGAGAATGGGCAGGCCATGGAGTGCACAGTAGCTCAGTATTTTAAGCAGAAGTACAGTCTGCAGCTGAAATACCCTCACCTGCCCTGTCTCCAGGTTGGCCAGGAACAGAAGCACACATACCTGCCACTGGAGGTAAGGATCTGAGTCCTGCACTGTGGTGTGTCCTCTGTTAACCGGTGTCACAGCACCTCTCCCTGCTCCTGTGCAGGTGTGTAACATCGTGGCAGGCCAGCGGTGCATCAAGAAGCTCACGGACAATCAAACGTCAACCATGATAAAAGCAACAGCCAGGTCTGCCCCAGACAGGCAGGAGGAGATCAGCAGACTGGTGAGTATTCTTCCAGCTGCACAGTCTGTGTTTGTCACTTCTCCTGGCTTTTCCAGAGCATTGGAGCAGATGATGATAAGCAGCACGACCAAGAGAGCAATTTAAAAATCTGTCTTGGTTAAAACAAATCCTTATAAACAGAAAGGCTGTTGATGGCAAAGAGGGCAGAGTCACCTGAAGCTTTAGTGTAGTGACATCTGTACTTCTCTTGTCCCCAGGTGAAGAGTAACAGTATGGTTGGTGGGCCTGATCCGTATCTGAAGGAGTTTGGAATTGTTGTCCATAACGAAATGACGGAGCTGACAGGCAGAGTTCTGCCAGCCCCAATGCTGCAGTATGGAGGCAGGGTGAGTTTCCATGTCTTGTAAAACTCCTTATCCTGAGGTTATTGAAATTCATGAGGTGTTTTGTGTATCTTCTCGTGAGGCTTCTTGTGGTAGGCTGCAGTCAAAACAGAGCAGCACTTAATTTCTAATGTGCCTTTGGTTTTTACCTAGAACAAGACTGTGGCTACACCAAACCAAGGCGTGTGGGACATGAGAGGGAAACAGTTCTATGCTGGCATTGAGATTAAAGTTTGGGCTGTTGCCTGTTTTGCTCCTCAAAAACAATGCAGGGAAGACTTGCTGAAGTAAGTGGTTTTTTATTTTTTCAAGATTCTATTTCAAGGTGTATTTTTCTCATGTTTCTGAAAGGTGATGTGTGGTATAAGTTGATTTTCCTCTGCCTTTCAAATTACTCTGCAGAATCCTGAAGAAAACGGTTGTGTAAACCACTGATTGGTAAAAATCATGGTTTCAATAATGCTCAGACAAATTAGGTGCATACGTGAAAATTTACCAGAGCATCAGTATTACTTTGGGAGTCTGCATCAAGATGTTCATCTCAAATGTCTGTTTCTGTAAGGCTTGTAAAATTACAGAAGCTGATGACCTTCCTCAGAGAGGATTAGAGTCGTATTAGTGAGTTCCTGATGGGGATAGAATTGCTAAAAAATAATTACTGTAGTGCTGTGAAATAGCAGAAACAGCATAGATCTGATTGATAAAACTGATGAGTGAACCCTAGTGAAAAGGCCAGGACAAATCCACTTCTATTTCAGGAGTTTCACAGACCAGCTGCGCAAGATCTCCAAGGACGCCGGGATGCCAATCCAGGGCCAGCCCTGCTTCTGCAAGTACGCCCAGGGTGCAGACAGCGTGGAGCCCATGTTCAAACACTTAAAGCTGACTTATGTTGGCCTGCAGCTCATCGTGGTGATTCTGCCTGGGAAGACGCCCGTGTACGGTATGGAGAAGGGGCTGTAAAGTGATCAAGAGTTGTACTGCAAGTGGGTGGCAGGAAGGAGGCAGAGGGGGTAATGGGTTCTCTTTGAAAGGGTGCTTTGGAGCTGGTCTGTCAGGCTTGGTTGGAGAACTTGTGTATTACCAAAGAGCAAACTGAACCTTTGTCAGTGAAGTTTCAAGGATCTGAATTACACTAACATTTGAAAAAAAATAAGAGCAAGCAGGAACCACTGCCTTATTTTCTGTCACAGCTGAAGTCAAGAGGGTTGGAGATACACTTCTAGGCATGGCCACACAGTGTGTTCAGGTAAAGAACGTGGTCAAAACCTCACCACAAACGCTGTCCAACCTGTGTCTGAAGATCAACGCCAAGCTCGGAGGAATCAACAATGTGCTGGTACCTCATCAAAGGTGAGATTCAATCAAAAGCTCTTCGTAATGTGTGCATTGTCAAGGAAAATGGTGCTGTTTTGTTGTGTTTGCTAAAATGATACTTTTTAAAATAAAACACACTTTAGAAATTCCCACAGTCTGGAGTGGACAGTGGAGGATATGTCTGCATTTGGAGTGTTCCCAGTAAGCCCTGAGCCAAGGGGAGTCAGAGCCATCCAGCAGTCAGAGCCACCAAGCTCACCAAGGTTTTTTTCCTGTCTCTTTCCTGCCTTTGGATTCACTCAGTGTACCTTTTCCTCTTGCCACCTCCTAAAGCATCCTGTGTTTGCTTCCAAATTGAAAGAGAAGCAGTGAGGAGGAGTGACTTGGAATCAATGCTTGTAACTTGGTCTGCCTTTGATCCTGTCCTTGTCACTTTCTGTTCTTCCTGGACTGTAAGTGCTGGAGGCAGAGTGTTTAGCCCTTAAAGACTCTGACAGGATTTAGTTCTGTTCAGTGCTTTGGATGCACCTTCCTCAGCTGTAATTTTTTTTTTTTTGTTCCTGGTCCTCTTTCTTTTTGCTGTTCTTATTTATTATTATGAGTTGATAAGAGGCCTAGAGCACCTCTTCTCTCAAGTCAGGGTGAGGAAATTTGGGTTATTTAGCCTGGAGAAGAATCTGAAGGGGCCGACAAGGCAGCTGGAGAGGGACTGTAGTAATGGCTTCAAACTGAAAGAGAGTAGGTCTAGATTAGAGATTAGGAAGAAATTGTTCCCTTTGAGGGTGCTGAGGCCCTGGCACAGGTTGCCCAGAGAAGCTGTGGCTGCCCTATACCTGGAAGTGTTCAAGGCCAGGTTGGACAGGGCTTGGAGCAACCTGGGATAATGGAATGTGTCCCCCAGGGCAGGGGGTGGAACTGGTTGGGCTTTAAGGTCTTTTCCAATCCAAACCCTTCTGGGATTCTGTGATTCTAACTAATAAACCTTAATCTTATCAAACAGGCCTTCGGTGTTCCAGCAGCCAGTGATCTTTTTGGGAGCAGACGTCACTCACCCTCCGGCCGGGGATGGGAAGAAGCCGTCCATCGCGGCCGTGGTGGGCAGCATGGACGGGCACCCCAGCCGCTACTGTGCCACGGTGCGCGTACAGACCTCACGCCAGGAGACTTCCCAGGAGCTGCTCTACAGCCAGGAGGTGATCCAGGACCTGACCAACATGGTGAGGGAGCTGTTGATCCAGTTCTACAAATCCACTCGTTTCAAGCCCACGAGGATCATTTACTACAGAGGGGGAGTGTCAGAAGGACAGATGAAACAGGTATTGTCTGATAACTTTTTGTTGCTTGTGAAAAGGGATTGACACATAGTTGTGTGGATTATAAGGGATTGGCCCTTGAAAAAATACATTTATTTATGTGGATTATATTTGTTACAGGAAAAATTAAGTTTCCTTGAATTGTCCTGGGCAAGCATAATGTACACCTACCAGTCTGATCCTGCCCCTTACGACATGGCATTTGTACACAGGAAAAAAAATAATCAAATACCTACTGAATTCATCACATCATTGTTAAATCTTCTGCTTGTAGGTAGCTTGGCCAGAGCTGATCGCCATCCGGAAGGCCTGCATTAGTTTGGAGGAAGATTATAGACCGGGAATAACCTACATTGTTGTGCAGAAAAGGCATCACACCAGGCTGTTCTGTGCCGACAAAACTGAAAGGGCAAGTACTGACTCCATGAGGGGGAGGTGATAGCACAGGAAAGTGGGATTGTTTGATTCAGTGAGGTGGGATCTGTCTTGCCCACCAAAGCTGTAAAGCAGCAGCAGTACTGGGTGGTAACAGGCTTTTTCTCTACCAAAATAACCAGTTCCTCCCTTTTTTATTGCTCTACATCAGATGGAACAGCTTGTTCCCCTGTTTGGAATAGGTGTGCTCCGTATGCCAGTATTTGTGTACCTGGAACGGTATCCTGGGTTTTTATAGTCCAGGATTCCTGATGATGAGCTGCCCTGGCTGTTCACTCTGTTCCCTCTTCTGTCTCCAGGTGCATCTAAGATGAGCTTGTGGCACAAATCCACAGGCCAGCTGAGGAACTTTCTTTAGGGAAGTGCTTGATCTGAGGTTTGCTTAAAAACCCAGATCTCCAGGGTGTGAGAGCAAACAAGGCTATGAAATAAATTTATCTCAGGAACCTGCATTTTCAGATCCTGAATTACTTGTGTAGGCTTTATCCCACTCTGCAGTTTTAATGGTGCTGGCAAGGGTTTTATTTTCCTCTGATGACACACCAGCTGGATTTGGTGAAGTTTCTAAAAATGAATTCACAGAGAACATTTTCATTCCTCCTGTGTAAACGACCTTAATATGTTTTCACCTTATTGAGCAGTAAATTCTCCAGCAGCTTTCAATAGAGCCTACCTTTGAAGGCATTTTGGGGTCACTTCCAAAAAAGCCCATGGACTAATAATAAACTTTTCTCACTAGGTGGGTAAAAGTGGCAATGTACCAGCAGGCACTACTGTGGACAGCACCATCACACATCCCTCTGAATTTGACTTTTACCTCTGTAGCCATGCAGGAATTCAGGTAATGTCAGCTCTGCTGTGCTCAGGCTGTGGGACTAAATCCCTGTAGTTGTCCCCATGGGAAATGTCACTTCTGTTTGTCACTTGGCAGACTCCGAGTGTTTTGGTGCCCACTTGGCACTGACTCTCGATGCCTGCTGGAAGGTGCAGCCTGCAGGTACCGCCTCTGTCCTTGCTGCTGCTCTCCAGCTGACTGCTCACCTGTTCTCTGCAGGGAACCAGCCGACCCTCCCACTACCAGGTATTGTGGGATGACAACTGTTTCACAGCAGATGAGCTGCAGCTGCTGACGTACCAGCTGTGCCACACGTACGTGCGCTGCACCCGCTCCGTCTCCATCCCCGCACCTGCCTACTATGCCAGGCTGGTGGCCTTTCGGGCCAGGTACCATCTTGTGGACAAGGATCATGACAGGTAAGGAATGGCCTCGTCATCCTGGTAGGCAGGTAGTGAAGCTGAGCTGTGCTGCTTGTCCCAGTTGTTCACGGGTGTGTGTCTGCTCACAGCGCTGAGGGCAGCCACGTGTCGGGGCAGAGCAACGGCCGTGATCCACAGGCGCTGGCCAAGGCCGTGCAGATCCACCACGACACCCAGCACACCATGTATTTTGCTTGAGAGCACCTGGGAAGACGAGGCAAAACAACAACCCACGCAGTCCTGAAGTGTTTGGAAGCCTCCTGCTCTGTCCAGGGCTGGGGGATTTCGGACTGCCCACTACCAGCAGCTCTGGACAGTCGCACTGAATCTGTTCTTCACTGCAACGTCTGATGCACCAACACAATTGAGCCATTTGTTTCATTGTTTTCTGTACTAGAAATCCATAGACTTGTCTTTTCTGATGCATTGGACTGAATTTTTACCTCAAAGTGCAAAGGCCGATCATCCTGAAATTTTTCAAGGACTTGGCATGAAAGGTTTCTATCGAATCTTTTGCTAGCTGTGGTTTTTCAGTTCTCCTCATCCCATGAGCTGACAGTGACTGCTGCCCTGTCTCCATGCCCTGCTTCGTGAGTATGATGTGATGGCAAAATGTTTTATCCAGCTTGCTGTAATCCTTCTGTCGTGTGGGGCCATAGATTTTTTAATGGAGATTTTAGACTTCACTACTGTAAATGCCTTTTAACAAACATAACTTTCACAGGTATTGCAGTTTTTTGTCAGTTTTACTAATTATCTTTTTAATCTCTGCAGACTTGGGCTGCAAAGCAATTGCACTATACTGCGAGTTAATAGGTGGTTCTTGTTCTGTGAATGTGTAATATAACCAATAGTGATGCCTGTCAGTAGATTTTAATGATAATGGTTATAAATAATACTGCCATGGTATCGTAACAAGTACTGAACCATCATTTCCCCCCTCTAAAAATGATAAAACAAAAAAAAAAATTTAGCTTTTAGGTATTTTGCAAACTTTTACAAAAGTGCCCACTTTATGCTGCTGTGTGGTTTGATAAATCGAAGTGATTTTAAAACTTTTTTCTCATAGAAGGTTTAACTTTGGCAATAAATCTTTGTTTTTTAAGCCCCCCCAACAGTGTAATTTTCTAGCTGAGGATTGTGCATGAGTTTAACCAACATTCTCGTGTCGTTTTCTGAACACACAATTTGGCAGTTTCTGAAACAAATTAGAAAAGACACATTTCCATGCTTTTTTTAAGAATTATTTTTAACTGTTTTATATTCACTGTTGGTGTCCTGTCTAAAACATTTTTTATAATCTTGGAAACTGGGTGTTCCACATAGGAAAGGCCAACATGTGCAGTTGAAATGTATTGTGTGACAGGCAACCTGAGGACTTGTACCAGCATTTTGAACTGTCTTTTTCCTGGGAATCTGGGTTGCCCACACAACTGCATTTACAGCATGTTGAACCCATGTGAGTCTCAAATGCTGATTCTGTCCCAGCCTGGAAATTAGGGTTTTTAATCTGCTTGGCTTTTTTCAGATGCAGCCTGTAATCCAGAACAGGGACCTGGTTTCTGTAATCTGGTATTCCTGTAATCCATGAACGTAGTAATTTAAAACTAGATTCCTTACTGTATACCTGAGTTAGTGCAGATTAAAGCTTATTCCTAAACTGAGGAGGAGTTTGAGAAGCCCAAGGATTGCACTGTGGTCTCTGATACTCGTGTGGGGTTTGCTGCTAAGTTGTCTGCTGTCCCAAAGCTTAGGAACCAGCCCCCTCCAAATTTCAGCAATAGGAAATGCTGTTTCCTTCGGTCTTTAAGCTTGTAAATAAATGAAAGTTTACATTTCTAAATGCTGTTGTTTTCAGTTGTACCAGAGTACACTGAACATCTTCAAACAGTTTTATAACCTCCTTGACAGTAGTATGTCTCATAAATTAAGTTTAACCTCTTTTCATTTCTGTTGAATATGGGACTGAAGTGAACGCTGCCCCTGGCACGTGCCAGGACAGGTTTAGATTGAAATAACAAAAAAGATTCTTTTAAGTTTTTTAACTTTTTTTTTAAAGAATACCTCACTTGTGTAATAAAATCAGGACATGTGGGTGGGAGACTGACCGCTGCTTTTCTCAGTACTCGTTCAGGGAGAAGACACAAAAACCCTTTTTAGAGTGAACTCTGACTGACCTAACACACAAGGAGAACTTTGGCACCTTGAAAAGCACCTGAGCACCTGTTGGAGGTGGTAGGATCCAAGATCCCTGATTTGAGTTTGTGCACTAGGAATGGGGCTGGTTTAACAAGGGTGCATAAAAAATGAACTTTATCACCAGTTAGTTGTCCAGTGCCAAGCACTCCTGGTTGAGACTGAGGGAAGGGAGAGCCTCTCCTTGGTTTGCCTGTGACTGGATATTTGACCTCAGACCAGGTGGAGCATCAGCCCCTGGCGAGCCCTGGGCCAGCACCCGAGTGGGGTTGGTGTGAGCCCACCCCAGGCACAGGGCTGGAGTTTTGGGGGGAAAGCACTGAAGTTCAGGATCCAAGTTGCAGCAGTGCTGCCCTAGGCAGGTCTGAGCCCAAGTGTGGAGGACTTGAGGACCTGGGTGAGCCCTGTGGGCCTGAGTGACTCGTTCTGCATGTGTCAATCAATGGGAAGATGTGCATTCTGTAGCTGTAGTTTTAGGGTGTTTTGATTTTTGGTTTTTTTGGGTTTTTTTATAAATAAAGCCTGTTGGCCACTGTTTAGCTCTGTGGTGTGAAAGATTTTAAATGTTGCAAAGTTCAAAGAGTTGGGGAAGGGGGTGGTTGATATATATTAAAAAAAAATATATAAAAAAGAGGGGGGAGGGGGCAGAAATCCTGTTTTCCACCCAGTTCTGCTTGCTTTGTCCCTGCTGAGTTCTGAACAAGCTCTGGCAATCCCTAGTTAGCCTGTCTCCACCAGTCTGGCTCTTGTATTGCTGTGAGTTACCCTGGGTCGTGCCCGGAGCTACATCCAAAGGGCGCCGAGGTTGGTGCACGGGATTGTCCCGTGTCCCCCCTCACTGGGCCCTTCGGATGGGGAAGCGCCCTCGTTCTGAGCTGGTGTCTGACAGCCCCAACCCCTGACCCCTTTGTGGATGTGCTGTAGGAGTTTTCTTGCTCAATAGCGAGGGAGTGACTCTGCTTTCATTTTCAGAAGGCAGGGCCAGAGGGCATTGGATTCATCCCGATCCTGATCCACTGCGAGGCTCTTTCCCCTGTGCACTGGAGGAAAGATCTTGCGCTAAATATCACTTACAAATTTTCTTAGACCTTGCTATTGACATTTTCATATTTCTATGTCTAGAGGCTGCAACTTCAGTGTAAAATGTTTGCATTTGTTCAGTTTGACTTCTGATGTAATTTTTTGGTTTCTATATTGTTAGACTTGTAATGTTTCAAATGGTATTTTATTAACTTTGGACTGGATGTATGTCTCTAGCAATACGAGGTACTTTCTAAACTGTCCTGGGGCTCATAGCCCTGTGTCGAAATAAGATGCTGGTCGTGTACAATTGCAATGTATTTTTTTTTGAGCCTGCAGGGATATTTTGTGTTCATGTGTCCAAAAATAATAATAATAATAATAAAAAAATTGGCATTCTTGTGCCAAATGTTCTGTTTTTCCTTATTGCTGTCCAATAAATGCAATGTACAGAGTGAGCAACCAATACTGTTGCCTGTAAACAAATGTCTTAAACTATTTAACTTTTAATTAAACCTTGTACACAATGTGTCACCTCTGGAACTCATTACCACAATCTATGTATTTCTGAGGCATTGAGGGTTAGCAAGTTAAAGAAATATGTATGGGTGACATCTCCCAGGATCCTAAAGGAAGCTGAAATTGCAAGGCACAGGGGTGGGATTCAGAATGGACCTATTTTTGTAATATTTGGGAAATTACAGGGAAAACTTGGTGTTCATGGACTGTACCTGCCTGGAGAGGGGATTCCATATCAGAGAGATGCAATGAATAAATACAAGAGCTGGTGGCTGCTTTATCTTCTCTGCGTGAGGTGAGAGTTTGTCTCCTCAGACAGATGCACTGCACTATAAATACTGCAGAAAGGACAGGAAAAGCTTTTAGAGGAGGCCAGAGCGTGGGAGCTGTGATTGAAACCGGGACAGGATTGTCTGAAATCCCCGGCACCTTGTGCAGCTCTGCGTTAGGTGTCAGTTCTGTTTGCAGGACAGATCCTGGGGCTTTGCCACTGAGGTTGCTCAGCCTCATGGAAACCTGAGGAGCTCAAACCCCAAGGCTTGCTCATCCTGGCGTCTTCCAAACATGATGCAAAGACCACTTGGATCAAACCTCAGGAACCCAGGGCTGAGTGATGCATGGGATTTTGTGCCACAGCCTTGCTCTCTGTGCAGCTCTGACTCCAAAATCCCAGCTGGGTCCTGCTCCAGCCACTCTCTCAGGACAGCAGGAACTGCTGCTCATGCTTTGAGACAACAGCACGAGGTGGGAATGCTTTGACAGCCTGAATTCCTGTGGCTTTTCCACCGTTTCCTGGGGTGGCCCAGCCAGGGTCACACACCTGGGCTCGTTGTGGGAATGATGCACTTGGGGTTTATGATGTTATTGACAAAGTCAAGGCACAGGATCGGGATTTGCGCTTCCTGGGAAGGACAGGTCTGGGAGGTGGTGGGAAACGGGATGGAAAAGGGATGCTCTGCCCGGTTCTATGGATTTAGATGGAGCAGGGCCACGGGGAATTCCTGCCCTGCTCCTGCCTGGCGAGGCTCAGCGCACCTCAGGAGTGACCGTACAGCGGCCGATGCAAGAACTGGTTCCCAGCGCTTCCTCCTCGGCCCGGCCGCTCAAAATGAGTCAAAGAAAAAAAAAAAAACAACCGAAAAGGAAAAAACCACGAAATAAATATTTGTAAATATTTGTGGCAACGGCGCAGCGGGAGGCCCGGGCGCGGCGGGCGGGCAGTGCTGCAGCTCCGGCCCCCGCTGTCCGAGCTGAGCCCCCCCCGGTCCCCGCGGGCCCCAAGATGGCGGCGGGGCCGGCGGGCGCCGCCTTTGTT
>WEKY01007065.1:280141-304833 GCA_013390045.1 Picathartes gymnocephalus | reverse complement strand
CTGTCCATCCTCCTGGCTTCCATTCCACCTTCCCTAGCTGCCATTCCACCCCCCTTCCTGCTATTCTACCCCCCGAGCTGCCATTTTATCCCCCAGCTCTCCATCCATCCCCCAGGTCCCCGTTCCCCGAGTTCAGGGAGCGGGGCGCAGGCTGGAGCTGGCGCGAGGCCGGCGACGCCGCGTGCCGTGACAGCACGAAGCGTCTCCTCTCCCCGTGCCAGGGCATGCGCGGAGCCGGAGCTGAGCATGGCCCCGCGGGGCCGAGCTCCAGAGCCACCCTGTACCCCCGTGTCCACCGCCTCAACCTCCGCCCGGCTGGGGACGGGAGCAGCTGGCAGTGCCCTTCGTGTCGCGCTGCTCTGGGGGGGGATTTGGAGAGCCATTCCCTAGGCCGTCGCATCGGCAGCCGCTCACTCCCGTGCCTGGCCTGAGCACTGCCAACTTGGCGTTGCTGAGTCGCAGAAGGGTTTTGGTGCCTAAAATGAAGCAGGAGGAGGGATGGGGTGATGGAGACGCGGGTCACTGCCCTGCTGAGGCACGGGGCGATGGGGCTGGGGAGCTGCTGCCGTTCCGAGGGACAGGGCAATGGGATTGGCAGTCGCTGCCCTGCAACCTCTCTTGTGCTGGTGGGTTTGTCACCCACCATAACACATCAGCTTGGTGAGATTTTGACATAAACCTGCTGAGTGTTTGCGAACTTCAGTCCTTTCTTATGATATTTACTTTTAAGTGTGGCACAGAAAACTCCCTGTGTCTGCGTTACCTTCTGTCTGCTGGCGCTTTGTGTTTGGGCTGATTTATGGCCTCTGGAAGCTGTGATTTGGCGGCACCGCGGGCTTTGCCGGCGCCTTGGGGCGATAGCAGCGCTGCTGCCTCAGGGCCACGCAGATAACACTGCCAGGCACCCTCCTACCCCAGCCCGAACTGGTGCTCTTAAAGTCCTTTAAAAGAATCTCTTGTGTTGGGAGGGGGATGCACTCGGTGGACAGATTTGAGTTTCAGTCCCTGGGCCTGTGAGGGCTGCACTGGGAACAGGGCTCTGATGCTGCACCCTTGGGAGTTTCCCCTTCTGTCCCCAAATTTGTCTGGGGCTATATGCTCCCACCTGGGTTCACCCCGTAGGCAGGGGACACATGAACCCCATGTTGTCAGAGCTGCTGTGAATCCTGCCCTGCTGTGGCACTCCTTTGCTTGTGCGAGACCCTGGGTGTGGGCTGAGCCTCGTGTGTGAGCTCTAATGATGCTGTGTCTTATCAGGGCAATAAAGCAGAAACTGGCATGTGCCTGGATGTGCCCAACATGGAAATGCCTGGAAAAGCAGCACGAAAATCCAGGACATCTGACCCACAGGCAGAACTCAGGGAGGCACACACTTGCAGTGGTTTTAAAAACTAAACTTATTTTCACACAACTTTTAGTTTTCTTTATCCCTTGCAAACTTCCTAAAGGCTGTTAATCTCAACCGTTGTCTTCCTGTGCTGAACCTTGCTAAAACCCCAAAGCTACTCCATCTGTTGGGGCTCTTTATCTTCAGGAAACATGAAATTGCGTATGCCTGGTTCTGGGACGGGATTAGACCGAGAAACAAAGCCAGGAGAACCACCTTGCCTGGAGACACAGCACGGATGGTTTATCTCTAAACACTCTTTGCAGCCTCTCCCTAAACCCTGGGAAGAACAAAACACAGACAAGTTCTTAAGATGGCAGACGCGAGGAGGAAGCCAAATGAGGCAGAGAAGCTGCTCTTTGGGCAGGATGATCCCCACGGAGCTACGGGCGGGTTCAACCTCCGCTCTGGGAGCCGGTGGCACTGCGGGGCCGCGGTGGAATATGGAGAGGAGCCGGCGTCGCCTTTGTCCTGTCCCTTCTGCACTGGGGGCCGCCTTTGTCTGCGACTCCCGGCTCTGCACGTCCCTCGCAGCAGCAGGAGACCCCGCGGGGCTGCCAGGAGGTGTCAGCCTCCGCCCGGCCCAGGCGCCGTTAGCGGGGACCCCAGGGTCACCGTGCAGTGTCAGGCAGCCTGGATGTGCCACCCGGTGTGCTCAGCAGGGGTGCTGGCACTTGCTGTGCGTGTGCTTCTCAAACCCCACCAGAGGGATGGAAAAGAGAGCTGCTGGACAGCTGAGGCCAGCTTGGCAGGACCCTCACGGGTCAGCCCATGATTGAGCCCTGTCTGCACTGGCAGCATCACCACACTGCTCTCCAGAGCCAGAACAGCTGGAGTACAACCCTTGCTTGTGAGTGTGATGGAGTTGGCACCCCTCTTGCTGTTCCTTGTGCTCTGTTGCAGCACCCGCAGCTTCACACTCTTGCCCAGCTCAGCCTGCAGGACTGCACACCCCAGGGTGCAGGGACACCCAGCTCAGCCAGGCAGGTTTATAGCTTGCACTTGGACCCGTGATTTCCAGGTGGGAAGCACAGCAGTGTCCTTTGCAATGTTTGGTGTGAGGATGCAAAGAATTCAGCTGCTTTCAGATGTCAGTACTGTAGTAAAACAGTTTAGACCCTGTTTTGGTTCATTTTTTGCATGCAGCCACCCCAGTGCAGGGCAGGAGCAGAGCTTGGGCAGCTCAGCCTTGCCCTCAGCAAACAGGCTCTGGTGCACAGACAGGTTTAAGGCTGAGCTCTGATGGCTGCAGATAGAGCTTCTGTCCTGTGTGTGCATCACCTGCTGAAACATAGTTTGGTGTCAAACCAAAGAGCACCCATAGCTGTGTGACCCTGACAGTGCTCAGGGCACTCAGGAAGGAACAGGTGGCAATGTCTGGGTTGGCAGAGCTGAGATGGGGCTTTTTGAAGTCTGGGCTGCATGGAATGGTGTTGGTCCCTGCTTAGCATCAATGGTTTTGAAGATGTCGAGCCTGGAGTTTGGGAATGCCAATTGCTCATCCCCTCCAGCAGTTGCCTTTCCCACTGGTGCTGCCCCTTGCTGTGCTCCGTGACAGGGATTTCACTTCCCGGGGGGTTCTGGGGTGGTTTAGGGTGGGAGATGTCTCACGGTGAGGATGGAGTACGCTGGGTGTCCGGTGGCGTTTGTTGTGCTGCGGCCCCGTCTGCACCTCTCCGATTCTCGGCTGTATTTTGGCGGGTGGGTGTGCGGAGAGGGGGCCGGCGCGGACCCGCCGCCGCCGCCGCAATAAAACTCCCTTTTGTCTGGGCCCCGTTCCCGCGGCCCCTCGGCTGAATGCTGCGCTGGAGAGGATTTCAATGACATGGTAATTTCATGCCGTCCCACCGGCGGCTTCGCCCGGCGCAGGCAGCTGTTGGCCAGCGGGTCGTGTTCCCCAGCTGTTACAATAAATAACAGAAACAAAGCATATTCCAGCGCTAATTACCTCAAACTTGCTTTCACTTCGGTGGCTCTGCCCTCGCCGCCGTCTCTGCCCGCGGTACCCGGCGCAAGGGCGTCGATGCTTCGCTGCCGGCGCGTCCCCAGGGCACAGCTTTGTGTGTGAAAGTCTGTGATTCCTCCCGGGCCGCGGAATTTCTAATGGCAGCGGATTTCATCCCGCTCACTGGCTGCATTGTGCTGCAGGAACAACACTCACCCTGCAGCCCCCGGCCCGGCGCCCGCATTTACATGACAAAGTGGGAGCCTGTGCAGCTTCGCCATGGAGAGTCAAGGTATGCAGGAGCCAAACCCCCGCTATGCAGGAGCTCCCCGTGTACAGGAGCCCCCCTGTTTCCATGCACTCTGGGTAGATTTTTAACGAGGCTTCATCTTGCTGGCTCCTTTGCTGCCCTGAGCCGGCTTCAGGCGTGAGGTGCCTGGGGATGACAGTCGAGCTGCCCGGGATTCCCTGGCAGCATCCTCAGAGCCAGAAGCACTGAGGCAAATAATGGAGGGATCCTGAGTGCCCCCAGGGCAGGAATGTGGCATGTGAAAGGATGAGCCAAGCCTGCACGTTCACCAAAGAGTTTGGGGGTCTCTCCCACCTGGGCTGAAGCAGCCAAGGCCAGGTGGGAGCCTGGCTCACATGGTGGAGGTTCCCCGGGCAGCTGCTTTGGCTTGTCACATTCAGGGACTGTGTGTTGTGGTTACCAAAATAAAACCCTCTTGAGTCAGCCCAGGGGTGAACTTGCCCATCCTCGATGCTGGTCATGGTCCTGCCCTGGTCTTTGCAGAGCATCCCCTGTGCCATCAGGTGCTGCTCCTTCTGGCCACACTGCGTTTGCTGTATCTTCTGTGTCCCATCAAAATTCTGAGCCAACTTTTGTGTTGCTGGAGGCTGGATCCTTCCTTTACCCGTGATTCATGAGCCTGATTGCAGGGTGTTACGTTCATGGAGCATCTGGGGATCCTCTGGCAAGAGGGTTTGCATGGCAAAGCCTTAGTTTTGGGGTGACTGAAGCAGTGCCAAGTGTGGGATTGGTGTGGGGTGAATTGGTCACACCTCTGCAACTCCTGCCAGCCCCAAACTGGCTTCAGCTCCTCTTGGGCACCCAAGGGCCGCTGAGCAGCTGTCAAGCTGTGGCCACTGCCCTGTGTTCCCTGCATCTCCGGGGTTACCATGGGCACATGGAGTTGTGGCGCTGCTCACACACGACTGCCAGGATAGTCTGGGGGTTGAGATGATCCAGAGGAGGAGAAGAAGCTGTGGGAGCTGGCCTTGATGTGGCTGCAGGAAAGGCAGCAGAGAGCTGCTGTCCCCTGACAGATCTTACAGGTGGGCGGTGTGGTTCCTCACTTCAACTCTGGGACTAGAGGCTCCAGCAGCACTGGCAAATACCTCTTTACTTGTGAGCCATGATTTAAAAATGCATCAGCTCACAGCCAGGGAGCTGGTCACTGCCAAGAAATGTTGATCATGTGGAGACATGACTTACACCGGGAGCAGCTCATCTAAAAATCAGTTCCTTCAAATGAGCTGCTTCTGAAGCGCAGCGCAGATGTTTTTTGGGGGCAGCTGGCAGTCACCCTGTCCTGGGGCAGCTGCGGGTGCCTGCAGTGGGTTCGGGGATCCCCACCTTGGTCCAAGTTCTGTGCTGCTTTGTCCGAGGAAGTGCTGGGGCCAGGTTAGCCCAGGCTTGGGGCTCCCAGCAGGTTTTGCATCTCTTGAGCTCCTGTCGCAGGGCAGAAGCAGGAGCAGAGGTTGGTGTTGGAGTATTAGCATCTGCAGTTCAGCCCCTGGACACTCACAAGACCTTTCCCATCCCCTTGGCGTCCTGCAGCACTGGTGGCCTTCCATGGACAGGAAAAGACTTGCGAAGTTTGGGTGCAAAAGTAAAAGGCAAATTTGAAGCTTACTTTGCTGCACTACTGTTTTTCTGGATCTGATATTTTTTGCCTGGAATGGAAATTTGGATTTAAAAAGAAAGTGGCTGGGAGAAAGGGGTGCTAAAAGCACCATGTGTTCAGGAGCTTGAATTGGAGCTGGGTTGCTGTTTGTGGGCCGATGTGGACAGTTGGCCGCGCAGATGGAGTGCTCTGAATACCCCCACACTTGATCCCCGCGCTGGCCCAGCTGGCTTGAACCTCGTGGGGTTTGAGGAACAAACAGAAGGTGCAAACTGGGAGGGGTGGAGATGGGCAAAGTGGGAATGGGGCAGGGAGGGCAGAGCTCACCTCAGAGAACAGAGGGGGGAATAATTCCTTGGCAATATTTTAAGATCTGTTTGAGTCCGAGGGTGCTGTTGATTTAGAAATGCAGCTCAATCCTGTAGCCATGTGCTGGTGCCATCCTGCATATCCAGAACTTTATAAGTGAGTCTGTGTAATGGGAATTGTGGAAGAACTAGTATTTCCCTCTTTACAGGTCCCCACACTGCTTCAAGTGGGAATTTGGGATTGGTTTGGATTTGCTTTGGGTTTTTTTTTCAAAACTCAGCATTTCAACAATTGTGTAGTGCAGATGGAATAAAGTGTTTCCTGTTTCTTGTGGCATCCTCCCTCCAGCAGAGAGTTGGAATTTGCTGGGGAATGGATGGGAAATGCATGTGTCTGTATGTCCCTGCTGACAGAGTATCCAAGGAATTGCATCTTCTTGTAAAAGGGCACTGTGATGCTGGAGCTCGTGCTGCTCTCCCATTGGAGGTGGCAGTGCTGGAGCTTGTGCTGAGGGAGTTGGTGGGGCAGCTTGTGACACTGCCCTTCAACAGCTCAGCTGGCACCAGTGCTCCCCGCATGGTGCCCAGGGAAGCTGCTTCCTGGTGTGCTGCTCTGAATTCTGCCACTGCCACCTCTTGCCAGGAGGAGGGTAGTGGGACACCTTCCAGTTCAGGATGTGGTGATGGAGAGCGCTGTGACTCTGTGAGATCTGTCTGTCTGTCTGGATATGGGGTCCCTTGCAGCGCTCCTGACCTGTGCTCTCTCCCACAGCTGCAGGCGCATACCTGCCCCCCTTGCAGCAGGTGTTTCAAGCGCCGCGTCGGCCCGGGATAGGAACTGTCGGGAAGCCCATCAAGCTCTTGGCCAACTACTTTGAAGTGGACATTCCCAAGATCGATGTGTATCATTATGAAGTGGATATCAAACCTGATAAATGTCCACGCAGAGTCAACAGGTAAGGCAAGTATTAGAGGCACTTGTTCCCTGCTTCCAGTTTCCTTGTGGAGGCTCTATAAGTGCCTGTCTCTGTCTTTGCAGTAGAAGCCATTAGGATGACCATTATGGCAGGGGTCACAGCACTGCATGATGTCCGCAGGTGGCTGGACCCCCCAGCCATGTTTGTGCAGCAGTGCTGGTTCCTGGCCTGGGAACATCAGGTGTCTGGAGCCTCAGCACAGTCCCTGCTGCTCCTAAGCAGCTGTGCTATTTTGGCAATAATCCCTAATTTAAAAATAGCAAGTCCAGACCTCAGGCCATCGTGTACTTTTCTTTGTTTTTCTCTTTGATGTGCTGTTCACTGCCTGTCCCCTCCTGCCCTTGAAGCCTGGGGAGCTTTGTGCCCCTGAGGGCCGACGAGCGTATGATGTATGTGCTTTGGGCAGCAACTCACACTGTGGCAGCTCCAGCCCCTATGCGTTCCCCTGTGCCATGTACACTCCTTGTTTCCCCCAGTGCCATGTACACTCCTGCCAAAGCCAATGTACTGAACTGTGGGACAAGGCACGTAGCTGCTTGTCCAGGGGCTTTCTTGCCCCAGGGATCTCAGCTCTGCTCTCAGTTGCCCCAGGGAGGGAGGGGTGGACTGGACAGGTTGCAGAAGGTATCAGGCTGTAAAGAAAGTGACTGAACAAACCTCTCCCTTCTCTCTTCCTGCCCCTTTATCTTGTCTGCGTAGGGAAGTCGTGGAGTACATGGTGCAGCACTTCAAACCACAGATCTTTGGTGACCGAAAACCAGTCTATGATGGGAAGAAGAACATCTACACTGTCACAGCCTTACCCATTGGGAACGAGCGGGTAAGAGGGGGCAGCGAGCCCCATGTGGGCACTGTGACCTCCCTCCTACCTGGGAAAGACCAGCAGAAAACGACCCCGCCTTGTCCCTGTGGGGATGCCATGGTCACTGTCCCTTCCCTCCTGCCCCCAGGTTGACTTTGAGGTGACGATCCCGGGGGAAGGCAAGGACAGGATATTTAAGGTCTCTATCAAATGGATGGCCATCGTGAGCTGGCGCATGCTGCACGAGGCCCTGGTCAGCGGGCAGATCCCTGTCCCATTGGAGTCTGTCCAGGCGCTGGATGTTGCCATGAGGCACCTGGCTTCCATGAGGTACCTGCGCCGAGGGACAATGGGGCTGTGCCAGGGAGGGGAGGGGACTGCTGCCCTTAGCAGGCTGTTGTGGCTGGGACTGGCCTTGACAGTCACTGGAGGAGGCGGCCGTGCCAGCCGTGTCCTTGGGTGCTCCTGCAAAAGAAATAGAGGGGGTGGTGCAGCTGGCAGGGTGAGTGCCAGCTTGGGGCTCTGGGGATGCTGGCATGGGCCCAGTGTGTGCCATTGACATGTTTTGCCCCGGTTCACAGGTACACTCCTGTCGGCCGCTCCTTCTTCTCCCCCCCTGAAGGCTACTACCACCCCCTGGGAGGGGGCAGGGAGGTCTGGTTCGGCTTCCACCAGTCAGTCCGGCCTGCCATGTGGAAGATGATGCTCAACATCGATGGTGACTTTATTTCTCATCCTGGGGAGCTGCAGTGGGAGGGTTGGGTGTATTTGGGAAGGCTGGTTGAGAGCAGAGACACATTGTGGTGTCTGTCCCACAGTGTCGGCCACTGCCTTCTACAAAGCCCAGCCTGTCATCGAGTTCATGTGTGAGGTGCTGGACATCCGGAACATTGATGAACAGCCCAAGCCCCTGACAGACTCGCAGAGAGTGCGTTTCACCAAGGAGATCAAAGGTAGAGTCCCCAGGGAGCTCTGGGACCTGTCCCCTGACACTGGCTGTGGCTTGTGTCCCACCCAGCCCCTGCAGCGAGGTAGGGGTACAGGGATGCACATTTTGAATGTCTTCTGGGGCATCATTGCCTCCCTCACGCTACTGTTTGGGTGTCTGCAAGCAGGAAATTAGTTAATGAAGCTATTGGCACTGTCACAGGGAAGTTGGGCAAAGGGGAATTGCTCCCATCTTCATCATGACTGTGCTGTGTCTCCCTGTCTCACATCAGGTCTGAAGGTGGAGGTGACCCACTGTGGGCAGATGAAGAGGAAATACCGTGTGTGTAACGTTACCCGACGGCCAGCCAGCCACCAGACGTAAGGCGGGTGGGCAGATGCCCTTGGAAAAATCCGCGCTGTTCTCCTTGTTAACAGCTGCTGGTGTCGTTAGGAAGAGCTGGACGGGAAGCTCCCATCTTTGATGGCAGAAGGAGATGTGTGTGGGGCTCTGCAGCCCTGTGCCATGTGTGGAGTGGGATGCAGGGAGATGGGAGCTCAGAGGATGCTGTGTCTGGCAGGCGGAGTGCGGCGGCAGGCAGGAGCTGACATGCCAGGAATTGTCCTAGTTTTTACCTCCGGGTTTGGTTTTTTCATTTTTAAAATAGTCACTGCCAGAGCAGAGACTTTGTCAGGGGCTAACGCGAGTGTATGCCTTGGAATTTTTTGTGTGTGCCTAGGAGCAGTTTGGTCCTGGGCACCCCAAAGTGTCTCTTGTGCACCAGCATCCTTGGATCACAGCCCTGGGGCTTGGTGAGCACAGGAGGAATGGGGCACCTCATTGATGTAGTCAGCCTGGCTCTCCTGTGATTTTGGTTCTATAAAGAATATCAGGTCAATTCTGCATTTTTATGGAGCTCTTCATGGAGCTGGGAGCAGCTGGTGCTGGCTGAGGATGGGTATTGCTCTCCAGCTATGGGTGTTGTGGCACTTCTCAGCCCTGCAGCCAGGAAGTTTGATTTTTTTTTTCCCTTCTGTTTTTGAAGGGAAGTGTTCCCCTCCTGCCTCCCTCTGCCCACCCTGCAACTGCTGTCCTGTACCTGGAAAGGACAGTTAACCTTTCCCTGGAGCTCAGTTTAGCTCCCAGAGAGGACACCAGGCACAGAAGCTCTCCTGAGTGCCAGTGTGCTGTATTTTTGTGCCCAACCATGGCATGTGTGGCACGTCCTGCAATAAACATTTGCCCTGATTAGCTGGATTAGTGAGGGAGAGCTTTATTTAGGGACTGCAGTCCCACACTGGGTAAGAATATTCCTGACACCATTTCTGAAAATACCACTGTTGTGCTTTTTATTTTGTTGTATGGCAGCTCAGGGTGGGAGCCTGGCAGCTCCCTCTTCCCAGCCATAGTACATAGTGCCTGAAGTCTGGAAGTGTCTGTTCTGAGTAGGTGCATCCCTCCTGTCCTGCCTCTGCCAGGTTCCCACTGCAACTGGAGAGCGGTCAGACAGTGGAGTGCACAGTGGCTCAGTATTTCAAGCAGAAGTACAACCTGCAGCTGAAATACCCTCACCTGCCCTGTCTCCAGGTTGGCCAGGAACAGAAGCACACGTACCTTCCCTTGGAGGTGAGTGTTGGCACCTGTGGTTTGGGGCTGTGCTCAGCTGTGGTCCCCCTACGTCTCATCTGTCACCAACACACGGCTGCTGTTTGTCCCCTCCCTGTGCAGGTGTGTAACATCGTGGCAGGCCAGCGGTGCATCAAGAAGCTCACGGACAATCAAACGTCAACCATGATAAAAGCAACAGCCAGGTCTGCCCCAGACAGGCAGGAGGAGATCAGTCGCCTGGTATGTAACATAAGTCCCTGGTGGGGATGGGATCAGGGCTGTGGCACCAATGGCAGGTTATGACATCGTGTCCACGATGGACCTTGCCATGGTCCTGCTCCTCAGCTGCTCTGCGCTGGACAGCTGCAACCTGCTGAGAAGGTGTTGCTGAGGTTAATGGTGCGGTTTTATCCTGCTCTTCCCACTGAATCCCTGGGCAGAGGTGCCTGTGTGTATGTAATGGACACTGGCACAGGGGACCCCGGCTCCAAGTGACCATGCAAATGCACATGCAGCAAATTCAGGCCCTTGCACTGATGGAACCTGACCCAAAGGGAGCTGGAACTACAAATGGGAAACAGATTAGAGCCACGCCCCTGGGTGTGAGTGTATGTGGGGCTGTGTGTGGTGGGGCTGCAGTACAGGAGCTCTGTCTGTGCCTGGCCACTGGTTAATGTGTCTGTTGTTCCCCAAACGCATGCATCTGGGCTTTTGAAGCCAGGGATATTTGGTATTCCTTCTGGGACTCTTGGTAAGTTTCTTGCCAGTCTGAACCTTCCTGTTGAAATCTTAAATCCCAGGAGCAGGCTATGCTGTTAGTTGCATTGGTTAGTGTGTTTCAAAATCAGGTCCCTGTGGGTCAGTTTGCAGGAGAGGGTTTGGGACTTTGTGTTGATCTGCTCGCCCTTCCCTGTCGGAGCTGCTACACCTGCAGCTCTGTGGAGGAGAGGGCTTCAAGTGCTCACATTTCCTGGCCAGCTGCAGCTGCCTGGGATGCAGCAGTTGTTCTCACTCCTCCCACTGCCCTTCCTTCCCTCTGCAGATGAAGAATGCCAGCTACAACCTGGATCCATACATCCAGGAGTTTGGGATCAAGGTGAAGGATGATATGACGGAGGTGACAGGGCGGGTCCTGCCGGCTCCCATCCTGCAGTATGGAGGCCGGGTAAGTGGGGCTGCCCTTGCCTGGGCTGAGCTGCATTGTGCAGGAAGATGCTGTCACACCTGGAAACACTGTTTCTGAGCAAAAGTTGTGTTACCTTCATGTTGGAGCTGGAGTGTTTTATCAAAGTGCCTTGGCTTTGTGTTTTTTGGTTTTTTTAGCAATATGACTGGTCTGAAAGTTGTAGCCAAAAGTCATTGGTGATGAGATGAAGAGGAGAGGGGTGCTCAGGGCAGGGCAGCTTGGGTGAATTTTCTGTCGCTGCTGAGGAGTTGAGGCTGTGGATTGCCCATCACCAGGGAGTCAGCTCCAGCTCCAGCACTGGGACAGGGAGCAGCGCAGCCCCTGCCTGTGCAGGGGCTCTGGGGCTGCGGGGCCGGGCAGGCTGCGGCCGCACTCTGACCCTCTGTTTGCCTTGCAGAACCGGGCCATTGCAACTCCCAACCAGGGCGTGTGGGACATGCGAGGGAAGCAGTTCTACAACGGCATTGAGATCAAAGTCTGGGCCATTGCCTGCTTTGCCCCGCAGAAGCAGTGTCGAGAGGAGGTGCTGAAGTAAGGAAAGGGGCAGCCCATGCGGGTTGGGGGAAGCCAGAGGGGCCATGGCTCCAGGGGCAGCCGCACTGCTGCTCGCAGCCGGGGGCTGCGTGTCCAGCATTGCCAGTGCTGGAGTTGCAGGGAGCTCCACTGCTTGTTGTACCAATCTGGTGTGGGGTGTCCAGTTCCTGTTGCTTTTAGTTTATCCAGAGAGCCTAACTGTTTGTCCCAGCTGCAAATGATCCCTAAGCCATCACAAAGCTGCTTCAGGTTGGAGCGAATACCTCTGATCTGTCAGTCAGGCTCTCCTCAATCTACTCTTTGCATGAGGGAGCTGCAGTATTGGGAGCTGAAACTGCCAGCTCTAAAACTGTATTGAACTGTTAGTCTGAATCACCCCAGAGAGAAGGGGTTCTGAGGATGAAAAGTTTCCCCAATAATCTGAAATCATGTAATTCATGTAGGAAGCATCTTAACTTTCCATGGGTTATTACAGAGAAGCTTTGGGCTTTCTGAAAAGCTTTGGTAGCTTAGAGAATATGTTTCTGTAGCAAAGTGACACAGAGTAGGAAGAGTTTATTTGATTTAGGGAAATGGTCACTTTGGTTTTGGATTCTACTGGGGCCTCAGGTTTCTCCTGACTGAGAGTGGAAGCATCGAGGTGAGCGCTTTGTGTGTCTGTTCTGGGTGTTTGGCATGGTCAATGTTTGGGGTTTGGAAGAGCTCAGAGTGTCCATGTCTGCAGTACCTGGGTGCAGGTGGGAGTGACACTGCAGTCCTCTCATGATCCCTTTGCAGCAGAGCTGTGAGCCGTGTGTTCCCTCTGGCTCTTGCTGCATCAAATCAATCCTTGGCATTCCAAAAATCCAGAATGTGGCTGAGTTGCGGTAAGTGCAGGCTGGCATCAGCTTTGCAATCACCTGGAAATCAGCTGTTGCAGACAGCAGGTTTGTTTCCTGCTGCTCCAGCTTCCTAAGGGAGAAGGGCTCAGCTCCATTGCATTAGAAAGAGTCAGTACATGGGTAAGAGGGCACTGAAAGGGGAAAATTCAGCCCTAATGTGTGCTGGTCTTGTGTTTCCTGTGCCATGCATGTCCTAGGTGCCATAGAGCCACCAACAGTGATGGCCCTGTCTCTGTCCCATGCTGCAGCACTTGGCTGTGGGGCTCCTCGTTCTGTGGCAAAGCTGCCTGTGCAGGAGGGCTGAGGGCTCACAGCTTCTCCTCCCGGCACAGGAACTTCACAGACCAGCTGCGCAAGATCTCCAAGGACGCCGGGATGCCAATCCAGGGCCAGCCCTGCTTCTGCAAGTACGCCCAGGGTGCAGACAGCGTGGAGCCCATGTTCCGACACCTCAAGAACACCTATTCAGGGCTTCAGCTCATCATTGTCATCCTGCCAGGGAAGACGCCGGTGTACGGTGTGTCTGGGGCGAGCACAGAGAGAAGGGCTTTGGTCTGGCTCAGCAGGGCTGGCTCCCGCAGGGCTCTCTCTCCCCATTCCCGAGGGCTCTGCTGGAAGCAGTGCAGTGCTGATTGCCTGTGTGCTCACCTGCTTCCTCTGCCCACAGCCGAGGTGAAGCGTGTTGGGGACACTCTCCTGGGAATGGCCACTCAGTGCGTCCAGGTCAAGAATGTGGTGAAAACCTCCCCACAGACCCTTTCCAACCTCTGCCTCAAGATCAACGTCAAGCTTGGCGGGATCAACAACATCCTTGTGCCTCACCAGCGGTTCGTACGGCCACTGCCTCTCATAGTTTTGGGGTGGTATGCCAAGTCCCTGGTGGTGCTGCCTGCCTGGTTTTACATGGAGAAGAGGGAATCTTCATAAAGTAGCTCTTTGAAATGGGGATTTGTAACTTGTTTCACCTCGTTGATAACAAGCTGTTGATGTGTCCAGGCCTGAGTTGGAGGTCAGGAGATGTCCTCGATATCATCTGCTCATCTCCATTGGGTTGTACATCATCCTGAGATGGCCTGAAAGGCTGACTGCCTGTTTTCTCTCCTCTCCCACCAGCTCTGCTGTCTTTCAGCAGCCAGTGATCTTCCTCGGGGCTGATGTCACTCACCCACCAGCAGGAGATGGGAAGAAACCCTCCATAACGGCTGTAAGTTCACAGCTTGATGCCCAAAAATCCTGCAAAGATACAGGAGCTGGAATGGGACTCAGATGTCTATGAGTTACTGCTGTCCCCATGATGACACTTCTTAGGGTGGGCCTGTACCCTGTCATGTGTTTTCATCCCAGTCCTGGGGAGGTGTGTCCCGATCTGTTCTGCCTCTCCATGCAGGGACGCTGCCGTTTTTAGGAGCTGCGGGGAGACTGGCAGCTGCCACCAGATGGGGCTCATGACTGGCCCTGAGCGTGGCCCAGAGAGTGCCGGGAGCTTATTGCTATGTGGAGTCATCCTGGGGCATATCTGTCCAGCTGCAGCCCTTCAGGGACTTTCCCCCTGCTGGAGAGCTGGGGTTTGGGACATGGGGAAACTGGGGTGACTAGGCTTCTAAGCCCCTTGTGGTGGAGGATTTGCCTTCTCCTCAAATGAATAAGGAGCATCCACAGAGCAAAGTGCTGCTCGATGCCAGCGGGGCCAGGGACAGCTTGTGCCCTCTGTTGGGCTGGGAGACTCTGCCCTGTGCTCGTTGCCATGCAGGATAAGCACGTCAGCATTTTCCTATTAAGTTCTTAACTTTCCAGGACTCACAGCTCAGGTTTTCCTTGGCATGCAAATGCATCTTTGGAGGAGTGTTTTTTTCTTAATTAGAAGGGGTTGGGAAAGGCTTTGGGCTGTTTGCTGTAGGTGTGGGTGGGACAGAACAGTCTGTTTCCTGGCGGCAGAGCTTCCCCTCTGAAAACATCTTTTGTGGTTTGTGCGGGACAACTGGGGCATTTTTCTTAATTTTTGTGAAAGCTTTTTTGAAGCTGCAGGGGAGAAGGGTAGAGTCTTTGGAACAACTTGACCTTGTTGTTGGTGTGTTGCTCATTGGACAATAGCAGTGGGTATGTGGCTGAAACTAAAGGAACAATTTCTATTGTACACATCGGCTCCGGTGGAGGAACCCCAACCCCAGAGCTCTGTTTGCAAAGCAAAAGTGAAAGTGTTGCTGAGGATGTGGAGTCTGTGGTGCTTTCCGTCTGCTTGGGGGTTGTGGGGCACATGACGCAGTCGCTACTGAGTGTGGGCAGTGAGGCCACTGGGTGTCTGTTCCCCAGCATGGGCCAGCACCTGATTCACACTGTGCCCCCAGCCCTGTGTCACAGCCAAGCCCAGCTGTGCCTGACCTCTTGCTCTGATGTGTCTGAGGTCTGCCCTGCACTGCAGTGGGAACTCCCTGCTCCAATGGCTGCTACACAGTGACTCAACCCAGCATGTTCTGGGGCAGCCCATGGCTGTCTGGGGCACCCCACTCCCTCTCACTGCTTGGCAGAAGTGAAGCAAGGGCAGAGCAGCAGCAGTCTCCACAGCCATGGCATTCAGTAGCACGAACCAAAATTGTCTCACTGGAAATTCCCATAAATGTTGCAAAGGGCATGGCAGAGTGTGACATCAGGATATGGCCATGACCAGGGGTGTGCCTTTTGGGCACTGACTGCCTGGACAGTATTTGCTGTCCCATCTGATCTGTGAGTTCAGGTGCTCTGCCCATGGCCAGCTGTGCATGTGGAAAGCAGGTGGGAGCTGGGAATGTCCTACATCCCCTCTGTCCTTCCTGGTATAAGATGTGGGCCTGGCATGTCTGTCACTGCAGGTTGTGGGCAGCATGGACGCCCACCCGAGCCGGTACTGTGCCACGGTGCGCGTGCAGCGTCCTCGCCAAGAGATCATCGAGGACTTGTCCTACATGGTGAGGGAGCTCCTCATCCAGTTCTACAAATCCACACGCTTCAAACCCACCAGGATCATCTTCTACCGCGATGGTGTTCCTGAGGGGCAGCTCCCACAGGTGAGGAGCCCTCAGATCTCTGTTAGCCAGTGGGGCTGCACTGGCTCCTGTGAAGTTCCCTAAGAGAGCCCAGGGACAGCTGGGTGCTGGTGTGTCCCCTCATTCTGAGTGCCCTTGTCTCTACAGATCCTTCACTATGAGCTCCTGGCAATCCGAGATGCCTGCATCAAACTGGAAAAGGACTACCAGCCTGGCATCACCTACATCGTCGTCCAGAAGAGGCATCACACCCGTCTCTTCTGTGCAGACAAGAATGAGAGGGTGAGTGCTGCAGGGTGCCAGGGCTGGAGGCGGCTGATTCATCCCTGTCTGATGGAAGAGCCAGCCCTGGCTTTGCCGAGGGGAAATCTCGCCACTGCCAGGGAGAGCTCGTTTTGAATGAAACGTGCTGCTCAGTGGACTCCTACAGCCACATGAATTAGTCTGCTTCTAGAACCCCAGCCAGCTGTTTGCTGTTATTATGAGTTACTGGGTGCTGATGATCCTGGTGACTCTTGAAATAGCTCTGTCAGCTTGAAAACATCTGTTGTTTTGGTGATAGCTGGAGTTGCTGACGTGAGAGGCTGAATAACCCCTTGCTTGCTCACAGCTTGTTCATGTGTGCTCTGCATTAACATTGATTGCTCTCACTATTCCTAGATTTCATCTGAATTTAATGGTTAGATTGAGTCTAACCAGACTGCTCCACACAAACAGGAAGATTTAATCTTGGGAACTAAGGAAAGTTTTTGATCAGGATGTAGAAGCCTCAGTATGTTGTGGCACAGACTCCAGCACATGCTCTACAGAGACCCCTGGACTTTTGCTCACTTAATCCTCATCTCTGTAGTGGGATGGGCCTCTGCCCAGCCTTTGCCCTGCTGCTCTCTTTCTCATGCTGTTGGCTATGTCTCCATGTCATGCCTGGTGTTGATGCCTGCAAAAAATGCCAGCAGGCCTGTTTGGGCAGGGAGCAGAGTAGGATGAGCTGCTTCGGTCTTCCCTGAATGGGCACTTGGAGACCATCTCTGCATCTCAAACATAGATGGGGACCCTCCACCATGGTGCTGGGGCAGGGCAGCTGTGTTAAGGACGATGCTCTTGGCAACTGGAAATAACCAAATGCTGCAGTGCTTGAATCTCTTCCTACTCCCTGCAGATTGGAAAGAGTGGGAACATCCCAGCAGGAACAACAGTGGATACCAACATCACCCATCCCTTTGAGTTTGACTTCTACCTGTGCAGTCATGCAGGCATTCAGGTACCATGCTCCAGCACTGGCTTTTGGGATGCTGCTGGGTTTTTTGACTGCTGTTGCAGATTGTGTTCTTGTGCATTTGTCCTGGCCCTGTCACAGCCTCCCTTTAGCATGGAGAGGCGGACAGTTGGATTTGAGGATAGTTGGACTGAGCTGCCACTGCGGTGGTTTGGCAAGCAGGTGCCAGGTTGGTGCTGCTGCTGCATTGTGTGGCACGTACTCAGTTTCTCTCCTGGAGCCAAGAGTCTCTCCTAAGAGATTTTCCTCCTTCAGAGCGGCCAATTCACCAGCTTGTCAGCTGGTGTCTGAGTGTGCCGGGCTCGCTGGGGCGCCCGATCATCAGCAGGGACCTGCTGTCTGGCTGTGGGCAGGAGAGCCAGGCCAGCCGTCCCTGCCTGCTCTGCAGCTGCCTGGCTGCAGGCTGCCAAGATTAGTCAGAAACCGGACTGGAAAAACTGCACTTGTGTAATCTGCAGCTGCTTCCAGAAGGGAGGCTACTCAGCTTCTCCTGCCTTGTGCAGACAGTGGGAGCTGGCCGGGGTTGGTGGGGATGCAGTGGAGGTGCAGTGGGCTGTGTGGCATAGAGAGAACAGGCACCGGGCAGTAGCATTAGTACTGCTTTGCACCTCGGTGCCAAGGGCTTTCCTCCCTCACCATGTCGGGTTCTCCCAGGGAAGCACAGGCATCCCTCCTGCCCAGACTGGTTGACAGATCATTTGGATCAGGGAGGGGATGATGGGGATGTGAGGCAGCTGCATCCAGGTGCAAGCAGCACCTCTCACACTGGCCCCCTCCTTCCCAGGGCACAAGCCGGCCGTCCCACTACTACGTGCTCTGGGATGACAACCGGTTCACGGCGGACGAGCTGCAGATCCTCACGTACCAGCTGTGCCATACCTACGTGCGCTGCACCCGCTCCGTCTCCATCCCTGCCCCAGCCTATTACGCCCGGCTGGTGGCGTTCCGGGCGCGGTACCATCTCGTGGACAAGGAGCACGACAGGTGAGGGGCATAGCCCGTGGCCCTGGGAGGGCAGAGCCAGGCATGGGCAGGGGACCTTGATGTTTGAAAGTGCCTGTGTCCATGAGTGCTGCAGCAGAGCCTTTCTAGGGGAAGAGTGCGTGTAGCTGCATCCTCTTAAGGCCTAGCACAGGGGGAATGGGGATAATGGAGGGTTAAATCCTCTCCTGAGCTCATCCCAGGCTTGTGGGAGTATTCCTGGGGTGTCTGAGCATTTCCAGCTGCCTCAAGGTGCTGGAATCTCTGCAGTCCAGGTACAGTCACTGGCATGCACAGCTTCCCTGTGCACTGCAGTGAGGTGACTTCCTGTGCTGCCAGCACTCAGCTGATCCCCATCTCCAGGGGAGTTTCTCAGTGTTCCTGGGGGTAAAATATGAAATAATTATGCAGTGATTTCCTTGATTTTCAGTGGCGAGGGCAGCCATATATCTGGACAGAGCAACGGCAGAGACCCCCAGGCCTTGGCGAAGGCTGTGCAGGTTCATCAGGACACTTTACGTACCATGTACTTTGCTTGAAAGCCTAACTTTAGTTACCTCACTCAAGAAAGCTTTCAGATTTGTAGGAGCCATACAAAAAAGGAAGCATTGGGACACCTTGGTTTTTTTTCCAATGAGAAATCACTGCAGGGCAGGCAGCGTCGACTCAAGGCAGGAGACCAGCACCACGGGACAGAATGATCCAACACCTTTGTAGGATTGGAAGAGACTGACGATGATGATTATTTTTTTAATTTTTTCTGGCTTTGCAAAATTTTGACCTGACCAAACACATGAAGGCATTCAAGGGAAGGGATAAAACTCCCAGGAGGCGAAAGCAGGTTTTCATTTTTAAGATGCAATACTAGAGACTCCTGACTGTGAACTGGCGGCTTTGGTCCTCCGTTGCCCACCAGGCGCTGGTAGGTATTTTTTGTGGGGGTTGGGGGGAGGGGATTTTTAGAGCCTTAAAACAGAAGACTAGATTTATAAAACTAATATTTTAGATTATGAGATGCTTTAATGGGTTGAGGGGAAAAAAAAAACCAACTAGTTTATAGGAGAATTGTAACACTAACAGTTCCCCGCCCCTGAGTAATTCCCCCCGGATAATGTAAGGCACCCTAGCACTTAGCTCAGAACTGAAAACTGTCTTCCTCGGGTTACAAGCTAGTCAGTTGCTGCCGCTCGAAGCAACAGTCACAGACTTTTCCATGGGTGAGTGCCTTACTATGATGCTGCAAAATTTCAATGTTTTTAATCTTGTAAGGAAACTAGTAATCATGTCTTGATGGTGGTCCATATTTCCATCGGAAGGAGTTAATTTCTATGGTCCTCAGTTGCAGTTTGTGTCAGATCACGACCTCACGGTGGTTAAACCCCATTGAAAGATGTGCACTTTCATACAGGACACGTTTAATGGCTGCTGACCCATTTTTGTTTCCAATGTACTACTTGTTATTTAAAACTGTTTCTGACAAATGGGGGCATCTCCATTCCATGAGGACAGAAAGCGCTATCCATTTTTTTTTCTTTTATTTTCTCCCCTGAATTTTTATGATGGACACCGGGATTTTTTTACTAAACATTATTTTTATATGATACTGAGTCTGTTGCCAAAATCCACAAGTCATTATCAGTCTCAGAGTTTACATCCCCTCACTTCCTGAGGCTGTGTGCTCATGCCACAGCTCTCCAACATTTCTATCTGATGAGTGCTGCTGACTGCAGCCCATGCTGTGCCGGGTGCTCCACAGTACCCAGTGCCTGTGTGCACTGGACACGTGTCTGCCCGGGCTGGCTGCTTTCCCAGCTACCACATCCCCAACTCCAGCACCTCCAGGCTCTCACCCTCTCTGCTGCTAGGTTTTGCTGCTCTTTGTGTCATGGTATCACTGCTCTCATGCCCAGGGTTTTTATTCTGAAAGCACACCAGATTGTTCCTTAAAATGATGAAATCTCTGTTGTTGTCATGGGGGAAACTCCTGATTTGTGCTTATACCAGGAAAACAGCTTTTTTCCTCACAGGAACCTGGTCACTGCTTTTCAGACCCGTTTTGCTGCACAGTGACCATACGCATGGTGGCGGGGCCATGGTGGCAGCTCAGTACCAATATCATCCAGGCACATAATCTGGGGTTTTTTCTATGAAAGTGTTCACAGCGCTTCCTTCAAGAGACAAATGAGGCGCACGCTCCTGCCATGCTATGAGGGGAAGAGCTCTGGTATCATTTTCCTGCCGAACGCGTTTCCCAGGCGGCCCCACACGAGTGCTGCCCATGGCCCATGAGCGGACAGAAGCACATCTACACCTCTTTGGTTTGTACTTTCTGACGTTGAAACTTGCCTTGCCTTCATGAAAACCACACTGGTCATGTTTGCCCATTGAGCTGTCCTAACCCTGGGAATTCACTCTTCCCATTTTCTTTTGGGGCAACGTGTTTGTGAACAGTGACGACATCACTATGCTATGCAAACTGAGTGCTGAGCCCGCTGACGTCACATTTGGTGAAGATCCTACGTTTAGCACAGTCCTGTTTTTCCTCAAGACCACAGTGTTTGGTTCATATCCTCCTTTGCACCTTGTGTCAACCTCCACTGCTGTATATCCTCAAGGTGATGGGGAAGAGACCAGGAACTAGCCGTGGTCAGTAGGTAGGGAACTCCTAGGAAGGCTTCTAGAGCGTAGGGAACACATCAACACTAAGTGTCAACATGAGAAGCCTACATTCCTCTACACAAGTGCCTGCATAGTGACACTAATCAGCACCTCCATCTCATCCTCCGAACTCTGGCTTGTGTTCGTTGAAAGCAAAACAATCTCATAGGGGCTGTTCCCACTCACCTGATGTTAGAAAGCTCCTCATTAAGAATAAAATCGGGGTCAAGGTCAAGGTTCTCTCAAATGCAAATCAGTTTGTTCACCAGCATTACACCGGAACGCGCCTGGCTGCTGCTCTGCAGCAAGGGGCAAAGGTATTTTGGTTCCTCGTTTTTATTTTAGTGTTTTAGTTGGGTCTAGAATTCTGAAATGTCTTTTAGTAGCTGTGGCATAGCACGTGCCATTTTTAACCATTTGAAAAGAGATAGTGTGGGCATTTACAGAAACAGCTTGTTGCTCTGTAACAATTTTTTTTAACCTTGAGACTTGAAATGTAAAATGGACCTTTAAGATTTGCACTCATTTGTAAGGTGGCTGTTCATAGAAAACTATGAATGAAGACTTGCTGATGTAGCACCTACTTTTAACAGCAATTTTAACTACACAAAAGCTTCACAGCCTCTGAAACTCTCAGCTGTTGACTTGCAGATCGTGTTCTGCCCTTATTTCACCCTCTACGTTGGGTTTTCATGGTTTTGGATAAACAAAATTGCCAAACTCAGTAGCTGCTGTGCCCTTTAAACCCTGTTCCCACTTTGAAGATGTTTAGAGAGGTTGGAGTGACCCGCATGTTTTCTATACTGGACTATGCACCGTACCCTCTCCGCGCTCTGGCATCGGCATTTCTCCCCCTCTCTTGTCCAAGATGCAAACGAGTAGCTGCATGTTGAGGTGCGTTTTGCTGCCTGTAGCGGATAGGTGTTACCCCAGGTACATATCAGGATCTGTAGTTAGTCACAAACCCCACACGGGCATCCCGATCAGCTCCGAGTCTCTGCCTTCTCCATGAGCATGAGTTCCACCTGCGACTGGAAGCGTCGCCGAGTGCATGCAGTCATGTGGGAAGAGGAGTAGCTTTCATTTACCCGTTGAATGCTGTTGTTTCTCTTATCTCATGTCTGAACAGAGCGGGGCTGGAGGGCTGCTCTGCCCTCTCCCCGCAGCTTCTAGGGCAGTCAGGGTGTTCTGGGATCGCACATGATTTCTCAGTGTCAAACAGCCCAAGCATCCAGCGTTGCCTCGTGGAAGGTTTTCTTCGTGGAAAATCTGTGTGAAATAATGTGATTGTTTCAGGAAGGGAAGCCAGACAGCAGGAGAGCAATAAACAAGTGAAACTCATATCTTGCCTGAGTGATTTGCACTTCAATAGTTGTGAAAGAAAATTTCCAGGACTCCAGTGCTTTTGTGTTCGATTTCCAGCCCCTTTCGTACCTCCTTTCTATGAGCAAGTGTGGGATTGTACATAGAGTGTTTACAGGATGCTCTGTTTGGGTTGTTATTTTTCTTGTGGGTTTTTTTTGCTCTAGCTTGAACTCTGTATGGTCCATTTGTTAAATAGCCGTGAACAGTTGATGTACAGTACTTACTAAACAAACAGCAGCACAAAACTTATTTTATTAAGAAAATATGGCTTATATTTTAAAGGTTGAATATCAATTTTTTTTTGTATGTGTGGAATTAAGACTGGTGAAGAGTAACAAAATCCTTGGATTAGGCCAAAAGAAAATACTGTAAGATCCTAACCACCTCTTTATTAAAGAAAACAGTATGATTAAAGAGCTCCAGAACATTGTATTTATATTGGATTTGATTTAATTGCCTTTGTGGATTTTTTTTTTGCCTTGGTCCTGATTTTTGCTTGCAACTTCAACTTTTCAGTCCCAAGTGTCTGTTACCCTGTAACTGTTGGCAGAAGACCTAAATAAAGCAATGTGAATATGTCGGGGTGACACTCCTGAGTCACATCGCGTGGGGAAGGGATATGCGCATCCCAGCCATTCCCTCAGGAAAGGCTGGGGGACAAACAGGGAAATGCTGACTGGAGCTGAATTGCATCAGAATGTGGAGGATCCAACACCTCTCACAGTCCAGATCTCAGTTTAATGAGAGAAACTCTTAAGCAAACAAATACGTGCTTAAAACTTCTGGGAAGACAATACAATTCCACTTTTTTATTAAAATGTCGCCTGAGAACTGACTGAATTTGGGCTCCTGGATTATTAGATAACAGAAATGTACATCAAAATCTGCGGTTCCTCCAGCCTCACAGAGTACTTCAGGGGCCCTTGGCTCTCAGGTGCTTTAAGGACAGATTTCAGACTCCTTTTGGATTGAGGTTAAACTTGATCCTCTGTTTTTCTACACTGCCTCATGTTTTACATTTCCCATCATGTTTTACATTTCCCAGCTTTGTCATTCTTGCAAACATACTAGTCTTCTCCAATACCAGCAGCTTATGGTTGAGTTTTAGGGTCCAGAACTGAAGGTTGTTTGTCATCCTCTGAGTTCTTCGTTGAAGGAGTTAAAGGTGCAGGGACAGACCTTAAGCCAATGAATGATTTAGCAGTTGAGCTGCAACTGGGTTTTTGAATAATGCCAAGGAATTTTAAGGAAGTGCTTGCTAATGACATGCAGGCACTTGTCAGTTAATTTATCTAATTGCAGCACCAGGAAGTTCTGTCCTGAGCTGGGCACCTGTACAGATCCTGCACACATCCCACTGCTTTGTGGGTTGTATCACTTATTTTAAATGATTCGTACTGCATAACAGAATCTTTAGGGGTTTTAAAGGGGTTTTTTTCTGTGAGAGGTACAATGGCAAATCGTGCCTTGTGCAGCTGGGTCTGGAGTCCTGGAAAACGGGTCAGAAAACTGGTTTCAGGTGTTAGATTGGCATTTGAGCCTCAGCCCTGGTGCTGATTACAGCGCCTGAGCTGTGGGACCAGATGTGCTGTCCCTGAGGGATGTATGTTTGCAGAGATGCCTCTCTCCCACATAGCCTCTTCGTCCTGGCGATCGCATTTCCCACTCCCAGTTTCACTTAAGGAAATATTCTAGTAGGTTACCTTTAACTGTATGGGTTTAAAATCCTTACTGTGTCACTTATCTGATAACTAAATTTATGTTTTTAAAGACTAATTCAGCCAGGAGTCTTCCGGATGGTAATTCTTAATAATGACCCTGAAATTTGGATTATGGATCTTTAACTTCTGTTGGCCCAAAATTCCAGTTCTTCAGTACCTCCTCAACTGTTGGGAAGGACCCCTCTCACTACCAGAAGTGATGTTGTTTCTTCACAATGAACAGCGGGTTCAAACCACTTGGACAAGTCCCACTATACTGTTCTTAAAAAAAATTGATCTTTTGAGGGCAGAGGAGATAGAGATAAAGTTGTCACTGCCTGACCCAGCACTGAGTCCTTTACATTCTAATCTCTTCTGCTCATGCCATTTGCCCCTTTCATCCCTCTGCTTGTTTGGTGCCAGTTCGTGTAACAAATCCATAACAAAGTGGTACTGAACATGGCTAAAGAGTCTCAGAAAACGAGAACAGGGCAGGCATAAGCTCTGAATTTATGTTGATACAATGAATCATCGAACCGTGAATCATGGAATATCCTTAAGTTGGAAGAAATCCACATGGATCCAGTCCAATGCCCAGCCCTGCACAGGACACCCCAACAATCCCACCCTGTGCCTGAGAGCGTTGTCCAAACGCTCCGTGAGTTCTGGCAGGGTCAGGGCCGTGACCATTCCCTGGGGAGCCTGGTCAGGGCCCCAGCACCCTGTGGCTCCCGCAGCGCCGTCGCATCCGGACTCGTTCCGCGTGGTCCAGGTCCCGCAGCCCAGGGCAGGGGCAGCGTGCGGGACGTGCCGGCGGCTCCCGACGCTCCCCCCCGGCGTGTCCACGGCCTGCACATGGGAACACTTGGGCGTCGCCGGGGCGCGGGGGTTCTCCGGGCGGGTGTAGTGAGGATTAAGAAAACATCAGCTAAGTTCATTGCGGACCGAGCTGGAAGCCCTCGAAGCCGCCGCACACGGCAGCTGCTGCGGCAGGAAGAAAACATACGCGGACATAACTGCGTTATAGTGAAACACCACAACACTGCGGGCTCGGGAATAATTCCCCGGTGCTTCCGCTCTGATTCCCGATGGGCTCATGGTCTGCTTCCCAGGCGCAGGCGGCCCCCGCGGGCGCTGTCGGTGTCCTGGCCCCGTCCTTCCCGCTCCGGGGAGCCGCCGGTGCCTGCGGGGCTCCCCCCGCACTCCGCTGGCCATGAGGGCCCCACCGG
>WEKY01007065.1:203498-279984 GCA_013390045.1 Picathartes gymnocephalus | reverse complement strand
CGCCGCGTGAGGGTCCGGGACCGCCGGGAGTGGCACCGGGAGCGCCGGGAATTCCGGGAGCAGCGCCGGGAGCGGCCCAGCCGGGAGCGCGGCGGAGGAACCGCCGCCCAGCGCAGCCCCGCGCCGGCCGCCGCAGCCCCGAGCGGCTGCGCCTCAGCTCCATGAATGGAAATCGGCAGCGCAGGTGAGCGCGGGCCCGGCGCGGCCTGCCGGGTTCGGGGAAGGGTCTCCCCGCGCCATCCCCGCGCAACTCCCGCTGCCCGCCCCGGTGCCGCGGAGCAGCGCCCGGGCCGAGCCCATCCCATGAGGGATCGGGCGGGAGGAGCTGAGCCCCGCGGGCAGAGCCCCGGTACCGGGCAGAGCCGAGGCCGGGCCTCTCCGTACCCGCTTCCCGTGCTGGAGGTGGAGGAGGAATTGTCGGTATTTCATAACCGGTGTGCCCGGCTTGCGTAACCCGCGCCGTGCCGGTGCCCGAGGGACGGACCCGCAGAGCCCGGCGGGACCGGGCAGCGCTCCCTCGAGCTGCTCCTGCCGGGCACACACCGGGTGTTTGGCTCCTGTGTGTCAGCACGCTGCGTTTTAGGGCTAATTCCTGTGCCTTCGGGTGTGCTGCTTCACAGTAATCATTCCGAGGTTATTGCCCAGAGAAGCTGTGGCTGCCCCATCCCTGGTAGTGTTCAAGGCCGGGTTGGACAGGGCTTGGAGCCACCTGGGATAGTGGAAGGTGTCCTTGCCCACAGCAGAGGGTGGAACGGGATGGCCTTTAAGGTCTTTTCCAACCCAAATCGTTCTGTGATTCTATGAAAATCTTCACTTTTTGGCCGTTTGATCCTTTTGCCAGGAAAGCATGTGCTCAGTATTTATCAACTTCGTGTTTCAAATGGATTTTGAGGGCTGGAGAAGGAAGTTCTCATTCAGTTTTTCAATATAATTTATTCCAACTCTGGCAGAACAGCAGAGCAGGGTTCAGGGTTGGGCAGTGTTTAATCAGCAGTTCTCTGGCTGTACCTCGATGGCAGAGGTAATGTCCAAAGCTGTCTGGAGTTCCATGTCTGCCACTTGAATAGGTACCACCGGTGGTGAAAATCCAAGACTGAGACTGAAGGTGTCAACACAAAATGTGCCTTCTCACGTCCATATGGAGATCCTTTTCTAACATACTTGGAGATTTAAAGACAATGATGGACTTGTCTGGAAAAACTCCCTACCTCAGCTGTTGCCTGGCTTGAGGTTGTGATGGGTTGAGAATATTTTAAGATGCAGGATTTTAAGAATCTGGTGGAATTCATATGATGCTCTTTTACACGGTGTTAAATGAACTCTAATTATAACCTGGTGCAGTTGTAGTTTGTCTCCTGATAAACAGATTTGCAAGAGGAACCCATAAACGGTTTAGTTTTCTTTTGGAGTGAATTTACCTGTTGTTAGGCTGCAATATGTTAGATTTTAGCAAAGCTGCTGCAGAGTGTTCCTTGTGAGCTCAGTGTCCAGCACAATGGGTGGTTCTTCCCATGTCTGCTCTGTGATGAGGGAAGTGTTAAGTGCAGTGTTCGTGTTCCAAGTCTTGGGGTGTTGGAACAGGAGGATGTAAACCATCCTTGGTGGAACAAATGAGGATTAAAGCTCTGTCATGAAAGGGAGAAGGACACTGAGATGTGCTTTGTTTTCTGTGCATAACGGGAAAACATGGGATAAAAGAAGCAGAGTGGGGAACGAAGATTGGTGTGTGAGTACCCCTGGAGTAAAGCATGGAAGCGTGTGCCAGGACATCTTGGGTGAAACAGAGCTGTAGGTGATGTCCTATTTGTGTGGGAGGCTTAGGCTAAGGAATCTGCAAAGTATTATGGCTCTCCTGGTTCATGGAATTTGAACATCACTGGAAGTAGGAGCAGGATGTGAAGGTAGCTGCTCAGGGTGTGGGTTGTGGTGAAACCAAACTGAGGAACAGCAATTAAATGTTCAGTGGGGAAGGTGAAGTGAAGGAACAGCTGCTCTCAGCATAGGTCAGGCGTTGTGCTTCCACCAGGAGAATGTTCAGTAAACTTCCAAAAGGCAGGGATGTTCAACCAAGTCGGATCAGTGCTGATTGTCTTCGTTTCCATGTCCTACATTGTTCTTTCTAAGCTCATGGCTTTTTGTGTTAAGTGTTAAATTGTGTTGGATTGGTGTTTTTTTTTAATTTCAGTTTTTAATGAAGCATTGCAGGCATCCTTAACGTTCTGTTTATTTTCCATGCAAACTTTGGGCAGAGTAAATCCCGAGAAGTGGCTTTTCTCTCTCTCATTCAGAGTAGTGATTTGGGAGGCCTATTAAAAGTCCCGTTTTTGTGGATGTGGTAGATCAGGGAAAGGGGTGATTCATAGTTGCCTTCAGAAGTTAGTCTGCTGTGAGATACAGTGGCAGGTTTCCTCTGGAGTTGCTGTGGAAGTTGCTTGACTCACAGTATGAACTTTACGAATTGTTTCGTCCTCAGGGCTTTACTTCCTCAGGGGTAAAGGCATCAAAGAGTATTTCCTGGGCTAATTTTACCTTCATGATTTTGGACTGTGGAAATAACCTTCCAGGGAAAAGTCTTGCAGGGTTTGTGTGGGCTGGCACATTCTCTTCTCCCAAAGCAATTGGGTATTAACTTCACTGTGTGCATATAAGCTGCTTTTTTGGGCTTAAAGCTTTTTGTACTTAGATTTTTTTTAAATGGTTCAGAAGCCTTGATTGTCTTTTAAATTTTCCCAAAACACTTCAGTGTGTTTTCTGTAAGTCCATGAGGCCAGAACGAGTTACCACACCAGTATTTGCTTGTGCGGTTGGCAGTCACTGAGCACGACATCAAAATGTTGGCTTTTGATGAGTTTGAACGTGACTTAGTATCTGAAACCTTGAAAAAAGCCAAACCCTAAACTGGAAGGAGGAATGTTTAGAAAACATGGATTACATTACTCATAAATAATGTAATGCCACCTAGCAAGGCCGAGTGATAGAAATGAGGCAATTCATGATTTCTGGCAGACGGAGCTGGATCACTGAAACTGACGTTTGAATCAAATCTTCCCTATGTATTTTTTTAATCCAGAATTAAGTTATTTTTTGCTAGTGATAAGATTTTCTTAGAGCTCCACAGGCTGGGCCTCCAAGTAGAGGCCAGGGGCCCTGTGAAAGGGAATCTTTTCTTTTTCCCCCTCCATGGAGAGCTCTCCCCGGTGCAGCTCCAGCCTGAGGCTGAGATCTGTTCCACAAATCTGCTTCATGTTCCTGAGCCAGAGTAAGTTGTATTTACCTGCTCAGGCCTTGATGGTGTATTTTGGGCTCTTCTAGCACCCGTCCAGTTGGATTTAGAACTGTTGTATAAACAAAAATAAAACTACTAAGTTATTTCTGATAATATAGTTTAGCTTTATAATGCTGAAGCCACAGTGGGAAAGAGGATAATTTTTTTCTGGAAGCTTGGTGGGGATGGCCTTTTCTGTGAGGAAATCTGCATTTCCTATTAGCATCCTGCTGGAGATCAGGATTTTGCTTCATTCTGTAAAAATGTCGTGTGTGCCAGAAGCTGCAGTTTCTCGTACAATGGTGTGTTGGAAGCATTTGCAGGTTTCTGAGCTCCTGCTCGCTGTGTTCAGGCTTTATTCTGACAGGGCTTCTCTGGTTGCTAGGTAGGTGCAGCCAGTGTTTGGATGCAGGCCAGCCATGTCCGTGTGCTGGCTGGGCGGCCAAGGAATTGCTGTCCCTTTTGGCTGTGTTTAAGCTTGATCGGAACATCGATACTTCCATGGAAGAAAAGATTCTCACTCAGAGCTCGTTGGAACCGTTAGAGGGACTTCCACAGTGGAACTGGGGGAGCTTTAAGGTCCCTTCCAAGTCAAACCATTACATGATCTCGAGACATGCTCCCTTGCTGCACAAAAGCCTTCCAAGAATCTGTCTGAGACACTAGTTTTAGTTCCTGTTTGTGTGTTCATTGTTTTGTTATAAATCAGTTGAGTTCTAGTGCTGGGAACTTTGCTGAGCTGGTTTTATAAATTGAGCTCTGCTCCAGCACACTGAACAGACTTGATTTGGGGGTTGTCCTTGGATTTTTAAGAACGTCCTAGGCATATATCTGAAGGGAGCCTACAAGAAAGATAGAGAGGGACTGTTTACAAGGCCTGGAGTGATGAGACAAAGGGGAACGGCTTCCCATTGCTGCCAGAGAGCAGGCTTAGATGGGATATTGGGAAAAATCTTCCATTTGAGGGTGGGGAGGCCCTGGCACAGGGTGCCCAGAGAAGCTGTGGCTGCCCCTGGATCCCTGCAAGTGTCCAAGGCCAGGTTGGACATGGCTTGGAGCCACCTGGGATAGTGGAAGGTGTCCCTGCCCATGGCAGGGGGTGGAATGGGATGATCTTTAAGGTGCCTTCCAACCTAAACCATTCCATGATTCTGTGGTATGTACATACCTGATGCTGTAATGGCAGAGTATATTTATTTCTTTAATACAAGTTTCTCCTCTCAAAGCTGTGGGCAGCTGAGCAGTGCAGAACTCTCTGGAAGCACCAGGGAGCTGCTCCATCCCCTGTGGAGGAGGCGTCATGGTACTGCTGCTTTGAAAAAGGTTTTTGAGCCTTGACCCGCTTTGTTTTTGCAATGGTTAAAGGACTTAAAGGAAAGGATCTGCCACTCGTGCATCCTGTACTTTGTAGAATAATAGTACTTTGAATATTTTTGGTTTGTGTATTTATTTCCATGGGCTTGACACAGGACTTAGGCATGAGGTTGGGTGAGTCACCGATAGATTGGCAGCGGAACCATCCCCAGAGCATCGCCAGTTATTTGTGTTTTACTGGGGTTTGAGTCACAGATTTGAAGCCACTGACACAAGACTTTCACAACAGAACCTGTCAAGTCAGTGTCTCTTGAAAGCAGGGTCTCCTGAGTGGATGCTCTTGTATTTGGGCAGTAGTGGTATACTCATGCTTTTGTCAAAGGGACAGTATGATTCACACAATAATAGCAAAATAGCTGATTTTTTTTAAATTATACCTGAGCGGTGTGTAGACCTGCACGTCTGATTCATTTACTGGTCACTTAATTCCTGTTTGCCAAAATCTGGGTTCTAACTTCTTCTAGGATGAGGTGAGTGAGTGGGACACAAGGCTGACCAAACTAAAAGAACCTTTTTAATGTTATCTTTATTTCAGCAGTTATTAATCTTTCCTACAGATAGGAACTAAATATAAACTATGGTATGTATGTCTTCAGAATATTAAAATGAACTGTTGACTTGTTTACGCCACTCAAATGTTTAGTAGTAGCTTCTTTTTGCTTATGCTTCTATTCTGCAAATATAGCTGGAGTAAATTGTAGGGCTGCTTTTACTCATGTGAGAGTATTAAAATGAAGGAAAAGTTGAAGAGAGCAGATGCTTGGAACAAGTTTTGCATAAGCAGAGTCTGTGAGCGGATTTTAAATGATGCTTCTTGGTTTCTGTTTTGTTTTATCTTGTGGCTCCAAGCCAGCCCCACTCAGAATTTTTCAGCAGTTTTCTGGGTACAGCCAGACAAATGTAACAGAGGAACTTGGCTTTGATGTTCACCTGTTCTCAGGACATGATTTCCTTCAAGATAATACAAGGTTTTTTACAGACATTATGGAGATTAATCAAAAGGCAAATAAAAAACATTTTCCCCAGCACCTGACATTTTAACTCTGCTATGAAAACGAGTAGGCTGGAATCACTGCCTGCGTCACCGAGTAGGAGGAGAGGGGAGAACTTTGCACTACCTCACTCGAATGCTCTGTAAATCAGGACATTTGTACCACGAGTAACTTCTTAAAACTCGGGCTACCAAGCATTTTGGATTTGTTGTTGTTTCTTAATTACAAAGAAGTATTTTTAAGTGGAAATACCAGTACAATTTCGGGAAATGGGCTGTGTTTACTACTGTGTTTGGTTTGTAAGGCATGATCTTGGTTTGTAAGTTTTGTAATGCAAATCTTGAGTGGAGAGTTCTCACCTAAATGATGCAAAGCAAATTAAATAGATGAGAATGGAACAAATCTGGGCAGGTATTTTAGCTATTTTTCAAAATACCCATCTCAGTGCAGATTTGGATGTTTCTCTGAGCAGTTCTGGGTATTCTTCTGTAGCCTACAAGTAATCAAGAGTTTTACAATCCTGTGTCTTAATCTGAGTCTTTACTCTTCTGGCAAATTGGCTTTATGGGGGCAGTTAGATGGGAAGTAATGGTCTTATTCTTCATCCATTTTCAGCCAGCAAAGTTCAAGAATAATCTGTCTTCCAAGAGTAAGCTGATACTGGCACTGAAATGAAGAGTTTATCTCAAATCCTGTACATCAGTCCAGAGCTGCTTTTGTATTTTTGTACTCTGCAGCCACTTGGTTATTATCAGGGTGTTTAGAAAAGACTTGTAAACCTTCCTGCATTATTTTTGGGGTGGTTTTTGTTTAAGGGGTTTTGTTTGTTTGTTTTTGTTTTGGATTTTTAGTTGGTTTGTTTCAGGAAAATCTCCTAAAGAAAACCTCCTGATTTTATTCATGCTGATCGCCAAAGCTCATGAGTAAGAGAGCAGTCTATATGTAGGTGGAGGCTTAAGGTTTAAAAATGGGCAAACATTTGTTTGGAATTTCATGGGCAGCATGCTGTTGGAGACAGCTGATTTCCTTTCCTTGAGTGTGCTGGCTCTGGTGCCCACCTGGTTGTCCTGGGAGTTGGTTCAGGGGATTGTCTGTTGTGCTTATCTCTAATCTGTGGGATTTTTCCTTCACAGGACCCGTGGGGGCACAGCCCCTGCTCATGGTGCCCAGACGTCCCGGCTATGGCACCATGGGCAAACCCATTAAACTGCTGGCCAACTGCTTCCAAGTTGAAATCCCAAAGATTGATGTCTACCTCTATGAGGTGGATATCAAACCAGATAAGTGTCCTCGGAGGGTGAACAGGTGAGAAGATACATTTGTCTTGTGAATTATACCGATGGGAGTGTTGAGTAACATCAAGAGCTCTGAAAGGGAGAATTTCTTTCCTTTTCCCCACATCTCAGCTGGGAGGTAAAAGCACTGCTGCTCATATTGAAGAGGAAGTCAGTATCATCTTCCTGAAGTACGTTGGGTTAATATTGCCTGGCCAGGATGTGGTGCCTGGAAGCTGCTGCTGTGCAGGAAGGCTGGTTTGCATGTGCTGAAGGAAAGTGTTTTCTTTCCGTAGAATAAGAAAACTGTGGTGTATCAAGTGAGACACAGTTGTGCCACTGAAACACCAAGACTGCCCAAAGAATTCAGATCCCAAAGGCCTATTACAGTTGGAGGTGTTCCAAAAGTCTCTTTTTGTCTACTACTTGCATCAAGAAGCATTTTTGTATAAGCTGAAAATTTCATCATGGTTATTCAAGTGTAATTTCAGTGCTTGTGTCAGGTTAATCTTTATTGTCATCAATTTATAATAAAGCAAGGGAGGCAAATCTGTAATTGTGTGCAAATTGGATCAGGCTTTTACATGATTTTGTAAAAACTCAGGTTATTAAGGACTTAAAGTCAAGTCTTTTTTGTTAGAGCATCTCATGTTTATAATGAGTGTAGGCAGAATTCAAAACTCTCATCAACTAAGGAGCAGATAAACATTGCTGCAGACAGTACAGTGAACTGGCAGAGCTTCTAGTTGGGGGTTTGTGCTGTTTTTTCACAATACCACTTTTTGGGTTTTGTCCAAGGTAAGTGTCATTGTTTTCCATAATAAAGATGATGCAAAGGCCTTGGTCATTTCTAGGAGTTTCTGAAATTATTTCAGTACCAATATTTCCCAGCATTTGAGTATTTGCATTGATTCTGATTTTATTCTGTAGTGTTTATTTATTTAGTTGAAGTATGTGAAGCACCTTTTGGAATAGCAGTGAGTGTTTATAATTCACTCAAGTATTGTTTATTGCATCTACTTCAGCAAAACATCAGGGAGTGGGAGCCAGCTGGGGTCTGATCCTTCTTCAGAAACATCTTCAATGTAAATATCCCCTTTTCCAGGGACGTGGTGGACTCTATGGTGCAGCATTTTAAAGTGACAATATTTGGGGACCGTAGACCAGTTTATGATGGGAAAAGAAGCCTCTATACAGCCAATCCTCTTCCTGTGGCCACTACTGGGGTAAGATAACTGGGAAGACATTATGTTGGTAGCAGCTTCGTAGGAAAGGAAAAAAAAAACAACTTCAAATATTGCTGATTTCAGAAAAGCTGGAAGTATTTTACAGTATCTGTACTGAAACTGAGTCCTTCTGATATATTTCCTGCAAATTCCAGTGTGTGTAAATGTTCATGTAATAGTTGCATTCAGAACTTCCTGTAGAATTTAGTAGCTGCTTTCTACAGCAAAATCTATTAAAACATTTCATTTTACACACTGTAATACATGATCTTATGATGAGTTGAAAAAACAAACCAGAGTTTTTCTAGAATGCATGGCTTTCTGATTTGAGGTGACAAAAAGTTACATGATCCTCTTCTGCTTGGTCAGGGCCCAGTTCTCTTGACTTTGTGCATTTGGTAATGTATTTTTATCAAACGTTCTGTGTCTTCAGTACCTGAGTCTCTGGCCCAATTATGGGAAGGAGTGGAATCTCAAGGCTACCAGATTCCAGATTAAACAGCTGGGTTTTATTTCTTTCTTTTCTCCCCTGCCCAGGTGGATTTGGATGTGACACTACCTGGAGAAGGTGGAAAAGATCGTCCCTTCAAAGTGTCAATAAAGTTTGTTTCTCGGGTGAGCTGGCACTTGCTGCATGAAGTTTTGACAGGAAGAACCTTGCCTGAGCCTCTGGAACTAGACAAACCTATCAGCACTAACCCTGTTCATGCTGTCGATGTGGTGCTACGACACCTCCCCTCCATGAAGTAGGTTCACTGTCTTCCTGCAGTCTGTCTTTACCTGAAGTATCCCCACTGGGACACCTTCATCCCCATTTCTTCACAGGTGGAAAGAGAAACTGCTCATTCCCCTTTGCAGCACAGCTGGTGAGCTGAACAGAGAGCTTGTAGCCAGTCCTGTACAAGTGTTCCTGTAGACAGAGCAGGTGATGTGTGTGTTGGAGAAGATCAAGAAACAGCAGGCATTTATAATACGCCTTAATTGAAATGCTGAGTGGTTCCAGTGAGCTGTAGCACTGCTGTCCTGGTTCTGCCCAGCTTGAGACAAATGATGGCAGTGCATGTGAAAAGCATGAGTCTCTTTAATCCCTTGATACACTGTCACAGTGCACACTTCTCATGTCTGAAATACGTGGCTGGGACCAGATACCTGTCCTAAAAAAGTCTTGTGTTTATTTTATCTCAGAACTCTGAAACTTAGAGAAGGCAAATTTTGCTTGATCAGTGAAAGTTACTTTTGAAGTTTGGTAGCTGTAGGCAGCAGGATGACTTTGCTCTGATGGGTTTCACTGAGTGTAGCTGACTCCTAAAAAAAGTGGCCTGTGGTTTTGTGGAAGCCAGTGTTCCTCAGCTTCTCCAGATCTGAAGATGTTAACCTCTGCACTATTGCTTGTGCATTACAAAACAGGAGGTGTGGAGGCTCAGGAGCAGCTGTTTTCTACCTGTGAGAGAAACATTATTTCCTCTAGTTCTTTTTTCCCACATAGTTTTTGCTTCTCTCAATGTATCTTGAATTCAAAAGTTCCCTATGGAATAGGAAAAATGGTATTTGAGGGTCAGGTCAGTATAGACACGGTTGTTGTACAGACTCTGCTGTGATGGAGATCCCACTTTCTTGAAGCAGAGTAACAGGAAGGGTAAGTTAACTTAGCTTTTGATTTGTTGTAAAAACTGAAAGTGGTTTGTGCGTTGCTAAAAATAGTAAATATTTTGTCTAAATTTAAAAGCACTGCAAAAGGAACAGAAGCATTTAGGGTATTTTGTTTACACTTGTTTCATGGCACAGATTGCTGGTGCACAAAATTCCAAAAAATAATAATGCTGTGTGTTATAATTTTTACATGAATTTTATGTTTGGAAAGCAAGAACATAAACGTGTGGCCACCTGTTTCACCAGGTACACCCCTGTGGGCCGCTCCTTCTTCTCAGCTCCAGAAGGCTATGACCACCCCCTGGGAGGGGGCAGGGAGGTCTGGTTTGGGTTCCATCAGTCAGTCCGACCTGCCATGTGGAAAATGATGCTCAACATCGACGGTAAGTGGAGATTCACGGCTGAAATTCAGACCAGACATGTATGGCAAAGGCTGCCTAGAAATTCTAGTCTTTTTTCCTTGCATTTGTCATCCTGTCAATGTTTGAGCAGATGTTTAGCTGCCATATAAAAACCAATATCCCTACATAAGAAGGAATTGCACAGGGCTTGTTTTCCTACTTAATTTCAGTATTGGTGCATCCCCAGTGACAGAGGCAGGTTGCCTGCACTGTGTCTCTGTGCAGCTGTACACAGTGAGTGGTGCTCAGTACTTCAAGAAAACTCTGTGAAACATACCCCAAACACTTCTCTGAATAGGGCTGATTGGGATGGGCTTATCTTATGCGAAAGTATAAGCTCTGCAGCACTGTATTGAGTCCCAGATGAATGGATCTGAGATTGACTGGTGCCTGTGTCAGACTCCCTCATCCTGTGAGCACTCGACTCATTTAGTTGTTAAAGTCTCAATGAAAAGTGTCAGTGGTGGAGGTGCAGGTGCTGCCTGAGGTTTTCTGATTCACATTCAGTTCTCACTGTCTTTGAAATGCTTTTTAAACCCAAGGTAAATTGTCTTGCTCTACACTAAGCACTCCAAGTCAGGTTGTGCTTAGCATCTGTCTTGCAGCATAATAAAATATTGCAGATGTTGAGCTGTCTTGCTGAAAATTTGCAAGTCCATGTGTTCTGGTTTACTTAAATTGTGGATGATTCTTGTGTGACTGAAGTCACATGGTTTGTTCTTGTAAGATTGCCTTTCTAACAGCAGCTGTGGTTTGAAAAACGAATGCAACAATCTTAACCTGTCCCAGAAAGAATCAGTGCTGGTATCTATATGCAAGGTCCTGAGAGAACTGCAGTTCAGGTAGAAGAGGATGAATTTACACCAGTTGATGATGCATTGTGCTGTTACTTTGTGAGGCAAATTTTTCTTACCAGCATTATCAAGTGTAGTTGTAACTCATGGAGTAGAAGTTTTTCAGTCCTTCCTGTGAATGAGAAATTTTAAGCCTTTTGTAAGTGTTGATTCACAGAGCTGTTGCTCAGTTCCCTGGTTTGAGGCTGTGAAATTGCTTTCAAGTCCCATCACTGAAGGTTTTGGAGTTGTTTAGTTGGATGAGGTTCTCTGTGAAAGTGTTGCTGTGGGTGACAACCCACACACTGCCAGGGTTGGGAGAGTGAGGATTTGGGGTCACTCAGAAATCTGGAGCAATTTCAGGCATCCAGAGGTGTTGGCCGATGCGTCATGTGAGGTTGGTAGGGTGCTCAAGCGGCACATGTCTGAAGAATGTTGGGTTGTGTGAGCACAGATGTGTGGTGGATTTGCTACATGAGATCTGGAAAACTGATAAATGCTTGTTGAAGTTTTTCTGTTGCTGCCATTTAAAGTTTTAAACACGTGGAACAGTTTGTGTCTGAGCTCTGTCTAGTCCCACCTCACCTTTCCTGCCGAAGGTGGTGTTTCAGTTGCTTGTAACTTTGTCAAGAAGGTAATTTATGGTCTTCCTTCCGTGCAATAAGTCAGCTGTCTTGCTTAAAAGCAGTATATTGTCACTTAAAGTGATTGTGTCATTAGCATGTGGGGAGGGTAAGAGATTTGAATACAAGGGTTGCACTCCCCACTACACCAACACAAATTTGTGTATAGTCAAAATAGTGCTCGTGTCTGCACCAGGTATTGTTTCAGTAATTGAGCAGATTGTGCAATTGACAAAATTATATTGCATGCTGAATAATGTTAGCTTTTAATATTCAAAAGTCTGCAGTAGAGAGGTATTCATCCTGTCTCTGCAGCTCCATACAGAGGTGAAAGAGAATGTCTCTCTGGGGCATTGCAGCTCTCTAGAAATAAATGTTCTTCAGAGAAAACCCCTTTCGAACCCCTGAAATTCCAGGTAGCAGCAGGATGACTGTACTGGAGACAGATGTGTCACTGTGGACCTTCTGCTGGCTTTTTGATATTTTATTCTCGCAGAATGCGCTGTTCTGTTTCTAAATGTACATGAGGTTTATGTGGAATTCTAAGAAACATTGATGCATGAACTGTTTCACAACACCTTGACTGGGGTTTTTTACACTTTTTTTTTTTGCTCTTTGTAGTTTCTGCCACTGCCTTCTATAAAGCACAACCTGTAATTCAGTTCATGTGTGAAGTCCTTGACATTCATAATATTGATGAACAACCAAGACCTCTGACTGATTCTCATCGGGTAAAATTCACCAAAGAGATAAAGGGTGAGTAGAAATGGGCCTGTTTTGTCCCAGGTAATACAGTAAAGGTAATTCTAAGGGAATTGTTTTAATTGGGAGCCTGGTTAGCATGCATCTGAAGGACCTGTAACTGCTAAGAGAATTGTAGTATCCATGTGTGTAGCTCTAATCCTGAGAGAAACAATGTGGCTTTGTGGAAATGGGAGCTGAAAAACATTCCCAGTGGCTTAGAGGGAAAGAGGGAGGACGTTGTTCATTGCTTGGGCAGAGGTAAGTGGCTGGTGCCAACCTCTCCTAACCCAAGGTCCCTGGGGCCACCTGGCATTTTGTGTGGGCTCCTGCTGTTTAAATGCCGAGGCATAGTGAACATTGATTTCAAGGCTAGCATTGATTCTTTGAAAGAGTGTTGCTACAGTGAATTCTAATAACTGATTGCCTTGTGGAAAAACAAGTACCACTTGCAGCTGAAGGCCAAATTCCATTCCAAAGGAATTGCATAAGCTACTGGTTTGAGTGGTTTCACTCCATATATGCTACTTGGGTTTGTGTTTTCCCATATCCTTAATTCCAGTGTAATTTGCAGAGAAAAGCCTTGAAGGAGCTCAGCTCCTAAACACTTGATGCAAGATTAGACTCTACTGAAATACTGGGCAGCTAAAAGGTAAATTTGAACTGTAGTCATAAAGGGATATGCTCACAGAAGAGTCATGACTGAAAAAAGACTTACAGGAATTATTTTGTTCTAGTCCTAGCATGCCCCTTTTACATCTGCCTGTCTGTCTTCTTTCTGTAGGGCAGGTAACTGGAGATTGAGAAACTGATTCTGCTTGATCTCAGGTGCCCCTGAGGCTCTGTTAACCATAGTCAAAAAATATTGAAAGTTATCCCTTTGCTCTCAGACTCGTCTTTGCTGCTGTAGGTAGCCAGGACGTGACTACGTACAGCAAAACAAGCCCTGCATTAGAGCTGGTTATGTATGAGCAGCACTAGGGGAGGGCACTGCCTTGGTAGTGTCACAGCAGAGTAATGACAGAGCAAGGAATGGGTTCCAGATATCTCTGTGTTCATCAGCCCTTGTCTGTGGTCATAGTGCCCCATGATTTCTTTCCTCTGTTTTCTCTCAATGCCATGTCAGGGCAGTGGTGGTTTGTTTTTGACTGTGCCATCCTCTGAGTAATACTGATGTTCTTGATGCAATTAATTTTGTCAGGGAGCAACGAGGTACAGTCAGTGTTTCTTTGTGATGTCTGTGTCCCCAGTAAACTAAACAGTCTGGTGTCTGGTACCTGGGGACCTGATTTTGGGTGGGCATGCAGTCAGTGGTCCACAATCCACACGAAACTCAACAGGATGAGCCATCCAGTTGCTCTCTCAAAGGCCTTTACTACTAGACTTCACTGGTAGTAGACTTTACTACTCGAGGTAAATCTTTTGAGCACCCAGGCTCTGTTTTTAGCTGCCTTCTGTCCATGGGGCTGGGGAAAGACAGCATGTGGATGCTGTGTAGCCCTCCTGTGATAAGCTCAGTGCTCCCAGCAGATGTTGAGGCTGCTCTGTGTGAACAGCACAGTGTGTGCACAGTCACAGCAACGGCCCCCAGAGCCTCTTGGAGCTGCCACTGTCATGATTATCGTGGGCAGAGATAAGTCTGGAGAGAGGCTCTGGTGTGTAGGCTGAGTGCTTTGAGACGAGATGCTCAAAATGCAAAGTTAAACCTGGTCAGTGAAATTAAAGAAAATTACAGGCTGAATGTGGACACAAAGATGGGGGGAGAGACGATAAAGTAGAAACCTGGTGTTTTCCTTTTAATTTCAATTACATTGGAACTGATCGTTTGGAGAGATGTACAAGACTGAGAATGAGAACAAGAGGATATGGTGAAAACTGCTCTCTGGTTCAGTCAATGCTTTTTAAATGAAACTGCTAAATGAAGTTCAGAAGACACTGAACATTAAATATTCTACGTCATGATTTCTTTCTGAGGATAATAATCAGGATTAGTCAGAACTCAAATTATAAAGGAAGTAAAAATGTTTAGAGAACAATAATTTGTTATGTTTGTGCTGTTTGATGCTGACCCCAAAGCTGTTATGTTCTATCATTTGAAACCTTGTGTCTCCTGTGTACATGTTTGTGTAGTTATGGCATCAGATTTTTGGATGCTTTTATGCAGGTCTAAAGGTAGAAGTGACTCACTGTGGGACAATGAGAAGGAAGTACCGTGTCTGTAACGTAACAAGACGGCCTGCAAGTCATCAAACGTAAGAGGCTTTTTGTCAGAGCATGAAATGTGGGATAGTTTTACACTGAGTAACAGGACCTGATATTTCATTAATTTTGGGATGATGTTATTTGACAACTAATATTTTACTAAAATGTCTGCCTTTTCAGCTTTCCTTTACAACTAGAAAATGGCCAGACTGTGGAGAGGACAGTAGCACAGTATTTCAGAGAGAAATACAACCTCCAGCTGAAGTACCCTCACCTTCCTTGTCTGCAAGTGGGACAGGAACAAAAACACACCTACCTGCCTTTAGAAGTAAGAGCCTTACTCTGATAGATCAGCTGGGTTTGGGTGCATTCTATCAGTTTGCAAAACATTAAGAATCAATGCTCTTTGCCATACAAGTGTGTTTACAGGTTTACATGTTCATCAGTCTTTAATTTCACTAGACTGTCTGCATCCTAAAGTGCTTTAAAGTTTAGATATACGAGAATGAGCAACTGCCTGTTCTAACACGTTGAGGTTGTGGTTTATAGTGACAGCACAGTATCATGTGTATGCAGTGTGGTGCAATCTGAGTGCTTCTGCTGTGAATGAATGCTTCTGATTTCTCCTGCAGGTGTGTAACATCGTGGCTGGCCAGAGGTGCATCAAGAAGTTGACAGACAATCAGACATCAACCATGATAAAAGCGACAGCCAGGTCTGCCCCAGACAGGCAGGAGGAGATCAGCAGACTGGTGAGTGCCCCAGTCCCAGCTCTGTGGGACACTGCTCAGAGTGACACTGGGCTGGATTACATCCATGCAAAACTTCCTAGTCTTTTCATTCCTCCTCTTTAACTTAACAGATTTTAACTATTTTTTAAAATAGGATTAGTTTAAAATGGCCTGCAATGGGAGCATCAGTCCATAGTACAGGCTCTTGCATTTTCATCTCTACACTTAATTTACTGCAAGAATACACTCAAAAAATGCGTTTGAATGAAAAAACTGCAAGTGAGCACTTGAGTGATGAAGGGAACAGAAACCATCTCATCCAATATATCTCATGGTAGTAATTGTTTTCATTGGGGATGGGTTGTGAAAGTGTTGAGCAGTTAAATCTGAGCCTTTTTCAATGAAGTTGTTGTAAGAACACTTCTGCAATGTTCCTGTTAGCCTATTGTTTGTTATATGGGTTATAATCAGAGAAAAATCTCTCCTAGGTGAGAAGTGCAAATTATGATGCAGATCCATTTGTCCAAGAGTTCCAGTTCAAAGTGCGGGATGAGATGGCCCATGTGACAGGACGTGTGCTCCCAGCCCCGATGCTGCAGTATGGAGGACGGGTGAGGCTTTCACATTTCCTCTGGTTTCCATTTTGGGGAGTGATTTCCTATACACTTTGACTCTACGGGGATCAGACTTTGAATAATCAACTCTTTTTTGTTATCCTGAAACTGCAAATAGCACCAGCTGCTTCTTTTTCAGTCACTTGAGTGTCTGTTGTCTTTGTTTCCCCAGAATCGAACCGTGGCAACACCAAGCCATGGCGTGTGGGACATGCGAGGGAAGCAGTTCCACACTGGGGTGGAGATCAAGATGTGGGCCATAGCTTGCTTTGCAACACAAAGACAGTGCAGAGAAGAAATTCTGAAGTAAGGCATGTCGTGGTTCAGGCTTTGTACTGTTCTCTTAATGGAGTGAAACATGAATATAGGATTACAATGAGTGTTTTACCTGGGTTTAATGTGAGATGTCAGGGAGAGAATCCAGGCTGGTTTGCTTCCATGCTGGAAGCTACAGTCAAAACACTGTACTGGGTACACTGTGAGGTGCTTCTCCTGTGACATCACTGTATATAGTCCCTTCTGACATCTTGACCAAAGTACTGAAGGTGTCTAGACTTTTTTAGCCCATTCTGGCCTGTGGTGTTTCACAGCTGTACATGCTTCACATAATAAACATTTTTAAAATGCTGCTTTAAAAGCTGTTTGGAATCATCCTCCTTTGATGGTTCTGTCCCTTTGTGCTTTGGTTATTGTGTACTGTTGCTACTGCAAAAATCCAAAAATCTCCTCATCTTCAGGGGTTTCACAGACCAGCTGCGCAAGATCTCCAAGGACGCCGGGATGCCAATCCAGGGCCAGCCCTGCTTCTGCAAGTACGCCCAGGGTGCAGACAGCGTGGAGCCCATGTTCCGACACCTCAAGAACACCTATTCAGGGCTTCAGCTCATCATTGTCATCCTGCCAGGGAAGACACCTGTGTATGGTAAGGGCACACCTCTGTCTTTACCTGTTCGGTCAGGTCATTTGGAGAAATCTGCTGCCCAACGTATCTTAAAAATTACTCAGAACCACCCTTTAGGCATTAGAAACCTAAAAGTAAACTACTGGCTTGTGTCTGAAGATAAATTTGAAGCAGGTCTGAGTATGCAGTTAGAAGTTACTGCAGAGTGTGTACACTGAAATTATTGTGACTTAAGATCAAAATGCAGCAATAACCTCAAATGGACTCAATTTTTCTCACTGTCTTTGTTTCCCAGCGGAGGTGAAGCGCGTGGGAGATACACTGTTGGGAATGGCCACACAGTGTGTTCAGGTCAAGAACGTCATTAAAACATCTCCACAGACCCTCTCAAATCTGTGCCTGAAGATTAACGTTAAACTAGGAGGAATCAACAACATCCTTGTACCTCATCAACGGTAAGAGTCTGGAGACTGCATAGGGTTTTCTTTTAACAGATGTGATTACATTTGCTATTAGCACTCAAAATGTGAATGTGTCCAAGTTTTAAAATATTCTTCTGATAATAGTATGTGGTATTTGAAGTAGAATTAAATTCCTTCCAGCACAGGCTCTTGAGTGGTGGTTGACCTGTGCGTTAGGTCTTCAGCCAAGGTTCTTGTCAAATGTTCGATCAGTATCAAAGTTGAAATGAGAAACAGTCATGTGGGGAAGAACATTTTAAAGGCAGTGTAAGACCATCCTATTGCTCAAGTCCTAGAGAACAGTATAATGTGTATGCTGGTGCTATAGCTCAGTGCTGCCCGAGGGACCTCAGGCTGACATGGGGGCTCTGAAGTCCCTGGCTGTCCTGCTCCACTGGAGCCCCAGGGCTGCTCCCCACCAGAATCATGCCCCAGTTCTGGCAGTGTGTTTGCAACATGTTTTGGATTCTGTTGGGAGGGTTCCAAGTTCACCTCTTGTGCAAAAAGATCCCATTGTTGAGGCTTGGCCTGGGTACCTGATAAGGCTGAGACAGAAACAACCCCCATGGTAAGTGATGACCTTGTGGCAGCTCTTCAGCTACGAGTGTGACTTAGCACTTTTTTCTTTTTGAAGACCTTCTGTGTTCCAGCAGCCAGTGATCTTTTTGGGAGCTGATGTCACTCACCCTCCAGCTGGAGATGGAAAGAAGCCTTCCATTGCTGCTGTAAGTTTTATTAAATTTACGTAGTGTTTTTTCATCTTGGGTAAATGTTAGAATAGTAAATGCAACTCATGGACTATGTCTGTATCAAATATCTTTCAGGGCTTATGCCAGTTCTTTGTACACATTCCCACTGATGTTAAAAATCATGTATTTAATAGGAAAAAACTGCCAGATACTTCAGAGTGGTTCCTTAGCACTTTAATTTTTAAATCAAGGTAAAATGGCATTATTAAATAATATAGGTCTGCAGAAATATTCTCAAGAAAATAACACAGCTTGGTGATGTAAGCTAGTAACATTTTTTGTCTTTTTAAAGGAGAAAAGTGTAATTAAAGGCCTGGCTTGGCAGAAATGTTTTTGGTATTTCTTACCTTTTGTGTTGGTACAGTCCAGGAACTCAAGGTGGTGATTGAAGGCTTGGTCAGTCCTCTCCTACTTTGTTCCCTTGGTATTTTAGTTGTCATTGATTGCAGTTATGGAAACTGCATCTGTGTTGAAAGTACCTAAGGGAAGCTGAGGTTTTTCTCTGTGTAAAAGATGAGAAAATGTCACAGAAAAGTGTCTGTCTGTTTTATAAAAATACGCCTTAGTGAGAAGCCAAATTCTGCAGGTGCATTTCAGGATGCTCAGGGGCAAAAGGTGTTAAACCCATACCAAGTACAAGTTCCTGTTGAAAGTGTTACTCTGGTTCTTGTTTAGCACAAGCATCTTGTACTTGCTGCTCTTGGCTTTTTTGCTTTTAATTGTTTTGGTATAGATTTGAGCTTGAAGCCTTCCCTGCTGCACTCTCCCCTCAGGTTGTAGGCAGCATGGATGCTCATCCCAGCCGGTACTGTGCCACGGTGAGGGTCCAGCGGCCCCGGCAGGAGATTATCCAGGACCTGGCCTCCATGGTCAGGGAGCTGCTCATCCAGTTCTACAAATCAACACGGTTCAAGCCCACCCGTATCATCTTCTACAGGGACGGGGTCTCTGAGGGACAGTTCCGACAGGTTGGTTCAGCTGTGGGTTTCTTGAAAGATTCTGTTACTCTGTAGTAGCTCATTTTGTACTGTTTGAGTTGCTTACATTTACACAAAATAATTGTGGCTTTTAAGGAGAGAATTTCTTAATCTTGTTGGGTAAGCAGAGTTGCAGCTGTATTCCTGTCTGGGAAGGAGAAATCTTCAAATTTGGGAAAACACGTATCTCTCAGTACTTTCTAAGGTTACCAGTTGTGTGCTGAAGTTGTACATACTGTTAACTACACTGAGTTAGTAGGTGTTGTGTGTAGAACACAGTGGAAGGAAAACCTAAATTCCTCCGTTCTTGTGCTTGTAGGTTTTGTATTATGAACTGCTGGCCATTAGAGAAGCCTGCATCAGTTTGGAGAAGGATTACCAGCCTGGAATAACCTACATTGTGGTGCAGAAGCGACATCATACACGACTGTTCTGTGCTGACAGAACAGAAAGGGTAATCGCTGGCCTCTGAGGAGCCTTTTGGGAAAGCCTCATGTCGAGCTTTTAGGCTGCTGGAAAAAATACTAGTGTGGGCTTCTGGCCATCTGGTTAAATGTGCAAGCAGGGAAGTGTTGATTTTTATAAAATGGGGCCACAAATTGAAAAATCATTGGCCTTAAGTACGTTAAAACCCCCCACAACATTGCATTTGGAGCTAAAGTCCGTGTCACTACTCAGGACCAATCTCCAGCAGTTGTAATAGAAGAAAGTACAAAATGGTGGGACCTTTTTTCTGAGTCAGTCAATCCAAACTGAAGCTGACAATTCTAGATACAAATGTCTGTGCAGCTCTTCAGTCTGATCTGGAAAGTTCTGAAGTGCTGGAGGTGCAGTGCTATGTAAGGTGCTGCAGAGACATCCCGTGTCCTTGTCAGACCTCCAAGGCTGATGTAGTGGCACGTTCCAAACAGTTCTGTGGCACTTCATGTGTCGAAGCTTTGCCAGTGGTGGATAGAAACTTGTATTTTTCATTACGGTTGAGCTGTATCAACAGCTGAGGCTGCATTTAACAAACCTCTTCTCTAGGTTGGACGAAGTGGCAATATTCCAGCTGGGACAACTGTAGATACAGACATTACTCACCCCTACGAGTTTGATTTTTACCTCTGTAGCCATGCTGGAATACAGGTATGGTCGCTTTGTGTAAGTAAATGTGAATTTAGAACACGTTGTTTTTCTCCTTTTTGTGACACCTGTTTACAAACAGTTATTTAGGAGGGAAATGTTTTTTTAGCCTGGTTTTATCTGAGATAAAACATTATTGTGGGACTTAGAGGAGGATTTGCTTAAGAGATGGTCTCTGCTGCATGTTTAAATTTGCACTGATGGTAAGTGGTGCTTTTTAAAGTTTATTTTTAAAGAGGTCACTTTATTTTGTAACATTGTTATTTCTGAAAAAAATCTTTCTACTTGTAATAGGCTATTGCTTAAAATGTAAAATAAAATTACTGATTAAATTTTTATCATGTGAGTCTGACCACATTGTCATCAGTTTTGTTTATGTTGACTGGGCATGACTTCTTCTCCAGTTCTGAATAATATCAGTGGGTTTTTTGTCAACCTTCACACTGTGTCTGAGCAAGCTGGTTTTTGGCCCCCTTGAAAAAAAATTGTATTGAAGTTGAAGCAGAAATGCTGGGTGTAGCTGCAGCTCATTGTGTTTAATACAGCAAGGCATAAAGAACCTCAGCTAAATTGATACTTCAGATATATTTGTTTTAAAAAGAGAGACTGGTAACTTGTCTAAAGCACAACTATTTACCCAATTCAGGAGCACTGTAAGATTTAACTTGAGTTTCTAGGGTTCATACTTGCAGTTAGGGTGCTCAGGAACTGGAAGGATGTAAAAGCACCAGTCATTTCTCTGGGATATATGTCTTTGTGAGAAACAGTTTAATTGAACGTAAAAGGTGCTGTAATTGTGGTTTAGTCATGTTGGGAGGACATGTTCGTCAGTGAGGGTTATATAGAGGAGGCTTTATCCAAGCAAGAAGATTTAGAGCAATATAATCATGTATATGTTAGACTTATTCATCTTCTAATACATTTAAGCCTGACATAAAACTGAACTTGTTTGGCTGCTGTTACATAGGAGTTCAGACTAAATAGCCTGGCCCTTTCTGAACGTCAAAACCTGACTTGTTTATGGAAACCCAGAGAAGTGACCCTCCATCCCCATCTCTGCAGGGAACCAGCCGTCCCTCCCACTACCACGTCCTGTGGGATGACAACTGTTTCACAGCAGATGAGCTGCAGCTGCTGACGTACCAGCTGTGCCACACGTACGTGCGCTGCACCCGCTCCGTCTCCATCCCCGCGCCCGCCTACTACGCTCACCTGGTGGCATTCAGAGCACGCTACCACCTCGTGGACAAGGAACACGACAGGTAAATCACAGGCTGTGCTCAGGCTTCAGTCCCCACTGCTCTCCTCCACTGTCAGGCCTCAAGCCATCTGACTACGGGTGATTCCCGCTGGTCTTCCGCTTAGTTTTTGTTGCCTCTAGGATTGATGTTAAGATCATAACTTCTGGCAGCTGCTGCTCTACATCAGACCAGAGTGGGTTGGTGGATTTTACTGAATAACACTCAGATTAAAAGAATTCAGTTTACTGAAGTATTTTGTTACAACATTGACGTGGTCTGAGGGAATCAAGCCACGGATTTAATTTTTTTTGCTTTAGGATCAGAGTAGTCATGAATGAACCAAATGTTAAGTGCTTCCACTTATCTAACTCTTTACATCAGAAATATTTGATAACCTTCAAGCCATCAATGTATTTGTAACAGGCTTATTTTTAGATGAACAAGCTGAGCAGCCATGGTGAAGAGATTTGTCAAAAGCCTCAAGATTGCTGGGTGAATACAAGAATTGATATTTCTCAGTGTCCAGTTCTGTCACTGGTGCTGTGTTGGTGAAGGGCCTGGAGAGTCAGTCCTGTGGGTCACAGCTGGGGGGGCTCAGCCTGGAGAAAAGGAGGCTCAGGTGGGACCTTCTCCGTCTCTACAACTCCCTGACAGAAGCAGGCAGCCAGGGCTGGCTGGCCTTCCAGGGAACAACTGACAGGTTGAGGGGGAACAGCCTCAAGCTGTGCCAGGGGAGGGTCAGGTTGGACATCAGGGGGAATTTCTCCATGGCAAGGTTGGTGAGGCATTGGAAGGGGCTGCCCAGGGAGGCGGTGGAGTCCCCATCCTTGCAGGTACAACTGGGCATGGCACTCAGCGCTCTGGGCTGGGTGATGAGGTTGGGATCGGTCACGGGTTGGACTCGATCTTAGAGGTCATTTCAACCTCAGTGATTCTGTCGAAGAGATGCGAAAGCAGCTTTTTGATCTGAATTAATACAATTTACAGCCCTGCCTGTCTCTCCCTCGTTCCCTGCAGTGCTGAAGGGAGCCACGTGTCAGGACAGAGCAACGGGCGAGACCCGCAGGCCCTGGCGAAGGCTGTACAGATTCACCAAGACACCTTACGCACGATGTACTTCGCTTAAGTCAATGACCCGGGAGACACTCACGGAGAGGAGACCTGAGAACTTAAGCCACATACAATGTATGTTTCCAGGGGGTTGGTTTAGGGGCTGTGCCTCCCATCGTGCTGGAGCTGACGCTGTGCAGGGGCGAGAGGCTCACCCTTAAATTGACACGAGGAAGATTGTTTACTTCATCCAGGAACACAGCACTATTATGCAATATGAAACCAGCCAACTGCTTTTTTGGGGCGGACTCCCATGGGAAGCACCGCCATCATTTTTTTTTTAATTATTATTTCTCGTAGTTTAACCCTCTTCTGCCTTTACCTCAAGTTGCTCGGCAGCACAACTATTGTTGCAAAAAAAAAATAGTAATAATAAACTAAAATCTATTGTGTAATTTAAAACAAAAAACAAACCACCTTTTAGGAACAATCACAGTGATTGTTTGGAGGAAGGAAGTGTGCAAAAAAGAAAATAAGTTTTTAACCCCCGTGCATTGAGGAATCTTTCTCTCAGTATTGCCATTGAGCATTCGAATGTGAACATATCCAAGTGCATTGGAATGTACAGCACTAGCTAGGAAACAGTGAGGAGGGGGGAAGATGTTTTGCACACTAATCCAATAATTTGAACCTAATTTAGCCAACGGCTGCCTTTGTGTCTTCTCACAGCTTTGGAGTCCTCAGCTCCAAGAGTTCCCTTTCAAAAGCAATCCAAGAAGCTCGTGGTTCATATGCAGGCAGTAGTGACCCAACTCTTCTTGCTCCCTGGGGGAATTTACTAAAGCTGCTGTTTTACCTAGTCCAAAAGTTTCAATTTTTTCCTATCTGGCAAGTCAAATCTGTTGAAGCTTCACGTGAGATCCGATGTCCCAGGTTTTCTGGGATGACATACAGTAACCACCAGAACTGAAACTTTAGAGCTAAGGTCTTTTTGGAAAAAAAAGAAACCTGCTACTTTACTTGCTGCCTCTCACACCTTAATGTGATTCATATGTATGTGTGTTTGAAGTTTAGCTTCCTTTTGTTTCTTTTATATTTATTAGAGTAATAATAATGCTTTAATTTAATTATTACAGAACATATGGTCAACATCAACTTTTATTTTTTAGAAATGTAATCATGTTTATTTTTAAAAAAGAAACTGACAACTTGTTTTGCTATCTTTTAGTGCAATAAGCATTCTAAAGAAAAACTGTGTCCATTGAGCTATACTGAAGCAGTGTCTGTACCACAGACTGTGGGAGAATGGACACCTCCAGGATTTTAAAAGGACAAAGTAAAAGCCTTAATTTTGAAAGGAAAGTTTTATAGTCAGAAGGAATCTTGAATTTTCCTTTTTTAAATCAAAAAAAAAAATACAAAAAATGCTTCTAGACTTCTGCAAGCTTTACTTGTTGCTGCAGTCTTTTGATTTAACAAAGGAATTGGCCTTATTTTTGGCTTTGAAATGTGGAGCATATTTGAATTAAATGGAAAGGGTTTTGTATTAAGATCTCAGTTTTTACATGCTTAGTTAAACCTATTTGACATCAGTAAAATGTCTGGAATTAATAAAAGTTTTTAGGCTTTTTTCCTGTTTGATAGTGACTTTCCTTTTAAAATTAAGTTATTGGTAACTTCATTTCACTTTGCAAATAAAGAGGGCTGGGATAGTTCTAACATGTTAAATCACCGAAATGTGAAACAAACCAATGGGACTCTTTCATTCCACTTTAAAACCAATGTTTAAGATGTCAGAGACGAGCATTTATTCAACGAGGGGACTGGGGAGTTTTGCACTTTGTAAACTCGTGAACTGCATTTTTGACTGTTTTTATTTGCACTGGTTCATAGTATATTTACTGCAGCTGTTTGTATGGGCATTGCTGTGATCCCAGCCCTCCCGACCTCCACCTGCTCTCACATGAAAACCTGGTTGGTCTAAGTAGCTTCTCTCCTTGTTCTCACCAAATCTGCTGTTTGCCAATATACTATATTTTGAGCCTAAAATCTGAGCCCATTTTGTTTCACCAGGCATGAGCCCCCTTTTTTCTGCCAGAAAACCAAGTACTGTATTTTGTGTGTTTGTATATTGAATGGAAATGTCCGTAGTGCTGTTCGCAACACTGTCTGCAAGAGCTTTACTAACAGCTTGCGTAGATAGTTATTTTATCTCTCAAAATCAAGGAATATAATGTAAAAGACTAACTTGGCAAAGCTAAAATTGCACTGGAAACAGCGGTGGGGGTGGGCATGGCTGGGGGTGCTGGGAGGGGAGGTGGGGGTGGCCAGGGTGCTCAGCAGGCCCCGAGGGGTTGGGGACCTCCAGAGCCAGGGGGTTCCAGCTCAGAGTGCCCTGTCCCTGTGAGTGCCTTTGGACACACCTGGTGCAGGGAGAGGGGTGCGACTGAGTCCTTTGAGTGAGGTGGTTTCTCAGTGAGTCTCTCAGATGTTTTCCCCAGTCTCTGACCTGACACTTTTCTCCTAAAGCTCTCTCAAGTAGCAGTGCTGTTTGTAAAAGGTTCAGCTTAAGCTTTATACAGAAATTTCTTTTGAAACAGAGAACTTTTTTTTTTAAAAAAAACCACGTATTTTACAAAGAGTTCTTGTGGACTTCTGGCATTTAGCTGAAAATTCCTTTTTACAAAGCCTTCTAGCTCTCCTTTCAAAGCCGCTTCTCATCCTGCCCACGCTCGGTGACTCGGATTTGAGAAGCTTTTTTGCTCACTACTTTCACCAAAAACTAAAGAAACTTCATTGGCAAAATGACTTCAGTTGTCAAGGTAACATTGTACCTGGTTTTCATGTGAAGAGTATTTGGAAGTTTTAATCTCTCTTCTTGGTTTTGCAAATATCTACGTCAAGTGCCGATACTTCTTTGTATTACGATATCAAGTTACTGACGTTGTGAGGGCCACACATTTATGATGCTGTAGCTGCTATATTTATTTAAATGGAGATGGACAATTACTGCACTAAGGAATGAGGAGAAAGGCAAGGAATCAAGGTTAGTTAGATATCTTGGTTTTTTTTCAAAAGAGAATTAATGGTGTGAAATATCAAGTGTAACAAAGGGTGCTGTCATTTTAACTGAGATTAAATAGCCAGATATTCTTCTTTTGTTTAAAAACATATATATTTTGATGTTTGCAGTTTGGGGGTGGGGGGTCGGGATAAATGGTACCTCATCTGTGGTGGCAGTTTCCAGTATATTTTCAGAGTATATGGATTTCTTTTATTTTTGTACCTGCTCTCCTTGAAAAAGAAAAAAAAAAATCTCAAATTTTATGTGCTGTTTGAGGAAATCTTGAGTGGCACAGCAGATCCCCCTCTCTGGCCGGGAGCTGGCTGTGGATAGTCCAAAGAGGGATGTGGGCACAGGCTGATGGCTCTTCTTGCTTTGCAGACACCGGCCTCGAGTTTCTGCCTGTGGAGAAAAGCAGTTCCCATCTCCTCAGACACTGCACCGAGACCTCACTTGTACTGAATAAGTGCCACTAAGTGCTGCCGTGGTGGGGGCAGGGAGCAGCCCCAGGGCATTGCTGACCCTGGGCTGCCAGCCGAGCCCCTCCTACCCAGCCAGCCCTGCCCAAACCTCCCACCTGGCCACTGCTAGATCCAGAGCTGGAGAGTATCATAGAATGTTTGTGGTTGAGGCATTAAACTTGCGACATTTGCCAACAGGAGGAGTGACTCCACTGTAAGTCGCCTTTTCCCCTTTCTGGGGACTTGAGCCGTGGCCATTTGACTCAGGATCGCTGTGTCACTGTTCCATGTGTCATCTGGTTACACGTATCCAAAAGTTATTTTTATAGGATTCATTCCGGTGTTCTTTTGGAAGTTTGGCCACAGAAATGGTTTTCAAGACTAAAGTGAGTTTCTGGAAGTTGTCAGTCAAATTATTTCAAGATGCTCTTGGTCCTAAATGATTTTCACTTCTTCATGAACAAATACTTGTCCTATAAAATGCTCAGTGTAAGATACCATATAGTCTGCTGTAAAAATTCTGGCTACAAATACTGGTTTTCTACTAGTCTTCAAGTTCACTCTGGTGAAATTCCAAGCTCAAGCTTAAGGCCTTTTTTTTTTTCTTCTTCCCCTTTTCTTACACTTTCTTCTTTTGGTATTTTCCCTGTTTTGTGAACTGAGGGTTTATAACCTTACTCAAAGCACTTTTATAACCAAGGAATCAAAAGCTCAGATTATGTACGTTGGACTTGTAAATTCAGTTTTTAAGGTGGCTGTTTCTAAATGGCCATCGTGGTCTCTGGTCAGGCTGGGCAGATGCTCTGTCCCTTTCAGTGCTGTGGAGTTTCATGGCTGCTACTGGCAGGTTGATTGGATCTAGTGAAGAATTCCATAGGGGTGTCAAAGGGAAAGATTTCTGTCTGTCTTTTCTACCCAAAGATGATACTTTAGGTTGATGCTGAGTGTTCGGAATATCATTTTTGCTTTGGTACATGTTGAAATCAAACTTCACTTAGCCAATTCACTCCTTGTTTTTGTAAAATACTGTGGTTAGAGCTTGAGCTCGTTGATGCTTTCTGCTGGTAGAAGATTTTGTACTTTCTGTAGTTGAGGTATGAGCAAGATGGACACAGTATCCTACATTTTACCTCCCGAGCAGAATCTTAAAAATCCTGATCTCCATGACACTAAAACCCAAATTGTTGTCCCCTGAGTAGGCAAAGGTGCATATGGAGTGGAAGGAATTGTAAGGGAGAGGTGTGCGAGGGAAAATATCGAAGCATTGGTTTGGCAAGAATGAGGGTGTTGGGGAGACTCCATCCACTTTCCATCCCACATGCCCTGGCCTTCCACATCCTGTCTGAGGTACCCCCTCACCTGACACGGGTTGTTACCATAGGGTCCTTTGCAAACGAAGCAGTTCCACTGTTTAAAACTTGGAGTGACTTATATTTTTTTTTAAGCAAGACAGTCCTCAGAAAGTGCCTTTTTAGAAGATGGTGCTGTAGATTTTTATTTTCCAGTTGTACGTGGCTGCAAATTGAAGATAAATTATTGAAAATGCCAAGTGTTTGATGGTATCTTTTAGGTGCTTTCAAGCATCAGCTTCTCTGAGTCAGGACCAAGAATAACCAGGAAGGTGTTTTCCTTTGGAGGGAGAGGCATTGAGGAGCGATCACCAAATTCAGCTGGTAGACTTGGGTTAGGTTGGGTTTGGTCTGTGTGATTTACCTCTTCATACTGAGGGGGCTGGGGGTTTGGGGTGTGGGAGAAGCCATGGGGACATGACTGGTGCCAAAAGGAATCTGTAGCTACCGAAGGATGTCTTCTCCTAGGGGAAGCACATTCCCAAAGATGGAGGCAAACTGAAAGGCATCTTAGGAGGGTGTCTTAAGGATGGCCTGGGAGATGGTTGGTCCTCACATGGCTTGTGTGTGTCCAGAATGGATCAGTGGGTCTTCGGATTCCCAGCTGGGAGCTGGGTGCTCCAGATGGGAGCAGCTTGGTGGCTGGGCGATGCCACAGAGGGGGTGGGTTCGTGGTGAGTTTGGTGAGCGTTCCTGCAGTCAGGAAAAGCTGTAGACTAGACTATTAAACACTGCACCTCAGTAACCTTGTAATGCTGCATAAAGTAATAATAATAGCAAAGTTGTGCTTTGATGACACTGTAATGTGCTTGCACATGCCTGCAAAAAACACTTCCCTTTCCTTTGGTATCGGTCTGAGTAGCAGTTACAGGACTTTTCTTTTATAATGAGCCTTGTCCTTTGTTGTGGTGTTTCTCTGTATCTATTGGTGGTCTGTGTGCAGCTTATAGGTCTGTGTGTCTGCTCTGTGTGTTGCTTTTAACAGTTATTTTTAGGCAGGAGAAGTTTCTGAATGTTTTGATTTTCTTCTCCAAAGAAAGTTGGCTTAACCAGTTGTATTTGAGAGGAGACAATTAACCCGCTCGCCATAGGCAAGTGCTTCATTGGTACCTTGTTTCTCTACAACTAAAATGATTTTGTGCATTTTATTACTGTTTATAGTGTTGGGCATTCAAGATGTGGAATAACTTGATGTCAGAATATTTTTGAGTATCAGGAGCTTAACCGCAGAACTCACTGAGTAATTCCAAGTGGTTTCTTTGCAGGAATATGTTCATGTCCAGGCTTTTTGTAGGAGTAAGCAGAGCTTCTGGACATCATCAATTAAATACGTGGGGTTCAGAGTCCCAGCATCAGGCTGTGCCCTTGCTGAGTTGCCCACACCTCGTTGTTGAGGGGATGCTGCAGCTCCCCAGGCACGAGCTGACTCTCTTTGTTCTGTAATTTCTTCTGATTCAAGTTCAAGACATGATCCTGTATCTCTTGTAGCTTGTACCAACTTTCTTGTCTTAGACAGTGCTCAATGCCACTGTGTTGGTATTTAAGCTTGCCATGATGTTCAATTCTTTTATATTTCCAATTTCTCAATGTTACTAGGCTGAGGTTTAGAAAGCATTTTTCAGTCTAAATTCTGAGCCAAAACTGTGTCTCCTGACCCTTTTGGTAGTAGCTGTTTCTATATTTTAGACTAAAAAAGGGCCAAAAATCTTGCACCATCAGCTTGTTTGCAGCAATACTCTCCATCTCCTCCCTTGCCTGTCAACCAACTGATTTGTTTCTCTCTACATTTAGCTCATACTGAACCTGTTGAGATTTAGAAGGAAGTTGCTGCCTCTTACTTGTACCAGAAGGAATGAACTTGCACCTGATGAAGCAGTTTCCTGTTGGACACAAATCTCTTGCCTTGGTGTCCATGAGCTGTCACATGTGAAGTTCAATTCCACTAGAAATGTTTCTGTTGCAGTCATTGGAGGGTGCACTATGGTTTAAAGTATCCAAATTAAGTAAGAGCTAACAAACCACTGAAAATAGACATTATTAATATACTTTAAATTGAAAAAAAAAACAAACCAAACAGCAAACCAAAACACAACAAGGAGCAGCTGCAGGTGGACAGGGAGGACCTTCTCAAGGAGATGGAAAACCTGTGGGACATCGAGATCCTGTGGCTGTTGGGACATGTCTGCAAGGGAAAGAAAAAAGCTGGAGGAGGCAGAAAGGGCAGACTCAAAGTAACAGAGCACAGTAGGAGTTAATCAAACTCCCTTAAAAACTATGAAGTGGGAAAATCAGAACAGAATATTGAAGCTGATGAAGAAGCAGCAGAGCCTCCTTTGCCTCATGGAGCAAGTAAAAAAGCAAAACTTGACAGCTGTTGTTTTCCTTCAGTACTTTTCAGTACTTGAAGAGGCCTGTGAGAATGATGGGGATGAACTTTTAGGAGGGTCTGTTACCACAGGATATGGGGAGGGAGGTTGATTCTAATTAGATTTAAGAGGATTTTTACAATGTGTGTGATGAAACACTGGCACAGGTTGTCCCAGAGAAGGTGTGGCTGCCCCATCCCTGGAAACATCCAAGGTGTCAGGCTGGAAGGGCTTGGAGCAACCTGGTCTAGAGGTCCCAGGTCACAGCAGGAGGGTTGGACTGGATGAGCTTTAAAAAGTCCCTTCCAACTCAGACTGCTCTGTCATTCTGTGATTGCTAATTCAAAAACTAATACATGAGGGGAAAAGCATGTTCCTGTATATTTTTAGGGGTGCCTGTTTTGTTCTAAGACTGTGCTGCAAGCAGGTGGCAGTGCCTGTGACAGCTGCCCCCTGAAATCAAACTGGTTTTATCCAAAACTCAGAATCCCTTCTTTGGGTGAAACAGATGCAGCTTCCAGTGGATCCACTGGTTCAGATGGCAGTGACTCCAGGGGTTTTGTGAGCAATATGTGGCCCTTCTGTCCAACACAGATGCCCTGAGAGATTCCTGGTTGCCTGGATGTGTGCCTGGCTCCCAGGAACAGCAGCAGGCAGGTGTAGAGGTCATTGTACTGTAGCACTGCAGTTGCTCTGCTCTTACTCAGCTCTTACCTACCTCCCCATTCCCTGGCCAGGATCTTTCTTCCTCCACTGCCTGTATGGAATTAGCCATGTTGGGGATGCTGTGGCTGTGTGGAGCACAGATCAGCTCTGGTTGTGAGGGTGGGGGTGGGATGATGACAAAAGCCTGTAGAAACAAAGGACTGGGTAGGAAGTGGGTGGGTGTCAGGGGAGCTGTGATCAGCTCAAGCCTTTCAGGGACATTGATGGAGACATCAGACATGAGCTTGGGTGTCCTTAACTGTTTGTGTGGGACTTGAACTCACTGAGAGCAAGTATGTGCCTTTTTCTGACCGGGAACAGAGATGGAAAAGCTTGTATTTGCATTGGTAGGATGGTTAGAATTTTTATTGAACTGTTTTTAAAGCTCAAAGTCCTTGGTCGGAGTTGGTTTTTTGTTGTATTACATAATCAAAGCAAGCCCTGAATTATTTGTGAATTAGAACCACTCAGAGAGAAGAAGCTTCTAAAATAAGTGGTTTCTGGAGAGTAATGTCATCAAATAAACGTACTTCCTGGTAGACTTGCAATTTTTTAAAATCAAATTTAACCTTAATATGTTTATCTAATGAGAATCAATAATTCTGCCTTTATTTGAATGTTGCCTGTCCAGTGATGTCCTCGCTCTTTACTGTGCTCCTGCAGCTTTCCATGCACTCCATTGCCTTTTCCCTCTCCACCCATTTGGAGGTTGCAGGGACATGGGGAATGTTGTCCAGTGAATGTCGGGGGGGCAGTGCAAACCTCCGACTCAGCTGGAACGTGGAGGTGAGGATTAAGTGTCACAGATAAGTTCAAAAAGCAGTTTGCCAGCAGCAGGGGTGGCAATGTCTGGGAACAGAATCGTGTGGTCACTTGGGTGTGGAAAGGGGAACAATCCCCCATCCTCTGACATCAGGTCCCCATTGTAGACACTGCACTGTGCAGAAGTAGGCACCTGTGTGCTCAGATGCTGGTTTGGGCTTTAAGCTGCTAAAAAAAGTGGATTTTCAGACCAAAATGGAAGAGCTTTTCCAACAGGTTCTATTTGAAACTGTTTTGAGTCCTTGACGAGTTGTCTAGCCAGGAGCTCTGGAATCAGCTGGCTCTGAAGCAGGTTCCCCTTTGTGACCTGGGGGAAACGATTCTGCCCCATTTTTCATCTAGAAAATAGTCGTGATGATTCACGTCGCCTTACAAGAGTGAGTTACTGGGTGATTCGAGGCTGTGAACCATGTTGTGACAGTGGTAACTTCATGGTATAAACCCATGCACTTCTTGCAAGTTTGCATCTTCCAGTTAATCTAGTTGTTTGGAGCCCAGCCCTTCTGGGAGCTGGAGCTCTTTCTTCCCATCCCATTGCAGCTCTGCCCGGGGCTGAAACCCCTTGGGGTCAGTCCCGGGTTTGCCATCTTGCTTTCTTTGAACAAACCCATTTATTGTAAAACAGATGCTCAGAGGACAAGTTTATTTAAATGAAAGGCTTTTTTTTTTCATTGCTGAGAATTACACAGGTCTTTCAAACACATATGGCAGTTGGAAAATTAATGTTGTAACACTATCTAGCAACACAGAAATATGGCTGTATGTTGGGTTCAGGGCCATGCTTGCCCATAAATCATAGATCCACAACCCATTTCAGTACAGGTGTGCAAAAGTTAGCTTTTAAAGTAGTTACTAATAAACTTTCATTTTGCTTACACTTGCAAATCTCTTAAATATCTTCAAAACCAGTTTCTTTGATAGAAAATACATGTCTTGGTAGGTAGTGTCCACTCAGATGTAATAGCAAAGTGATGCCCACTGGAGCAATGCTGAATTTAAAGAACTTCTGGAAGCTTTAGAACCTGATGGTGTGCCAGCAGAGTGAAAACTAGAGTATGCTCCTGAAGTAGTGAGGATAATCAAACACCAACAAAACTTTGTGAGAGGAAGAATGCCACAGATGGAGTTTGGCTTCTGGCAACTTTGCAGTGCAGAATGGCTTCTTCTGGGTACTCGCTTTTGTGCGTCACTTCTCTCCTGTGGCTGTAGTGTTTGCTTTTTTTTAAATTTGATTTCTGTTTTTCAGTGAAATCTTCTCATTTTTGCAGTTTCCAGTGTTGAATCTCACCTTGAGACAACTACATGTTGTTTTCCTGTAGAAAAACCTGCTTCTAGCTTGTTGTATTTGGTGTCTGTTCACAGGCAGGTGTGAAAAGCGAGCTGCAGCACAGCAGTGGGGCAGGCAGAGCGGATTTTGGGTCAGAAATGTTGGTTTTACAGGCACTGGTGTACAGATCAGCGTTCCAGGGGAGCGGTGACGCTTCGGGCTCACAGGGTATGGACCCTGCTGCCTGTTGTTCTTGTCTTCTCCCTTGGTACAAGCAGTTCAGCTCCCCAGGTAGTCTCATGGTGGATAAGTGGTGCTTGATGGGGAAAAACTGGGCTGTTCACCTGGCTAGAGGTGTGTGACAAGGACATTGTCTGTTGGCAGGTGTTCCTTCAGGGCTTTCACAGTAATTGGTAGCATTTGGTTATGAGCCAATATTAAAGGATTTTCAGAAGAAGGTGGCTCAGGTAGCATTGTGTGTGCCATAAACATCATTGGCCAGTGAGCTGTGTTAGTTTTGGAAACTGCTGGAAGCAATGCTACGCAGAGAAATTTTGAGTATTTAATATCATGTGTTTAAGTTGTTAAAAAAGAAAAAAATCATGCTGTTTGAGATTCCTTTTCTGAATAAAATTCTAATAAACCAGTCCAGTGGATTGATCCCCTCCCCTGTGTCTGCTCTTTCTCTATGCTGGTAACTGCTCTCCTGTTTTGGTGTCCCATTGCTTTGGCAGGAGCGTGAATGTGTTCCCACCGTGAAGGTCCCTGGGGGCTTTTGAAGCAAAAGGGAAATGTTTCAAGAGTAAAGTAGGGCTGTGACTTGAGATGTTGCACAAATAGATTGTAGATGGCTGGTAAACAAACTGGTAAAAGCCTTTATTTTTACTTAACCATCTTGACCATGTGTGCCTCTTTGTACCGTGGGCTGCAGCCGTGCGGGGTGGGAGGGAACGTGTCGGTGTTTGAGATGTACTTGCTAAGCAGAAGCCGTGTCCTCTGCCCCTTCTCCCTTTCCGGACAAATCGTTCTTGCCAAAATTTTCTACCTGTTGCAAGAGTTGCTTTCCTTCCAGCACAGTAAAATGTCGACTTCTTTCACAGTTCCTTCCCTCTCGTAGGCATCTGTAACCTCTGTACGACTGTGTATAGGACACAGCAGTCATCGATCTCTGCTGGCTATAGATACCATCAACTTGAGTGTATTGTAAACGAACTGTATTCATTTGAAAAATAAATTTTTTTTGAAATGCACGTGGGTGATACGTTATTTATACTTGCATCATTTTGATTTATTCCCAAAGCAAGCAGCAAATGGAGGTGTTGGTCTGGGTGGGGGGATGTGGAGGGAGGCACCAGCCCCACCCAAGGACAGAAAACCATTTACTTTCGGTCTTTTGTATTTTAATGCCGTTTAAATAAATTTTAAAAATTAAGGCAAGAGCTTGTTGAAGTGCCCACAACCGTCCTTGGCTTTGCTGCGGTTTGCGATGTCCCTGTCACCCATACCCGCCCCAAGAGCCGCCGCCGCACCCGCCGGGACCGCCCGGCAACGGCCCCGCGCGAGCCCGGGGCGAGAGCGGGGAACGGTGAGGGGAGAGGGGAGGATCGGCCGGGAACGGTGAGGGGAGGATCGGTCGGGAACGGTGAGGGGAGAGGGGAGGATCGGCCGGGAACGGTGAGGGGAGGATCGGTCGGGAACGGTGAGGGGAGAGAGCGGGGATAGGGAGGGAACAGTGAAAGCAGAGCGGAGGTCGGCTGGGAACGGTGAGTGGAGAGAGCGGCCCCGGCCTGGCCCGGCCCTGAGGCGGGAGGGGAGCTGAGGCTCCGGAGGAGCTGAGTGCCCTCACACAGCCGGCGTGAGGCCCTTCCGAGCTGGCAGCTGAGCCCTTTCCTTCTTTCTCCCTCTTCCCCTCCAGCTGCGGTCGGGCCCCTGTGCCCTCCCTCCGGGCTGCCTTTCCTTCAGGAGTTCCTGGGCTGCACATCCCCGTCAGCCCTCGGTGTCGGTGGCTGTGCTCGAGGAGCCCCGGCCCAGCGCCCTATGCCCGCAGGGGGCAGCCATGGGATATCCCGCTGCCAAGCGGTTCTGAGCCAGAACTGACCCTCACCATGGGTTTGGGCACCTGCAGCTCCCTCGGGAGCTCCTCGAACCTTCTGTAGTGGGGTCTGCAGTTTCTGCCCGTTGTGCAGGATGTGCTGGGTAAAAAAAGGAGAAGCCTAAAAACTCTACTGTTCTTGTAAAGCCTTGGAGTCCCCTGGGATCACAGCCTTGGGCTGAGCCTTCGGTGGTGGCACAACAGAATCAGTCACGTCCTCAGCCGTTTTGTCCAAGCTCACTAAATACCATATGGGAGCTGGTGCTGTGAGCAGCTCCTTGTCCCTGCAAACAGCTCCATTCCTAGGGAGGGACAGGTGCACAGGGTTTTCCCCCTGGCCCAGGGCAGAGGATGGCTCCATCACCTGCCCTTGTGCTCCCCCATTTTAAGGACATGTGTCTGCATTAGGCCAGGTGCCAGGTTGTTGCTTGCTTTTCTCCTGAGGAGCTGTGTAGTTTTTGGCTGCAGCTCCATTTCGGGTGTATTTCCATTAATAAATATATGAATCTTCTGCTCCCTTTCAGTCACCTGTTCAGCGAGATGGCCTCGCTGAGTGTAAAGCCAGGCCAGCGCTTCACTTTGCCAGACTGGCAGAACAACTCCCTCCTTATCTCGGCCGACGCCGAACAGCAGCGTTATAATTCCCATCATATCCGGCAGGAAGGACGAGCTCTCCGCAATGAAACTGGCAACCAGGTGGGCCCTCTGGCAGGGGGGCTGCTCCCAGGTTTGTCAGGAGAGTGGGCTGAGGAGCCAGGTAGAGTGTCTAGATTTGGGTATATGGATGAGGGAATGAAGAACTTTACCTGTACAGAACATGCTAAATATGGACATTTACTCCCTGTAAACCCACCTGCAATGATTTATCTGTACTGTCTCGAAATCCCCCAGTGTGTTTCTCACATTCACTGCCACTCATGTTGTTCTCTGTGCTTTCCATTTGTGTAAATGACTGTGAGACCAAATGGCAACATGTCGTATTCCTGTGAGAGGCTGTCAGTCTGAAAATGGGGAAAGGCCTCAGCAAGATTCACAAGTACAGTTTTAAAAAGTGTAATGGCATTTCTCTCTAATTCCAGGCAAGATGGGATGAGCACAACACCCAAACCCACCTCAAAGATCGTATCGCCAGCGTGGACAGATGGAGAGAGACCCTGGCCAGATTACTCACAGACATAAATTTGGAAATTGATGCCTTAACCAAAGTATGTTGGGAAGGCAGATGGCTGGAAATGAACTTACACTCTCAACATGGGATGTGAAATAATTGAGGCTTGTGTTGTGCAATGGGCAAGCCCATCTGGAGTTCAAGGGGAGCTCGTCACTAGATATATTTTTTTTATATGTATATTTTATACTGAGATCAATACTTGATGAAATGACTTCTTGGAAAACAAACCACTGTGTTCTTAGCTGAGCCAAGCCATGTCATGCAGCTGTGTGTTGCATGCTCCTGTTTGAATTTCTGGGTGGATTTTGTTGTTTGGACTTTTTATAAAGCTCTGAAGGATAATAAGAAATATGTTAACACCATCCTTTAAAAATGTTTGGGTTTAAATACAAAATAGCAGTGGGAGATCTCTGATACTGTGAGTTCTAAACCCAGAGGCTGCTGCTGCTTCTGGAGTTATCCCCCAGCAAGGTGTGATTTCCAATGCAAATGGCAGGTGTAGAGGACTAAGGTGTTTGGCTCTGGCAGTTTTTATTCCAGACTTGATAAAAGGTTTCAGAACTTCAAAGACAGACAGTGTGAGTCCCTCTTAATGATGGTATGAGTGGGTTCCCCTTCCTTTCTCTTTCCCATCCCTAAAAGATCCCCCCCACAGCTGGTTGATTGCTTCTTCCAGGTGAAGGAATCAGCAGAAAATGCCATCCAGGCAAAGAACTTGTGTTTGGATGTTGCCATTGAGTGCCTGACATTCCGTGAGAGCCGTCGTGACATTGATGTGGTGAGGGATCCTGTGGAAGAGGAGCTACTCAGAGAGGTGAAGGTGATTGAGAAAACCAAGAAAGAGCTGCAGCAGCGAGTGAATGACGCCTTCAAACAGCTCTGGTGAGGAGTGTCAGCTTTTGGCCAATGACTATACTCTCCTTGCTTGGCCCCAGACACTTAATGTGCCTCTAATGCCACGCTAAGATGGGCAGGCAGGCAGGGAACCACACAGAAACCTTGGATTATTTTCAAGGTCTGGGGTTTGGCAGGGAAGGGTGTGTCAAGGGAGACTTCACAAACACCCTTTGGAAAATTTGGCCGAGATCTCTTGTGCCACGTGCCTTGGTTTAGGAATCAGTGGCTGCGAGATGTTAAAGCTCCCAGGCCCTGATACTCTGTGGGAATCTGTTGCAGCTCTGTTTTCCAGGGTGATACCAGGGCAGAGCCTGGGGCAGCCAGGCAGGCAATGCTGGGCAGGTTGGGCCCAGTTCCCTGGGAGGGTGGGAGCTCATCATTCATTTCACAAAGATGACTGACATGGTGATGAAGGCTTTGGGACTTGTGTGCTGCCCCTGCCCTGGGCCTGCTCCCTGCTCACTCCAGCCTGATTCTCCACAGCCTCTTAAAGGAAGCTCGTCAGCAGCTGAGCTGTGACCACCGGCACAAGGTGGAAACGTTGGAACTTGATCGGCAGTGCATGGCCTTCAATGTCACCTCTGGCAACATCTCCTTTAAGGTCAACCCAACACGGATCCCAGACGGGTAAGGAAAGAATCTGTCCTTGTGTGGCCAAATCTGCCCTGAGCCCTGGGATGCTTTTTCTTTCCATGCTATGTCCAGGCTTGATGGGTACAGTTTTGGAGAGAGCTCAGAACAGAAGCTGGCCATGGTATGAGAAAGCCACAGACAGCTAAATTGTCACCACAAACCCAGTGGGGGACAGGAGCCCTGCCTCCCTCCCACCTGGCTGTAGGTGACACTCAGCAGTGTGGTGTCACCTCTGGCACAGCTCAGGGGGACCTGCTGCACATTTTCACTTGCCTGGCATTCCCTTCCATGGTTTGGATGTGTCCCTGGGTGGAGCAGATGTTGGGCCTAGTGGGGTTCAGTCTCTGAGGAGATCGATCAGGCAAGATGTGACCTCCAACTTTACAGAATCATTTTGTGCTGCTATCCTGGCCTGCAGCAGGTGGTTCATTTAAAATGTCTTGCAAACACTCAATTTATTTTCATAACTGATTTGTTCACAGAACAACTGCACTTCGTGAGTGGGAACTGAACAACCAGTGCAACAAGGAGCGTGCTGAGGCAGAAATGAGAGCCTCAGTTGATCTCCGAGGAGCAATCACACTTAGCATTGCCCAGGTAAACTGCTCCCTTTGCCAGGAATCTGTGGTGCCATTCTGGATCTGGTATGGGAGAGTGGCAGGCACGTCTCTGGGTCTGTCTGGGAGCAGCTGCCCTCCTGGTTTAAATAGGAGCTTGGTTATGCTGCAGAGCAAGCTGGAGGACTCATCCCTGTCCCTCCATCCCTGCCTTTTGGCTACTGTTGGAGTGTGACCTGCACACGTGGCAGCAGCCAAACCCGGCTGGTTTTGTTCCTGGGCTTCTCTCACCCTTCCAGGCATAGCTGGGGGGAGGACACAGATACCCTGTAGCCATGTGTGACTGGAGCTGTTCTCTCCTCAGACAAACAATGAGCTGGATGCTCAGCGTATAGCTACAGAGTTTGCCCTGAGGAAGAGGATTAGAGACATGGAAGCAGCCCTTAGTGAGCTGAGATGGCAGGAGCAGAATGTAAGTGTTGTTTCTTTGGCCATTGACTACAACCCTGGCTGGGAATAGAATCCCAAAGGCTGTTTGTGACATGGAAAGCAACTCAGCCTGAGCATGGTTTCCACATGTTTGCTGTTCAGTGGCACACATATGATCCCAGCAGTATCCCACCTCTCACAAGTGCTTCTCTGGCACTGCTTGGCAGCACTGGCAGGTTTGGGCCTTTTTATTTCACCCCTTGTCTCAGCAGCACCATCCAGGTCTATGTGAAAGCAGAGGATTCAGTCCTCAGAAGCCCTTGAGTAAAATCTATCCCCAGCACAGCAAAATTCCCAGAGACATGGGGGCTGTTTCCCAGTCTGTATCCTGGGCTGTCCCTCATGATACATACCTATCCTTAGACCTTGGAGGAAATTGCTGAAATGGAGGAAGAGATCCGGCAGTTGGAGGAAGATCTCCGGAAGAGAACACTGGATCTGAAAGTGGCTCACACCCGCCTGGAGACGCGCACGTACCGGCCCCACATTGAGCTCTGCCGGGATCAGGTACCTCCCCTGGCATGGCCCCTGCAGGGAACTGACTGGGAAGGGGGCTCTGAAAAACATGGATGAGTTTTGGAGCAGCTGAGCAATGGATCCTACAGTGACATAGCAAAGCATGGAAATAATGTCACAGCTGGGGAAGAGGGAAACGAGGGAACTGTGGCCTTTGTCAAAGCCCTGTTAAGTGCTGTCCCCTCCTCCCTGCAGGCTCAGTACGGACTGACAGACGAGGTCCAGCAGCTGGAGGGGACAATCCGTGCGCTCCAGCAGAAGCGGACAGAGTCACAGTGAGTGTCCTGCTCTCCAGGCACAGCAGTGCCCAGCGCTGCCCTGAGGGGATGTGGCTCTGGGTGTCCCTGCTCTGGGCACACCTGTAGCACCTGCCTTTCGGTGCTCATCGTTCTTGGGCTCACGATGGGCAGCAGTGTTTGGGTTTGGTGGGTGCAGGGTGAAGGCACAAGGGGTCTGTGCTGGGAGGGAAATGGGGCTCCCAAGGTCCCTGCCTGTGACTTCATCCAGGCCCTGACTGTTCCAAAAAGGACAAAAAAAGAGAGAGACAAGGAAGGAACAGAAGTGCTGCTGTGGGCTGGCAGGTCCCTGGGTGCACATTTCTGCTGCCCTCCCAGAGCAGTGTGTGGGCTCGCTATTCACTGCCCCAGACAATGAGTATCTGATGAGCTTGCTCTTTGTACAGGGCCAAATGCTGCCAGAAAGTGGGAAGTTGGGTGTTTCCTGTCCAGTTTAGAATCAGGGAATATCCTGAGTTGGGAGAGACACACAAGAATCACTGAGACCAACTCCTGGCCCTGTATAGGACACCCCAACAATCCCACCATGTGCTTGAGAGCATTCTCCAAATGTTCCTTGAGCTCTGGCAGGGTTGGGGCTGCGACCATTCCCTGGGCAACCTGTTCCTGGGAAGCAATGCAGTATGTGATCCCAACTCCTGTCCCTTCTGCTCATTCCCAGGGATGCCTTGGACGCTCTTTACCGACAACTTCACCGCATTCAGACCGATATTGGCTACAAAACCAATTCTCTGCAGCTGGACAACAAGTGCATGGACACCCGGAGAAAACTCGTGGTCCCCGTGGAGAAGTTTGAGCCAGACGTCGACGCTGTCAACCGCACCAGGAACCTGCCGAGGAACAGTCAGCTGGAGCTGGCTTAGCGCGCCGGGAATTGTGCAAGCGCGGGGGGGGGAAAACTCCCGGTGATTCAGTTCCGTAGTGAGGAAAAGTGACATCTGCATCGCGTTTGGGGAGAATGGAATTCTCCTCCTAGTTTGTTTTATAACTGTCTGGGCCCTTGGATGATGTTTACAGCCTCCCGCGCTCCGAGGAGATTTATAAACAATAAAGGGCCTGTCCCCAGTTGTCATCCGCAGTGATTAAATCCAGCTGGATTCCAGGAGGGATTAAGGGAACAGACGGGTGTGCTGTCGGCACCTCGGTCCTCCGGGCCGCCAGGGGGCAGTGTGCGCGGCAGCGCCNCGGCGGGTCCGGCCTCAGGCCCCGGAAGGGTCCCGGCTCGTTTCCGACCCAGTCCCGCTCGGTTCCGGGGCTGCTTGGCCGGGGCGTTGTTGGGGGATTGCCTGGGAGCTGTTTTCGAAGGCAGGAGCGTCGTGAAGCTGCCGGAGCTGCTGAGTTTCCTCAAAGGGCTGGAACCGGCGCCGCCTGAGGAGGGAGGGGAGGCGGCGGGGAGCGCACGTGGAGGTGCGTGGCGGGGAGCGCGACGGGGAGCGGGGAATATCCCCCGGTCCGCCCTTCACACACCCCGCTGTGTACGGCACCCGGCACTCCAGAGATTCGGGTTAGACCGCAGCACTCGGCAGGACTCGGCCTTGGGGTGCGTGTGTCCGCCTCCCTCAGCACCCCAAAGGCTGGGTTTTGGGGTGTGCCCCACCTGCAGAATCCCCAACCCCACTGCACACCCGAAACGTGGGTGCCCCTAGTCCTTACCCCTCATCTGGTTGTGGGGCATCTCTGCTGTGACTGCCCTGGCTGTCCCCTGCCCTGCTCTGTCCTGTGCCCCTGTGCTCTGGGGGTTCAATACCCATTCCTAATTTCCTGGGGATTCCTTAGGGACACCGCTGATGCAGAGGGACCCGTGGTTTGCTGTGCTGAGCCCGTGCTGCTCCTACTCTAGGGAAGCTGAGGTGGAGTGTGCTGTGAATGGGTGTGGCAGTGCTGGGGTGTCAGCAAGGACCAGAGGCATCAAAACTTGAGGAGGAGAAGAGTGAGAGTAGCACAGCGTTGTTATTTAACTCTTAGGAAGTGATCGCAGCCTTCCAATGCTTGAGGAGAGTCTGCAGAAAAGATGGAGGCTATTGACAAGGGCCTGGAGTGACAGGACACGGGCAATGGCTTCCCACTGCCAGAGAGCAGGCTTTGATGGGCTATTGGGAAGAAATCCTTCCCCATGAGGTGGGGAGGCCCTGGCACAGGGTGCCCGGAGAAGCTGTGGCTGCCCCTGGATCCCCGCAAGTATCCAAGGCCAGATTGAGCAAGACTTGGAGCAACCTGGGATAGTGGAAGGTGTCCCTGCCCATGTAAGGGGGTGGAACAGGATGGGTTTTAAGGTCCCTTCCAACCCACACCATCCTGGAAGTCTGTGATTCTGTGTTGGCCTGACTCTCGTGTCCATAAATGCCTCTGTATGTCAGACATTTTCTTCTGGCACTTACTAATCTTGAAGTACATTCTGTGTCATTATAGCTGTGGGTGCAGATTCCTGGCTGTATCTCCTTATTCTGACAACCAAGGCAGTGTCAACCTCAGAGTGCCAGGTAACTTAAATTCCAGGTTTGGTTTGGAAGGGACCTTAACGATCATCCAGTCCCACCCCATGCCATGGGACACCCACTGTCCCAGGGTGCTCCAAGTCTCATCCAGCCTGGCCTTGGACACTTCCAGGGATCCAGGGGCAGCTATAGCTGTTCCAGGCAACTTGTGACAGTCAAGCCTTGGAGATGAGGGTGGTGCTGGCAGAGGGCAGGAGCAGTTTGTCCCTGGCTGCTGGCGTCACTCTTTGCCCTCCTGTTGCAGAGTCGCTGCCATACACGGATGACACGGCCATGAGCAGGTCGGTGGTGCAGTCACTGCTGGCCAAGCGGGAGTTCGATGAAGTTGACATGGCCAAGAGGTGAGGATGAGGCTTCCTGAAGGTGTAATCATCACTGTGACTGTCTGTGGAAGGGGACAGGGGCTAAGGCAGACTAATTCTAATTCTAATTACTAACTCGTGGAGGGGAAAAAATTAGGAAAGAGGTGGTTAATCCTTTAGTTTGTTGTTGCTTTGCCATGCCTTGGACTGTGCAGCAGCATCAGCTTCAGTGTGGAGTCCGAAGCTGCCTTGACAGGGCAGCGCTGCTGTGTGGCAGCCCTGTGTGTATTCACCTTTGGGGAGGAGAATGCTTGGAGATCCCAGAAACATTTCATTTCATGTTTATTTGTTGCTATTTATGTTTGTACTGCCCTTAATTTAGTGAGGGGATAGGAGTGAGCTTAGCTTGACTCTGTTCATGATCCGTTTCCCTGTTGAATCCCCAGCTCTGAGAGCATTTGGTTCCACTTAAGGGAAAGCATTTCTTTGTTTAGAAAACTCTTCCATTGAACTTGAACAAAAGACTTTCCTTGTGGTTGTCACCCACGGAAATGTTTCTAGTTTGCTTCTATTTTGAGGCAGAGCTGAGAGGGAAACAAGTGGGTTATGGAAGGTGATGTTTATACATCCTTCTTTCACACTGTTCTTTGGGAATTGTTTCCCTGCAGAACTGAGTCGCTGAGCCCTGACTGTCACTGATTTACATGTGTGTTATTAATTCACTGTAGCAAGAGGCTCCATCCAATCACAAACCCCAGTAACAGACCAAATCCCTCAGGTGTTTTCCTCCCTGCCCACACCAGGTTTGCTGAGGAGTACAAGAAGGAGCCCAACAGGGGCTATGGGATGGCCGTGGTCAACGTCTTCAAGAAGCTCCTGAGCCCCAAATGCAACGACGTGTTTGAGCCTGCGAAAGCCCAGTTCAACGGGAAGGGCTCCTATGGGAACGGTGGGGCCATGAGGGTGGCTGGCATCTCCCTCGTCTACTCCGACATCCAGGATGTCAAGAAGGTAACAGAACGTTCTGGGCTCCTCTGGGTGTCCCTGCTGCCAGGGGAGTGTCCCAGGAAGCTTTGCTGACACCGGTGTTTCTCTGGCAGTTTGCGAAGCTGAGCGCGGAGCTGACCCATGCCAACTCCCTGGGCTACAATGGAGCCATCCTGCAGGCCCTGGCCGTGCACCTGGCGCTGCAGGAAGGGCTCAGCAGGGAAACCTTCCTGGAGCAGCTCATCAGCCACATGGAGCATGTGGAGGCAGATGACAAGTCTCTCAGAGATGCCCGAGCGTGAGTAGCTGGGGGGAGGCCCCAGCCCTCCTGTGGTGGTTGGTTCTGGCTCTTCACGTTCTCTCCTCTTCACTGCACTCTCTGTTTGCAGGCTGGGATTTGAGGATTTACCATTTTCCAGGCGTCTAAAAAAAATCAAGGAATTTTTGGAGCTCAGCAGTGTTCCCAAAGCAGATGTATTGTTTGAGTTGGGTGAGTACCTTTCTTAGTACAAGCATTAGGAAAGTTGGAAGCAGCACTAACTCAGCAGGCTGGGTAGATATGTCTTACCCCAGATTCCTCTTCAACCTGTGCTGCCTGTCAGGCACAGAATATGCTGGAAAAGCGGCCTGTGCTCACCAGTCAGGAATTCTGAGTCTCAACACAGTGATTTCGTCTATGTATTGATAGGAAAAAAATGTCTTGCTAAGGAAAATTTGTCTTGCATAATGTTTTTTAATATTCCAGGATCTCATGAGGGCTATTGGGTGATCATGTTGGATGGGAATGAATAGATGTGTACGGCCAGGCTATACTGGGGTAACTGGGAATTGCTCTGCAGGATGTAAGTGGTACTGGATAACTGGGTGGTTTTTGAGGGAAAAACTTTTGCACCTTTTCCTGGTAAAATCCGTATTGTGTTGTTATGGAAAGTCACTGGCAACAGGAAGTTGCAGTAGGAAGGGAAAAGGAAGGAAGCCCAGAGGGTGAGGACAGGCTGTGTTCCAGGCAATGGCATCGCTGCGCTGCGCTCCGTCCCCACTGCCATTTACTCCTTCCTGCGCTGCATGGACGCTGATCCTGACATTCCTGACCACTACAACGCCCTGCAGAGAACCATCATCTACTGCATCTCCCTGGGGGGGGACACGGACACCATCGCCACCATGGCAGGGGCCATCGCCGGCGCCTATTATGGGGAGGAGCAGGTGCCCCCGAGCTGGGAGCAGAGCTGTGAGGCTTTCCAGGAGACCCAGAGAATGGCCAAGAGCCTCTATGAACTCTACTGCCAGCGGCTCTGAGTGCCGGGGCAGCTCCAGGGCTTTCCTGGAGGTGAAGGGATGGTCAGCATTGCTTCTCTGGTCAGACCCAGTGGTGGATCCGTGCCATCGGCTGACGCCAGCGAGCCTCACCTGGGAAGGGTGCCTGCTGCTGTCAGCTGGCAGCTGGAGCTGGCTTGGAAAAGAGGGGACGTCCTGTTCAGTCACAGGTCAGCTGGGAAGTGGCTGCACTTGGACAGTGGGTGCAGCTCCCCTGAGTGTACAGGAGTGTCTTATTTTCCATAGGATTTCTGCTGCTTGCTTTGTCCACCGCTGTGCCATTTGTCATTGCAGTTACTGGCGGGTGTCTGAATCCATGGCCTTTCTCCCTGTTTTCCTCTGCTCCTGTGTCTGTGGGCTGTGTTTTGGTGGTCAGTGGCTTGTCCAGTGGCTTTGGGAGTCTCCCTGGTACAGCAGCAGGTCACTCTCAGCTGGCCAGATAAGATGTCACAGGAGTCACCAGAGAGGCCTGGTGGCCCAGGTTGTCACCTGTGCTGAGTTAGGATAATGGAGTGCAGATTTCCTGGGGAGGTTTGTTGCCTTAAGTGCAGAATGAGAAGGGCCAGAGAAGAAAGAAGGGATTTCTTTGCATTGCTGATGGCTCTGTGAGAGACCTTTGATGCCTGCAGACGATCCCAGCTGGCTCATTGTCCCTGCTGGGAGAGGGTGTCACTAATTGCTGCTCCTCCTGTGTCCTTGACCCTGTGATCCAACAGGCACCTGCTGCACTTTGTGCCTCCTTGTACAGCTGCTGTCACACTGCTGCAGCCACTCTGGCTGTTCCTGTGTTTCTAATTCCTGTATCCTGTGTTTTAAAAGTCCTGTGTATGCCCAGAGCACCAAGTAAGATTCCTGTTTAAATCACAGAATACCCCAAATTGAAAGGGACACACAAGGATCATGAGAATCCAGCTCTTGTGGAGTGCAGATCTGGGAGTGGAGATAGTACAGGGCTAGAATTTCTGGTTCTGCTGCACTCAGTCACAAAAGTGACTTGAGCAGGATGCAGGAGTTAACTTATCACAGCCTCAGCCTCTGTACTTGGTAAATTGCCCCAAAATTAAAGGGAAAGGTGGGTTAATTGAGGACATCAATGTTTAAAAGAAACTGGTGCTGGTGGCCAAGAACATTCTAGCACAGCTGTGTTCCAGAATTTTACATTTAAAACCTTTTCCTAGTGGAGCTGGTCAAAAAGGGAGAAACAGCTTGGGAATGGCACATCTAGAAAGGGTTGGAAGTTTTTTAATAATTGAAAACAAAAAGTCATCATATGGAAATGTTTATAAACTTGAATGTGACAGTGTAATTCTTGTTATTTCTCCAGTATGTCTTGTGACACCAGGAAGTGGTCGTGGTGCTCCCTGGTGGTGTCGGCACGTGGTGGCTGTGTCAGGCTGCATGCATATGTGGGAATCTGGCTGCCACAGGTCCTTCCAGTTTTCCCTGTAGTCTGCTTCCTTCAAGTGCCAGTCTTTTGTGTGATGCTATAATGGGTTTTCCTTGTAGAAATGGATTCTTGTCCTGGGAACATGTGGAATTTTGGTCTGTTGTATATTTTTGTATTGTGCTGCAGATCTGAGCTGTAAAATATCAGGTTTTCCACATTATTCTGCCAGAGGGGCAACCAGATCCCTGGAATTATTTAAAAGAAGATATTTTTCTTTTAAAGCAGCTTTATAATTTTAAATGTTTGGAACTCCTGACAAGCAAAGAGCTCCTGTTTAACGACTAGAGCTCTTTGAGCCAGAATTTTGGAAAATTTAGATGTGTACTAAACCCTTTAGTTTCCTTGGAAAGAAATAAAATCCCTTAGTTATCTTTGTTAAGTAGCCACTGCTCCTATGTTTTCCCTCAAGTCATGAGATTGTGCATCCTCATTGCCAAGAGGACCAGGAGTGGTTCTTGGTACAAGGATGAGTTGATACTGGGCATTGCGTGGAGGGCCTTTTCCTTCTCAGCCTGTGGAAGGAATTCAGGTGCTGGAATCCAGCATGTGATGATGGTGCAGAGACATGGGAATTTGCTGGGAGCGCCATGAATGGCAGCAGGAGGATGACTTGTTCCTTGGAATGAGCTTTTGAAGGTGCCTATGTGTCAGCCAGGCTTCCTTGGAAATGGTTCACCTCTGCCAGGTGAGATCAGGTGGGAAAACACATTTTCTTCTCTTTGGACTGTGAGCCTGTGAAGGTGCTTTGCAGGTGATTCACCAGTTCTCAGTGTTCCTGACTCGCTCAGGATGGAGGCTGGCTGTGCACAAGGTGTGTGATGTAGGATAAAAAAAATCATGGAAAGAAAACACGCAGAAGGGAAAGGGAATCCCTGAGACTTCAACTTGAGTCCTTCAAATTAGTAATCACCAGGCTGGAAGGATCTGGCTTTCCACCTTTTCTAAAACTGAATTTCTGGAGACAGGAGTCTTTTCCTTAATCACAAGAAACATGCAATAACTTTTTGGATAAGGATATTAATTAAGGATATTAATCTGCTGGGAATGAGCAAGGAAATTTGAGGTGGAAGTAGAGTCTAAGAGAACTGTATGAGAAAGAGCAAGTCCCGGGACAAAGCACTGCTGAGCCCACCTCTATACAATAAGTTTTATTGATGTTTGTCAATACAATCAAGTACTGCAGTTTTAGTTGTGAAGAGCAGGTCAGTTTTGGGTCACAAAGAGTGCATTTTAAACCAACATTTACTAGGACAGTGCATGTAATAAGTATTTACAAAACTAAAAACCTCTATATACTAGGTTAGAAATGAAGATACTAGAGGCAAATTAAAAAAAAATAGTAAGAATTTGTATATAAAAATGCACATTGTAATGCAGTTTTCAGCAATAAAAATAGACATACCTCATCCAACCCAACCTTTTTTATTCTTATGATTGAAACCAAAATCCCATGCGCTCACACACACGACAGAAAATAACCCTTTCTGCTGGCTAATATATACTCAGTATTCCAGAAAAAAATCCTTCTGGAGAGTGAACAGCCTCCCTCATCCTGTGCATCGTTTTTTTTAGCCTAACTATGTGCGTGTAATATCTTTGCTTTCCATTAGTGTGTAAATGTAAGAGGTTAAATAGCTGTGAGGGGTGATTATGGGTTTGCTCTGCACGTGAAGGGAAAGTGGAATTACAAAACAGTGTCTACAGCACAAACTTAATCTGGGGATGGTTACAGCGAGGAGTTTGGTCATTGCTTTTTGCCAGCTCAAACAAGAAGTTTGGAGTGAAACAGAACAGAACAAGAAGAGATGGGCTGTAGATTAGGCACAGTATAAATAAGTCGCTTTGAGGAGCAGGATGAAGCTCCCACCAGGCATGGCAGCTCCTGGCTCTGCACACATTGTGCACAGTGGGGCTGGACCAGCTCAAATCCCTCTGTTCTCCACAGGAAAGGAGACAGGTCCCCTCCCAGCACCCTCCCCTACCAAACCTGGGCTTGGAAAAATCATCTGAGCTTCCACTTTTAATTTCAGGGACTGTTCCTGCTGGGAAATAACCTGTTAGGATCACAACCAAAATGGTCCTGACCCCACCCTCAGGAGTTGAAAACGTCCTGTGGGTTCAGACACCTTTCAGCTTGAGGAGTTTCATCTCTGCATGAAACTTGCAGCTTTAAGGAGAGAAATTCCCCAGGAGAAGATCCCAGGGAGGGGACACACAGCTCCATCGGACAGTGCCCAGAGCACTGGCCTTCCAACTGCAAATTTCCTTCTTGTGTTTCTTAATTTCAGGGATAGGTGAGTTTTTAAAAGGAAGGCCTAAATGGCAAGAGGCAAAAACACAGGACAGGCTTGAGGAGAAAACAAAGCAAAACAGAAATAGGAAAAGTTGTTTAATTACCTCATAGAGTCTATCTGGAAAACAAGGCTAGTCCCAGTCTCGCTATGTTTCTTTGGCCATCAAACAGGCCTTAGGAAAATGCAAAGGTCAGAGCTGGTCACCAAATTGTTGCTGTTTCTCAGGGATGTGCCTTTGCAGAGGGACATGCGGTGGGATATGCATATGGATTGACTTCAGCAGCATGCTCCTAGCCTGGAAGTGGCAGTGACTGTTCTACTGTGGGAAAACCTGCAGAGCCACAGGATCTATGTGGGGCAATGCCATCATGCCTGGCCCAGAGCCCTGCAGCTCATGCTCAGGTCAGTAATGCTCCAAGCATTAGAGAGACAAAGTGGTAATAAAAGGCAAATGTTGATTTCTTTAACCTAAGTCACAGAGTGGCCCCGGGGCTGATGCCCTGTCACACATACATATTGCACTACACTTGTAAGTGATGTTCTTAAATGGGTCATAGCACCGTGGTGAAATCACTGTGTGGAAAGTTAGAACCAGCACTATTTTTTCTTAATTCCAAGATCCCCAGAGAAAGGGGTGACACCAATGCAAGAGTTCACACATCCTGAAATAGTGAGACAGGAAAAGCAAGTTGTCCATCAGTGGCACTTCCTTATGTCACACCAGCTGGCAGCACCGTGAGCTGGGCTCGCACTGCCATCCTTGTGTGGGCAGAGATGCTCCTGAGGCCAAGCAAGTCTTTGGGCTGCAGAGACAGACGGGACAGGACCAGCCCATGGACTTCCCAGCAGGTGAATGGAGAGAGTGGATAGTTGTTCATCATGGGGGTCCCAGCTTCCCCCACCGCCTTTGGAACCAGACGTGGCATCCTCCCTGGTACCAGTGCCTGGATGATTTTATTCCTAAGGGTGCTGGGGGGGAGGGTTAAAAATAATATTTACTTCTTAGAAGAAGGTGCTTATGCAAAGTGTTCCACTCTTTAGGATTATAAATCCAACCACACTGAATCCGGAGTGAATCGGAGAGACTGCCCCAAAGCACAGTCTGGAAAAACAGGCGTCAGTGAGCCTGGAACTTGGGCACCTGATGGTTTGGAAGGAAATTTCTCAATCCAGCATGAATCCCTGCTGCTGTACGGGTTTGTGTAAGTGCCTGGGACCCTGCGCTGGTTACCAAACACGCCAGCCATGACACAGCTGGATTTATTTATCTAGCATTCCAAATGGGAAATGAAGGCACTTGATACAGACCATGGGGGTCTGGTCTTCCAGCTGACCCTCTCCAGATCACAGAGCCAGATCCTTGCCATCCCAAGCGTGTTCCTGTGTTTGATGTTCAGTCACTGGGGTATTTATTCCAAATATGCTTTGCTGAGGAAGTCACTCCCCTCCCTCCCTTCTCCCTCTCCCAAAAAAAAGAAAGATAGATGGATAGATGTCTCCTTCCCAATTACCCTCTTGACTCATGGATCCAACAGCGTGAAGCAAGGTCCCATGACAATGTCTTGCGTGTTCTTCCCAGTGATTTTTCTTTTTTGTGTTAATTTTAAAACACTTCTTTATCAAAAAAAAAAAAAAAGACAGTTTATGGCTAAAGTGGGTGAAAAGGAAACGTGCCCAACAGCCGTTATGTGGGGCAGAGCAGGAACCCGGAGAAGGAGGAGTGGATGTATTCTGTGGAGTACAGCCCATTGGCCTGGTCTGAGGGCATTTGTACCCAGACCTGATCGTTCTCCTTGAGTTCAAGCACGGCACTGCCCGAGGCCTGGTCCAGGTACCCCTTTTTGTACTCATCGTAGGTGTAGGTGGCCGGCACATTGTTCTTATACAGAGCTACCCAAACGTTGGTCCCTTTGACGTGTACGTGGTAGGCAAAGTAGTATATTCCAGATACGGGGCAGGTGAAGATCCCAGTGACTGGATTGTAGCCATTGTGCCCGTTATACAAGGTCCGGTCAAACTTGACGGGCATGCCGGATGCGGGGAAGGGGGAGGTGAGGATGGCGGTGAAGGCTGGCGCGATGCGGGCAGCGAGCTCTCCTCGGCCATACTGTGGCTTGCCTGGCTTCCCGTTGCCCAGCACAGCCCCTTCCACGCCACCGTCCGGCAGGTGCAGCCCCGCGATGCCCGTCTCGTCCAACACTCCTGGCGCTCCTGGTGGCCCAGGTGGCCCCGGTGGGCCTGGTGGCCCGTTCAGCCCCGGCGTTCCTGGCATTCCAGGTGGGCCGATGGGTCCGGTCATGCCAGGCTCGCCAGTCTTCCCTTCGCCAGGAATGCCAGGGAGCCCGGGCTCCCCTTTCAGACCTGGTAACCCCTGAGGCCCCATGGGACCAGCAGGTCCTTGCAATCCCGGGATGCCGGAGGGGCCCCTCAGCCCCGGCTGCCCCGGGATCCCACCGTCCCCTTTGGGCCCGGGGCCACCCGTTAATCCAGGCACCCCCGGAAGGCCGATGAACCCTGGTTCACCTTTGGGGCCCGTTGGGCCGGGAGGTCCCAGTGACCCGGGCAGGCCCCTTTCTCCCGGCACCCCCGGCTTCCCCGCGAAGCCGTTCGGGCCCTGGTCGCCGCGCATTCCCGGCATTCCCGGGGGCCCGCTCGGCCCCACGTCCCCCTTGGAGCCGGGCAGCCCATGCTTGCCCGGCAGGCCCATGGACCCCGGCGGGCCCGGCGGGCCGATGATGCCGGCAGGGCCCGGCTCACCCGGCTCCCCATCAACGCCGGGCTCCCCCTTATCGCCGATGGCTCCCTGCGCCCCGGGCTGCCCGCGGTCTCCTTTCAGGCCGGGCATGCCTGGCTTCCCATAACCCGTGGGGCCTGGCAGGCCAGGGAGGCCGCGGATCCCGGGCTCTCCCTTCGGTCCCATAGGGCCCTGTATGCCCGGCACCCCCGCGGCGCCCGGGACACCGATCCCATCGATCCCGGGGGGTCCCCGCGGCCCCACAGGGCCGGGCTCCCCGGTGACACCCGGCCCACCCGGGGGGCCCATGTCGCCCTTGTCCCCGGGCGCGCCCGGCAGCCCATTGAGGCCAGGCTTCCCAATGCCGGCGGGCCCTGGGGGCCCCGCGGGGCCGGGAGGGCCCCCGTTCCCCCGGGGCCCCGGTAAGCCTGGCTTCCCCACGCCGTTTTCACCCTTCATCCCTCGTTCTCCGCGAGGACCCGGCTCTCCTTTCGGGCCGGGCTCACCCCGAAAGCCGGGCAGGCCAGGGCCGCCCTGGGGACCCGGCTTCCCGTTGACAGAGAGGCCGGCTGGCCCGGGCAGCCCTGGCGGGCCGGGAAGTCCCCTCGGCCCTTGCTCCCCACGCATGCCAGGCTCGCCCTTGGCTCCGGGCATCCCTTTCATACCCGCCTTTCCGGGGAGTCCTGGGATGCCGGGTTTCCCGATGCCTGAGAAGCCAGGGGGCCCAGCGGGCCCAGGCTGGCCGTGCATTCCCGGCTTCCCCGTGCCCGGTTTTCCTGGGTAGCCGGGGGGCCCGGGGGGTCCACGTGGGCCAGGCTTCCCTGGCGGTCCTGGCTCCCCTTTGAGGTCCATGGGCAGCAGTGGTGGCATGTCTGTGGAGAGAGGAAACACAGAGTGTCACTAGAGCTGGTGGTGGGCAAGGAGCGTGCAGGTGCAGGATCTCCTTGGGATATTGGAGCTGGGGTCTCTGTGCAGCCTGGGCTGGGCTTGAAGGGGGATCTTTCCACTTAAACATGGCCACAGCAGCTTCCTGGGCCCCCACATCAGCAAGGCTGTCCTGAGGCAAGGCCAAAGCCCAGGGTTCTCATTGCAGCTTCACATCCCTCCATTATGTCAGGTGACACCATGGAAGGTGCCAGTGCTTGCTGTCAGCTCTGGCAGGGCTGTTTTGTGATGAGTTACTGCAGGGTGTTTTTGAAGCTGGTTTCAAACCTCCTGTTGCCTCATTTCCCAGTGGCCTCGAAAGCACCGTGGGATTCAGTTGCTCCTGCCTGGGCTCAGCTGAGAGGATGGCAACAGAGCGAGCCAAGACTGTGGATAATCCCTCACCCCGTCCCACGAATCCAGGGCCTTGGGAGACCTTTAATCCATTTGGATTAAAAAGAAAACTCTTGTATGTGTACTCAAGAGCCTGAGGAAGTGATGGGTGTATGGGTTAGGCCATGCCCACAGTGCTCGCTGGTGCAGTTCCTGAGTCCAGCAAGGCAGAGAAAAAACAAAAAGCGAAAAAGCACTGGGGATGGAGGAGAAGCCAAGAGCTGGGAGGGAAATGCAGCCTCAGCTCTGTCAAAATGAGTCAGCCCAGCTGGGAATAGGCCACAACCACTTGACATTTCAAGAATTTATTGAGGTCTTTTGCAAACGGATATAAGAAAGAAACTAATGGGCTGAGAGACTCCAAAGGCAAGGAGAGGCAGATGACATGCCCACCACAGCTCAGCATGGAAAGCACAGACGTGAGCATAAGTAACTGTTCGAGACTGGCTCAGGCAGGGTGTCACCTCCCACGTGACACCCAGGAAAGGGTGAGAAAGAATAAATCTGACAAACTCTTTTTTGGGCAGTTTGAAATGAAGGAAATACTCGACAGTCACATGTACACGGGACGATAATGAGAAATGCAAAAGGCAGAGGAAAGGGCTGTGACGTCTTAGGTGTATTTAAATCAAATCTGCCCAAGGTAGATCATTCCAGTTGGGAAGAGATCTATATGGACAGGTTCCTGGGATAGGGATGGATCCTGCCTGGGGTGGGAGCAAGATAGAAGGCTGCATGCCACAGTCCCCAAGGTCTGCCAGTCTGGCCCCCTCAGTGAGCCAAGCTGGGCTTTGGGAGCATGGACACACGTGGTGCTGGGATCTACCAGTGCAGAGATTTCCTCAGTCAACGGGAAAAGCTTATGGGAGATTTGAGACACGTGAAAAGAATAATTGTGGCAGCAGCAGGCACAGCTCCTGGAGCATCGGAGGTGGCTTTGCCTGCCCTAAACACAGCAATTAGCTCTGACCCTTCCCAGCCCGGTGCCACTATGTTTTCCTTTGGGTAATGGAAACATTTTTAGAGCTTATCCATAAATCAAAGCCTGGCCCACGTCCTTGGCTGTAGTTGTGGTCACTTGGCTCTCTTGATGAAGGAAATACTTGTCTGTCATGACACTGCCACTGGATTTCTGCAAACTCCTGCTCCTCACCTCGGAAAATGGTGTGGGAATGAGGACAAGGGAGCCGTGCAGTGCTGCACCATTTCTGGGGTTTGGATTCTGGAAAAAAATTTCTCCAGAAAATTATTTCAATGTGTATTTTTTCTTTCTTGCAATGGTTTGAAATGAATTCGTTTTCTAGGTCATTTTGCATGGAATCAGAACAAGGATCTACAGCTGAGCCCACGAAGGAAGGAAAAAGCACACACACACTCTCTCACACAAGGCAGTGGAGAGAAACGCCAGGCAGGAGCTGCCAGCTTGCAGGCGGCCAAAAAAGCAGACGGGAAAACCAAACCGGGGCCCGTCAGCAGAGAGAAACTGGGACACTGCAGCCCCACTGGTGTCCGATTTCAAAAGCCCATGTCTTACCACAGACACATGTCTCGGAGCTCTGCACTTCACAACACCAGCATGGGTTTCTGTGTTCCCCTCAAAGCATGAACTGAGCTGCCGTGAATGTTAACGTGGGGGCAGCAGGAAGGGGATGGGGCAGGAATGACCCCTGGGAGCTCCCACCTGACTGTTCCACCTCCTGAGGAGCCAGGTGGGTGCTGCAGCCCCTCTGGAACTGTGTTCATCCTGGTAAGGACCTCTCCTGCCTGCAGAAGGGATCCAGCAGTGCAGACCAGCTAGCAAAGGAATAATCCTGCAGGATGGGAAGTGGTTCCCAGCCATGAGCAGCCAGCAGCGGGTCTGGCCAGCGCAGCCAGATGACACTGCAGGAAGGAGAGGCTGGCTGCTCTGTGGCGGAGCCCAGCCGAGCTTGTTCCAGAGCTGCTGCCAAGCCCTGTCTCGTGAGAGAGTTTCACAGGCTCACAGGGATGTTGCGTGGGATCAGTGTTTTAGCACCTCCCATACCATCTCCCAGCAGTGAGTGCCCCAGCACAGCACTCACTCATGGGTTTACCTGGCTGTAGGGCCATCGGCATGGTTTAAATTAAGCCAAAATAAACCTCAATGTGCAAATCTGCTTCAATGTTCTGAGCATTTCAGCATTTAGCAGCATCTCCTTCCCTGAGCTCCCTCTGTGCTCGGAACGCCTATTTTTGGGTGAGAAAAGATGTCTGGCACCCTGAGGAAACCTGTCACTCACCAGATGGCACCTGGAGGCAGGAGGGAACCCCCAGCCCCCCAGCCGGGGGTCCCAGCCCCGCGGCCAGGCTGGGGCAGCCCGGGGCGCCCCGCACAGCTCCCGCCGGGTCAGGGTAACCCACGGGGGCACGGCACAGCCCTGCGCCGTCGCGGCGAGTCAGCTGAGCTCCCCGAGCAGGGCAGAAGGCCAGCAGGGATTTTCCTTGCCAAATTAGAGGTTAAGCAGAGATGGGAGCTCAGTGGGATCCAGGAGGCACAGGCTTCCCCAGCTGCCTCTGTGCAGCCCCACAGCTGGTGGCTGGGGCTGCAGCTGTCCCTGCATCCCCCTGTCCTGTCCCTCACCTGCCCTCCCTTTTCCAGGGGTTTTGGAGGAGTAATGTCCAGGGGACTTTTGTGCTCTGCCCTGCCTCAGTGTCCCCTCTGCCTGGTCTAACCTTGTCCAAACCACTCCTTGCCCCAGCCTGGCACACTCGCTCCTCTCCCCACCATAGGCAGCATTGCTCAAAGCTGCTCCCATGCATAGGAAGAAGGGAAAAAAGAAGGGAAAACAGCAGGGAGAGATTTGAATCCAGTCCCACCAGCAGCTGAAGTGTTCCTGTGCTACGCTGGAAGGTTTTGGCTCTGGCTGGAATTCAGGGAGCAGCTTTGAAACAGCTGGGAAGGGGGCAGGGAGGGGGGGCTCGTAGCACACTTCGGCTCCAGGTTTCACTGTGTGTTTTCTGACACATGTGCTGAGCTGAACTCCTGATAAGCCATTCAGCCCTCCAGTAAATCAGCCACCGGTGGCCCAGCCTTCTCCAGTTTCTCCTCACAGAGCCAAGACTTCAGCTTCTGGGAGGCTCCAGGTCTGTGACAACCCATGGGGAGGCTCCGGTGGCTCTTCCCAAGGGCCAGGTGCTGACCTGGTGGGTCTGTATACCCAAGCCCAGCAGTGCCCCATCCCGTGGTGGTGCCAGCACTGGGGTGGGTGCAGGCAGGGCAGATGAGGGCAGGGGGTTACAGAAGGCTGGGGGTGCTGGAGCCCCGGCTGTGCGGAGCAATGACCCTGATGCCTCGGCCCCTCTGGGTGCACGTCACTCAGTGGGGAGAGATTTAACACGTGTGGAGTTTCTGGTTGCTGGTCTCTGAGGGAGGAAATGTCTCTCTCCTGCTCTTCCCTCACCAGGCTGGGTCTCAGCTCCAGCCTTGGCAGTCTTTCTTTTCCCAGCTGGTGCAAAATGCAGACAGGGAAACGGAATAGGTGGAGGAGTGGAAAAAGCCTTGCCAGGACAGCTCAGGTTTAACAGCAGGGAGAGGCAGAGACAGCGAGTGCTGGGGCGTCTGCACCTCCCACTGTTGGGGATGGGCAGGAGGGTAGAAGTCAGAGGCTGGAGGGTCCCCTGTGTCCCCTGGCTCCCAGACCAAGGGGGCCATGGGTGCCCTCCCAGCCCCAGCAAAGGGCTTCACTTCCCTGCTGAGCCTCTACCCGTGTCCATCCTGTCCTTTTGCACTGGGTTAGAGACCCAAATGGTCCCTGCATGCTTGGCCAAAAGTGTTTTAGACAGCAGCACCACTGGCTGTGCCAGGCAGCTCCCAGGAACTCTGACCTTGAGGGTAGAGGGTGCCAAGTGCCCAATGGCTGTGAGGTGCCATGTCTCCTTCCCACTGACCCATGTCCTCTCACAGAGTCCATCCCTTAGTCCCACAGAGTGCATCCCTTACCCAGGTACTGCCCTTTGCCTTCACGGAACGGGGGTCCCAGGGGTCCCTTCACCATGGGCTGCATGTACTTGACTTGAGCGTAGCCCCCCACGCCGCCTCCCGCGGCCGAGCGAGGACCCATCACCATCACCATCGTCCCCAGCATCACCAGCAGCGCCACGACGTCCGGTAGCATCCTGCTCCCACGGCTCCTGCAGACAAAGCAACAGTGACATTGGGTACACACCCCCCAGCTCACGAGGACCAGCTGGGAGTCTGAGAATGATCCCCGTGGCAGTGGGACTCCCCTGAATTTGCCTTTTTGTGGGTCAGATATCCTGAACACGTTGCCCTTCCCGACACACCATGGCTGGGAGATGCACGGTAAATACAGTTTATAGAATAGAATCCCAGAATCACTAAGGTTGGAAAAGAGCTCCAAGACCATTGAGGCCAACCTGTGACTGATCCCCACCTTGTCACCAGCCCAGAGCACTGAGTGCCTTGTCAAGTTGTTCCTCGAACACCTCCAGTGACTGGGACTCCACCACTTCCCTGGGCAGCCCCTTTCAATGCCTGACAGCTCTTTCCACAGAGAAATTTTTCCTGATGTCCAACCTGTGTCTCCCCTGGCACAGCTTGAGGCTCTTCCTTCATCTTGCACTGTCATCAACCACCGGGTGCCTAGTGGAGTCTTACAGAAGCTGCCCTGAGTGTCTGTGGTAACTCTCACATACCTCTCAAATATTTTTAACAAATATAAGAGGCAGAAAAAAAGCAGATGGGACCTGCAGCCCACTGAGCCCAGCATTGCTGTCACATTCCTCAAGTGAGCGGGGGCTCCTCTCACAAGAGCCATGGCTCCTGTGGGAGGCTCAGGCTGCCACTGCCAAGCCCTGCCTCCCCTCGGGGCAGCTGGTGGGTGCTCAGTCTCCCAAGTGGGTGCTCAGTCTCCCAAGTGGGTGCTGAGCCTCCCAAGTGGGTGCTGGGCCAAACCCACAATGTGGGAGCCCGAGACTTGCCACATTTTTGGCTCAAGTGCAGCGCTTCACGAGCAGCGCCGGGAACTCGTGCGGAGGACGAGGGATTGGATGGGAGCAGCCTCAGCCTTAAGTGCCTGTTTATTTAAAATAAACCCCCTTTATAAATACTCTCTTCCTCCAGCAACTCTCCCTGGCAGCTCCACGTGCAGAGCTGCAAACAGATTGATTTGCAAAGAACATTTATTTTCGGAAGCTTAAACAACACGTGATGCCAAAGAGCTTTTTGCTGCTTTTCCTCCTCGCAATAATTGACCTGTTGTGGTTATTAATGAGAATTAAGCTCCTGGCCTGTCCCGCCAGGGAGCAGGGACAGGGCTGCTGCATGCCGGGATTTCATCGGAATTTCCTGAACCGCTTTTGCTGAAGCAGCAGTGAAAAAAAAAGCTGCAGCCTAGAGAAAAAACAACCTAAATTCAAACAAAATTAAGGCAAATTAAGTCAAGGGAGCAGGGAGCCCTGGCATGGGATTGTTCCTGATGCCACAAGGGCTTGGCAGGTTTTTGGAGTTTCCAGGGACGAGGCAGCCTTGACAGCTGCTCTTGTGCCTGGAAAATGGTCTTGGAGTCAGCTGAGGGCTGGAGGGGACAGGGATGGCCCTGCCAGTAGCAGTACGACGGACCTTGTGAGGATGCAGGAGGCTGTGGCAGATGCTGGAAGAGGAGCTCTGCTCTGGCCATCCCATCAGAGCCACGGTGCCATTCCCACTGAGACACCGAGAGCCATGGCAGTGGGTCAGGTGGCACTGCCGGGGACATGGGTGACAGCCACCCCCGGCCTCCTTGGCAGCATGGCCAGGGCCTCGCCGGCATTATTGTTTTTCTGTCTTCAGGGTCGAGGAGAGGAGTGCTTCTTTTTATGAAGCATTATTTTACAAGGATTTGTTTAAGGGCAAAAGAATCCCATTTTAAGGGATTGCAGCTGTAAAAATACAGTTTCTGTTAAATAAAAGAGAAGAACAAACCCCTGAATCAGCTATTTACTTGTTTTCCTTACCTGGTATGACCCCTGTGCCTCCATCTCTACCTCCCTCCCTTCCTAGCTCTCTCCTCTCCCACCTGGGCTGGATTCGCCCCTGCTCCTCCCCTCCACTGGGCTGTTTTCTCAAGATGCTGCCATAGGAGCAGCACCCTGGGGTGGTTCAGCCCCTCACTGCTGGGCACTGCATCCTCCTTTTGTGACACCTCAGCCCTCGGAAAGATATGGGATGCAGGGAAAATGGAGCAAGAGGGAAGGGAGAGGGAGGACAGGGAGGACGGTTTCATTGCGTGTTGGATGTGAAACTGAGTTCCCTGCTCTGTGTCCTCTGTCACTCATGGGCTTAATTCCTGCATACTGCCCTGTGATCCAGCCGGGTCATTCCAACTGCCCCAGTCTCTGCAGTGTAACGGGGGGAGCCTGGCCTGAGCCCCCCAGGTACAAGTCCCCCAAGAAAAGGGGTCTGTGATGCTGTGCTGTCCCCCCCGGCCGTGCCCGGCACTGGGGCAGGAGGCCTCCCGCTACCCGGGCTCTCCAGGCAGTGATTTAATAACAATAAAATGGAAACATCTGGAGTCTCATATGATGGATAAAGTGTGCACAACGTGCTTGTGGAGAGGATCTTTCATGCTTGAAATCTCCTGTGTTATGAACTGATAATTAATCACACGGAGCAGCCACACGACACTCCCATCTCGCCTGGCAGGTCGCGAATGGTGGCCAATTCATCATGTGTATGGGGTGGCTACAGACAGACGGGGGTCACCTGCCCATCGTCCTGGGGGTCACCTGCCCATCCTCCTGGGGGTCACCTGCCCATCCTCCTGGGGGTCACCTGCCTGTCCTCCTGGGGTCTGGGGTGAAGCACCTGCTCTCATATGGCCAACAGAAATACCATGATTAATTTTTTTCCCACCTGGAGCAGGGGAGATGCTTTGGGGGTCCCAATTTTAGCCCCTCCTGGCTCACCCCACTCTGCCTGGGCATGGCGGCCACCAGACTGGGCACTGTGCAGCCAGGCTGCTGTCCTTCAAAGGCAGCTCCAGCCCCCCGACACACTCCAGTACGACCAAACCCATCCCTTGGTGCAAAGCCAAGCCCAGCAGGAGCTGCTCAGCCAGGAGGGTTCATACAGGGGCAGTGCTTCAGGGGTCTGTGCTGTTCTCTGGGGATGTTGGAGCAGGATGGGGCCCAGCAGCACCACACTGCTCGGCTCCAGGGGGAGCAGGGCCCCGACCCAGCACCGAGACCCCTGGCACGGCTTCAGAGCCGCTGCCACCGCCACGCTGACGGTGCGAGTGTCGGCTCCCCTGGCAGGCGGCGAGCAGACGTGTTAAAAACCCCTGGCACACCATGAAAGCACTGGGAACAGGGAAAAAATCTCACACTTAAAGCATGAGTAAGGAGACAAGAAATGTCACCTTGTTCTCGCAGGAAAACAACCAGCCCGTGCCGCCTCCGTCGCTCCAGAACTGCCTGTGGCTTGTGCTGGGCAGCCTGGTGAGCTCCCAGCGTGTTCCTGGCATGCTCCTGGTCATTCCCAGTGGAAGAGGGCTGCTGACCCCTGCACTATCCCACTCTCCCCACAGAGCACATGTCAGCACTCCCATGCCTGCAGACTGGGCAGTGTTCCTGTGAACACCATGGCCCTGCTTCCCCACGGACACGGCCAGGGCTGTTGGCTGAGCTGTGGCTGATTTACAGCCCCTGTTACTTAAATATTAATGAAGGGCCTGGCCAGCCCCGCGCCTGCTCCCTTTGAGGCTAATTATTTTTTAAGTCAATATATGTGATCCACGGGGGATCTGCCATTGTGACTGAAGGTCGGCACAACAGGGAACTTGTTTAAACCCGGCAGTCAAAGCCTGGTCAGTTTGGGGCACAGCATGTGCTTGCTGGCACTCACCCCGGCTCTGGCACCACATCCATCCCAGGGCCACGCCAGCCCCACGGAGGGGCTCAAGGATGAGGATGGGGAATTTGATGCACTTCAACTGCATGCCCAGGCTCACTGCTGAGGCATCATCCCAACATGGTCCCTGTCCCCATGCCCATTGCTGTCCCCATCCTCTTCCCCATGCCCGAGCCTGTACCCATCCCAGTCCCCATGCCGTGCTCTGCGATCACAAGGCACAGCCACCACCTCTGGAAGCCGCGGCAGAAGCTGGCCCCGGGCTGGCGGGGAGCAGTGGGAAGCACCTCGCACTCGCCCGGAGCGGGGGGACGCAGGGAAGGGGAAGCACCGGGAGCAGCCGCCGCGTGTGGGTGGGCTGGAGCAGGCGGGCTTGGCCGCCGCCGTGTCCCATCGAGCCGCTCCATCCTCCGGTCATTTACAATAAAAAATAAAGCAGGGAGGATTTCCAAGCTCAACACGGCGCTGGCCCGGGTCCAGCGGGAGGTCGATGATTTGCTTTGCGCTACACATGCTTTAAAAATAATAATAAACCGAGTCAAAAACGAAAAGTGAGCTATGAAGAGGGAGAGCAGCACGTTGTTTCCGCAGGCCGGTCTGCGAAAGCCAAAGGCATGAGGGAGCAGCTCGGCTGAGCAGCGCTGGAGCGCGGGGGAGACTTGGCACCAGCCTGGCCTTAACTGCACGACACCTGATCCGATCCAAGGCTGCTGTACGCGCTGCCGGACCCGGACCCGGAGCCGGAGCCTCGCCCGCCAGCAGCCCAGGGAACAAGAAAACATTTTCCTTGACGAAGAAAAAACACCCCACCCCATCTGCAGGGACCTGCTGCCCCCGCACAGCGCCCGCGCCTGGCCCTGAACGGAACGGGATAGGCACAACACAGCGCGGCACGGCGCGGCGCGGCGCGGCACGGCACGGCACGGCACGGCACGGCACGGCACGGCACGGCACGGCAGGGCATGGCCGTGGTGCAAGCTGCCCATGGCTCACGCTGCCTGGAGCCGGGCATCCAGGGGTCCGGCAGTGATGCCAACACCAGCGGCGGTGCCACCACTTGATCCCGCGGCCGCCGGGTCAGGGCTCAGCTCAAGCGGATTAGCGACCCCGGGCGTGTGTGCCGGGAGCGCAGCCGCAGGTCATGGCTCAGGGCTTAATCCCTCACCTCCAGCTGTCAAAACTCCTCGGGAGCGCGGCAGAGCCCCGGCGAAGGCTGCCGGGGGTGTGCGTGGGGCTGAGGCCATCCCTGCGGAAGGATGGGCACCGCGGCACAGCGAGACCCAGACGGAGACCCCGGGGTCAGTACTGGCTGGGGCCCTGGTCTGGGTGGAAAACCCTGGCTCGGAGCTGCAGGAACACCAGGCTCCTGCCTGGGGCAAGGCTCAGCCTGGCTCACGGCATCCCTGGGGTGCTGCAGTTCCCTCACTGAAATACAGCCGGGAAGTCGCCCATGGAGGTGAGTGAGACCCAAGGGAAATGTCCCCCCTTGCCCTGGCCCCAGCGGAGTTTCTGCACCCCAGATCCCCCGTCCAACCCCCGCCAGCCTCCACTGCACTGAAATACCAGAGCTGCAGCATTAATAGCAGGGTTCCCTGCCAGGTGCATAGTTTGACCAGTCGAATCATACATGCCAAACCACAGGTATTTTATGAGACGCTTCCTGTTATGAAGACATTTTTGTGGGGATTCATTTTTTTCTTCCCTGCTTCTTCCCCTGTCCTTCTCCTCCTCTTCCCAGTGGGATGGTGGCCTGCCTGGGGAGCAGCTGTGACGCTGTCCCTGAGGACTGGACAGAGCAGAGCAGGAGCCAAGTGCCAGAGCTGGGCTGCAGTAGGGATGAGAGTGCTGGAGGGTTCTGTTCCCTCGGCTGGAGCCCCTCTCCAGGGGACTGCATAGGGGCTGTGCAGGGTCCAAACTGCCCTGTGAACCCAGGCCCATGCTATGACCAAGCACAGACACTTGTGCCCGGATCCTGGTGTGGGATGTGGGGCATTTGCCCAGACATCACAGGGAGGGACAGGGGCTGCAAGCCCCGCTGAGCTGCTGGAGCTCTGAGCATCGTTCTCCAAGGACCCTGTGCTGGCTGGGCCAGCCCTGCTCCAGGGACACCTAAGTCCTGGTGGGAGCAGTAGGAAGCAGCTGGAGTTTCCCAGAGGTCCGCAGGTCAGACCCACTTTGCTCTCGCAGCTCCTGTGCAGAAATAACGTTTTCTAAGGCAACGGGTGTTTTGCAAAGAAATCTGCTAAGCCTGGAGGGACCCGCAGAGAGCGATTCCCGTCTCAGGGAATTTGCAGGCAAGTGGCCATCAACCGCAGACATTTAAACTTCCAGCCTCGTGCTGGGGTCACTGGCTTCATTATAATGAGCCTTCTGGGGCAGGGTGCTCGGGGCAGCTCCCTTAGGGGGGCTGGGACATGTGGGGCAGCAACATTGTGGCTGTTCCAGCCCTGCCCACCCATCCCATGGGAAGGGGATCCTTGCTAAGGGGGATGCAGTGGGAGCCCAAAAAAGCATTTGGGGAGCCCACAGTGGCTCCGGGTGCAACAAGGAGCCTCAACAGCAGCATCTGTTCTCCCAAAGGAAAGACCTGCTGGCCTCGCACCTTGATAAATACAAGCTCCAGAGCAGTGGGGAGACATGGGGACAACGTGGAGCCAGCGGCCCCCGAGCTGGCTTCCAGTGCCCCAGGACAGCTGGTGCTACTGGTCAGCAGCTCAGTCCCTGGCACAGCATCCCCACCACGGTGTCCTCGCCCTGTGGTCTTCCCATCTGAGCTCTCTGCTCCTCTCTCAGCACCTGCCCAGGTACAACAGCAAATGTGTTAATTGCTGTGAAAACATCCCCTCCAGTCTGAAACAGCAGGAACATCCCCCATCCCTGCCCCAGTTGCTCGGACAGGAACCTGCCTCGCAGTGTTTATCCTAACAGTTATTTTATTTTAACGTCAGAGTTTGAAATCCTGTCTCCTTGGTTTTGTTGGGTCCTTTGATCTCCATTTCCTCTCCTCTTCCAGCTTTTTAGCAACCCCCCAGGTGAGCCTGGCTGGTGCCAGCACTGCTGCCTGTGCCTGCCTGCCCAGGCAGTCCCCGCTGCCGCACATGCGCCCCGTGTTTATCCTCCACAAAACCCCTCTGACACAACACCCCCTGAGACCCGCTTCGCCCTCGGAGCTGCATCTCCTTGAGGGAGACTCCAGAGCTCGGCTCCTGACCCCCAACAGGGCAAAACCCTGGCTGGGGCACCCCCGGCTTCACCAGCCCCGCCCTCGCCAACCATTGCAAACCCTCCCGGGTGTGGCTGCCACCATTCCCACCGGGTTGGTTACAGCCCTTGGGGACAACGGCGTGGCCGCAGGTGATGGGACCTGCCCGGAGCCGTGCTGGGGTGCCCCTGTCTGGGGGTCAGCCTGGGCAGGTGCCGTGTGGCCGGGGGGGGGTCAGTGTCCCACCACCGCCGTGTCGCCGAGCCGGCCCCTGCGCCGCTCCTGGGGTTAACGGGGGAAAAATATTGTTTGTGCTTCTCTAATATCGGCCTTCTGTTTTGCATTTGCCGTTTCTTCAAAGATAGGGAGCCGCCTCTGCCAAGATTCCAGAGGAGATATCCTCAGCAATGCCGACCGCGCTCCCCACCGCACTCAAAGAAAACAAATGTCAGGCCAAGGATTGATATGAAATAGTTTAAAAATGAGGAAAAGCTGCCTTACAGCTAGGTTTACATTAAAATACATTTCAGGAGCGGGAGCCTCGGCTGTGTCCCTCCCTGGCGGGCGGCGCTGGGGGATGGGGTTACCTGCCGGGGCGGTGCCTCGCTTCTGCCCTCGCCAGCATCGGCTTCCCCGTCCCCTCACCATCCCCTCGCCATACCCATCCCTTTCTATACCCCTCCCCATCGTCACCCCTATCCCCATACCTTTCCCATCCCCATTCCCTCACCATTCCCATCCCATCCCCATCCCCTGCTGCCCCCACGGCCGTGCACCATAAAAGAGCACTCCTGGCACAGCAGCCGTGCGCAGCTGCTTCCCCATTTCCACACCCAAGGAAGGGGATGGAGCGCACGTTTCAGGCAGTATTTATGTTATTTAATTTAATTTCATTTCTGTGAGCTGATGCGAGACCCCAGCCAGCCCGAGGTGTTCAGTGGAAACTCTGACAAGACACTCCCTTATCCCACGCTCCCGTCCGGCACAGCCTCATGCTCCTGGCTGGATTTCAGATTTCCCCTGTGCCTCGTAATCCCCATTTTAGAGGGCATCCTCTCTGCCAGGCTGTGCTCCTGGGGCCCCGTGCACCATGGGGCTCCATGCCCTCATCCCAATGGACAACTCCCATGTGCCTTTCCACTGGACAGTGGGAGGTTGTGCAAAATCAAGCTGATTTTTTCCCAGAATTTTGTTTGGAAAAAATTTGCCTGACGCTGTCACAAGATGTTTCACCATTGCTGAATCAGCTGCTTTGATTTTTCAATTTGAAATTTCTAGGTTTTTTTGGGTTTTTTTTTTTTTTTTTTTTTTTTTTTTTTCCCTTTTTTTTTTTTTTTGTTTCCACATTTCCTTTGTCTTGGAGCAGACAGTCTCACAGGGAATTCCAGCGGCCCCGCTTTCCTGGGGATTATGCCAAACCCCTATGCCTCAGGACCCCGTGCAGAGGTAGCAAAGTCCCACAGGACAGCTCCACTGCTGGACAACTGGGTGCTGTGTCCTGGGGAACATGAGGTGCCACTCAGTGTCCCCATGTGCACCATCTCTGTCATTAACCATCTTTCAACATCACTTAACACCAGCGTGCCATGACCCACAGCCATATTCTCATTTCCAGGCTCCAAATTTCCAGTGCAATCAAGCATCTCATTGAATTTGCTTCAAAGGGTTCCAGACCACCCCGCCTTGGCTGAACCCCTGCACCCACAAATGTGTTCATGTCTCATTGCTCTTCTCCTCCCAATGTGACACTTTTGGGCAACTCCGCCCTGCCCAGGGCACACAGCATCTGCAGAGCAACCAGACCTGGACAGGGCAATCCAGAGGGAAATGGTATAGATTTCATGTGTCCCAGATCATCACAGAGGAAAAACCACTTATGGACCCAGGAAGGAGAAAGGAGCAGCTGGGACAGTGCTGGGAACCAGCTAAGAAAGGCTCAGAGGAGCCAGTGACCTTCACAGCTCCAGAGCATCTGCCTTGGGCGTCGCTGTTACCATTGACCCTTTGCCAAGCAAAACTGGAGACTTGGAGCTCCAGCACCAGTGGAAAGCAGTGCAGAATATATGGAATATTTTCTTAGTAGGACTCATTTGTTTCTGTTAAAGACGCTGGCCCTGGATGGACACACAGCCAGTGGAGCTCAGGGCTGTCTCCATGTCCCTGCAGTGTCCCAAGGCACTGAGGATGGGATGGAGTCTGGTCCCTCAGGGTCAGTCCCTGGTTTTGCACCCCTGTGCTCCCATCTGGTACATTCAAATACTCCCATTCAGAAGCACCGGGGCACAAAACCGGACACTGAACCCAGGGACAGGGAGACATTACAAAACCTTTTGTTTAGGCTTCAAGCTGGAAAAACACTCATCTCAGTCCGAGTTCTCCTCCAGGCTGCGTCATGTGGGAACCTCCCTTGGTCTCCACTCAGGACTCACTGCCCAAAGGGTCTCCTCCTGCCAGTGGCACGCTGCTGAGCCCACCCAGGACCCCCTGCCTTGGCAAGGAGGCACCCCCTTCTTTGGGCACAGGTGCCAGGAGGCTGCCATGGTGCTCAGGAGGGGGCTGGCACGGTTACTGCACCCGAGAGACCCCAAGCATTATGCCAATCATTTCCCCATGTTAGCAGCAGGCCCAGACCCTGGGAACAGACCCAGACCTGGGAATAGATCCAAACCTGGAGATCAGAGTTGATCCAGGGATCAGACCCAAGCTGGGGCATATTTTTGCCTTCTAGGAAGTGGCGGGTGCTTGGCAGCCCCAGTTTGGGCAAGCACTGGGCATCTGCTGCAGGTGCCACACTGCATGGCATTTCTGAGCAATGAAACATGGGGAGAAAATTAAATTGACATATTCAGCCCATTTTTCTGGAGGGCAATTATAAAAAAAAGAAAACAAAACAAAACAAACCAAAAAAAAAAAAAACCAGAAGAGAAAAAAGCCCAAGGAACCCTTCAGCCTTCAGCCTGGAGCTGGTGTGGAAAGAGGGCAGGGAAAAGCTCTGGAGGCAGAGATGGCAGGAGGCAATGCCCAGGGAGGGTGAGGTGACAGCCCGTTTCGTGTCCCGCGTGGCTGCAGAACCTACCCGGCATAGGGCAGTACCAGCCTCACCCCTGCTACAGAAAGAACCGGGATAAGCAGAGCTGGCTGCGATTGCAAGGGGGTCTCAGAGAGACGTGGGGCTCCAGAGGATCCCACCCGATCCCAGCTGGCTCAGCCAGCGCCCGGCACGCCCACGGCGTGGCCGGCTCCCGGGAGCCTTCCTGCACAAGCCCACGGACATTTTCCACCACTTTTACAGCAAGAGCATTAAAATGCTGTTTTCCGAAGGCTCGGCACGTTGAAATGTCAGGCCCTGGGTGGAATTTGGTGGGGGCGCGGTGGGAGGAGGGCTCTGGTCGCGGCTGGGCGCCAGGAACCCCCCGTCTGTGCCGGTCCTTGCCCCAAGGGAGGCACCGGGGGCTGCGGTGAGCGAAGGCGGCTGGTTCGAGGAGCCCTGGACAGGGTCCTGCCCCTGCACTTGGCTCCCGGCCCTGTCTCCTGCCCACTGCTGGGCTCCTTTTGTTGGGAAGTTACGGCTGCCCCTTCCCACGGCCCCCGCTGGGCTCTGCCAGGGCCGGACCGTGGCCCTGATGAGCGAATGGAAAGCAAATGCCGTGCAGGGCCAGTGTCCCACGGCCTCCGGCCACTCCTGCCGCACCCCAGGCCAGCGCCACGGCGCCAGCACGGTGTGCGGCCGGGCAGTGCGGGAGGCGAAGCGGTAAGCCCAGCACTCTTCTCCCGGTTCGCCAGCAACCAGAGATAGCCAAAGGGCCACTTGGCTGCGGGCAATGTCCCCTCTGTGCCGTGCCAGCACACACCGTGACCTAGGGATGCTCCCGCACTCAGCCCCTGCGGCAAACTCATCTCCGGGCATGGCTGGTGTCTGCCACCCACTTCTGGACACCCCTACTCGCTGTGGGGCAGCCAGGTCTGGGGAGCATGTCCCTTTAGGAGGTTGGTGGGAGCAGGGATATGTCCCAGCTGGCCAGTGTGTCCCAGCATTTCAGGAGTAGTGCATGCAAGTGGGGCTGGGGTTGGGGGACACAGGAGCTGTTGTGCAAGAGAGGCTAGGATGGAATCAGGGAGCGGGGAGAGCCCCTGGGTGTCTTCCAAACACAGCAGCCACATGCCCTGTGTCAGGGCGGTGGGGCTAATTCAGGAGCTTTCAACACCACCCAGAGAGGTGTCTGACACTATTATTTATAAGCCCACTGGCTGCTGCCCAGCTCCAGCCTCTCACATGCAGGAAAAAGCCCATCGGAGCCAAGACAAACAGAGCCAGCAGCATCCCTGCGAAGCAGGAGGCAGCGCCGAGCGGGCCAAGGATGCTCTGGCTGGACTGCCCGGCCCTGGTGGCCAGAGATGGCCATGCCCTGGCCCCACGGCCCCGGGGCCAGGCTCCAACAGCACAGGCTGCCATGGCATTCACGCAGCTGCCCTTCGTGTGCTGGCTGTGCAGGGGCCCTTTGGAGCAGGTGGGGGGATGCCAGCGGGATCCCGAGTGCTGCCCCAGTGCAGGGGATGCTGCTCATGCCCAAAGGCAGAGAGGGATGTGAGTTCCCACAGATCCTGTCAAGCATGAGGGTGAGGTCCAGCCCAGTCCAAGGGGCCAAAAGGTCTGGATGGACTGCCCCAGCACTAGCTCCAGCCCCCAGCAGCATGGCAACAACTGGGTTATTGTCAGTGTGTGCCAGGGACATGAGTGTGATGGGGAATTCAACAATCCCAGTGCTTTCTGCTGGTTCCAGCCCAGGCTAATCTCATAAGATGCCCTGTCAGCTCAGCCAGCAAGGAGGGGCAGCAGCTCCTGGCCCTCCCATCTCCCCCGGGCGCCATCCAGGGGCAAGCAGTGCCATGGCCCCAGCACTCCCCATGGGCCCAAGGTGGATGCAGACAAAGGCGCTGGCAGCGCCAGCTCCAACTGCTCTGGGAACTCGGCTAATGGGGTCCATTTGCGGAGTAGTTCTTGGAATAACAAATTGTATCATCCAAAAAAGCAAAACCTCAAAAGGGGATCGGCTTGCAGCTCGACTCACAAAAGCCCCTTGTCTGGAGGCCCCCCGCGCCCCCAATCTCCCAGAGAAAACTCAATTTAACCAAAATAAACAGCACACCCAGCCCCTTGCTCTCACAATCCATGGCAAACTGTGGAGCAACGCTGAACAACCTGACCTGAGGGTGGCAAACGCCATCAGCAGAGCACTGTCTGTGCCACACAGTGCTGGAGCTGCTGACCCCTCCTCTGGAGTTCCATCCAGCCAAAACTGAGCTGGCTGGTGCTCGGAGGGCTCTGGCCATGGTGCAGAACCCTGTGCTCTTCCAAACTCCATCTCCCAGTCCATCCCAGTTAGCAGCAAAGGGGAGGACTTGTGCAGGAACAGGGAAGACCAAGCCATGGATTTCCCTGCAGCAGGATGAAAGATGAGGGTCGACACCTGCTAAAATCTGGTTTCTAACTCCTACGGGCATGTCCCATGCCTGCTCTCATTGCTCCAGGGTCACCCAAGGTCACGAGCTCCTGTTTGCATTCTAAGAGGACACGGTGGCTGAGATGCTCACCTGGGTCCTGTCCTGGGAGGCTGCAAGAGGGGGAAGGCTGAAGGGAGGGGAGTTACGCCCCTTCCCAGTGGGTCAGGGCTCCAGAATTACAGGGTTTTTGAGCAATTTCTCCAGTTGGCATCGGACCGGAGGGACTAAACTCCATCCCAAGCCAAGAGCCCTCCAGCAGCAGCCCAGCAGAGGTCCTGCCTTTGGGAAGATGCCCCTGCCATGCCCCAGCAGTAGAGGACAGAGATTTGCTTCTCCCACGGCTCTGGTCTTCACACCTTCTCCTGCAGGGCAGGAGCACCAGCTCCCAACCCTTGTCCCCACACTGCTTCAGCCCCCAGCCCCAGTCAGGTATCCCCAGCCCCAAAAATCACTTGAATTATTGGCAATCTGAGCAGTTCTGCTCAGGTTTTGGACCAGGTTCCACCCCTGGGCCAGCTGCCACCAGCCAGGGGACTCAAGCAGATGATCTGTGATGCCTCATTCCACACGTGCAGGGACAGCACTGGGACAGGAACGGTCGTGGCCACAGCCACAGCCTTCACAGAGCTCTGGGGACAAACACACCTGGACTCCTACATCCCCTGGAAGCACAGGACAGGATGGGACTGCTGGAGGCCCATACCTGGTTGTGTCCCAGACGGCCACTCCAGCATCTCTTCCCAGCTGGATGCTCCCAGGAAGCCGAGGCCGGCGCAGCTCCGGACCGCGGGCGACCCCGCCGTCACGGCCCATCTGCCGCGGGTAATTCGCCGCTCGCCCGGCAGCGCTCTGGCTGCATTCCTGCCCTAAGTACTGCGGATTTGCTGTGCTTTATGAAAAACGAGAAGAATGTTTTAAATGAAATTAATTCTGACGAACCCAAGATTTCATAAAAGCACTGCCTGGGCATGGTTTGGCACAGGCCTGCTCTTGTTCGCTCTAGTGCCTCCCTGGGGGGAGGAAAATACCAGGCTTGGCATAAAATAATTACAGACTCCTTGTACAGCTCAATTTATGGCTGCTCGAGGAGCGCTGGGGTCTTGTCCTGGCCCGTAGCTGATGGTTGGCAGTGAAATCACGCGTGGTCTTTAATGAGTGACTATGGGAGGTGTAATGGAAAAGAGCATCAGCACCAACCGTGTCAGGCTTTCGGAGCAGAGCCGGACACCTGAGCATCCCACACCAGGCCCTGAGGGGTCATCTCACACTGCCACATGAGCTGACACTTCCTAACGCAGTGCAGCGTTGGCACGGACAGGGTCTGTTTGTGGTGAGGACGTGTCTGTGCCGGCCGTGGGAAGGAGCAGGCAGAGGATCGGGAAGCAGGCATGGAGCCACTGGTGCTTCCTTTGGATGCAGACAGGGGAACTGCTGCGGCCCTGACTGGCTCTCCCTTTCATCTTGACTTTAAAAAGCCACTAAATTAAAACCACAAAGGCACCCAAGCCCTGAAGCGACTCTGCTGTCCCGCTGGCCCCCGTGCCAGGGGATGCTCAGCAGGACGCGCCGCTCACGCGCAGCAGGAGCAGCTCGCAGGGCCCTGACCTTGTTATTTATGTAACACAAAGCCCTTTTCCTCTGTTCATGCACTGCCACGAGTCAGATGCTGAGACCCCCACAATGTGACCCTCAGGGGTTTGTGGGCCCATGGCAGTCACTGGGCTTTGGGATCCTTGAGCCGCTGTGAGGGGCAGGGGGTTGGCCCAGCTCCAACTGTGGCACAGGCTTCCCAGGGATGTGATGGAGTCAGAATCCCTGGAAGCACTAAAAAAATAGATGTGGCACTCCACAGAATGGTTTAGTGGGTGTGGGGTATTTGGTTGAAGGTTGGACTTGATGATCTTGAAGGGCTTTTCCATCCTTAATGATTCTGTGTGCCTGCAGTGCCTGGTGCTGGTTTGGGGTCTGCCCTTGACCCAGGCTGCCCACCATGGGGCTGTGGGCTCTGCCCTCCCAGGTTATCAGCTCAGCCCTATGGGGCCCAAAGCATCTGAAATTAAAGGCAAAGCAAAGACAAAAGTATCGCTGCTGTAATCCAAACCCAGGCCCAGGTCAGGATCTGCCTGTGGGTTGTGAGTGCCAGACTGGCAATATCAGGAAATATGAAGAAATAGCAATAAAAGTCATCTTGTTCTTGTCCTCTGGCTCACAGCACATAGAGCCGTGAGAAATACCTTTCTGCCGTTGTTGACAATGCATGTTTGAGGCTGGAAATATTCCTCTCTGGCAAAAGCTCACATATTTAACCCCAGTGGGCACTGGCAGCTTGCCCTGAGAGTCCAGAGCAGGGCTTCAGGGAGGGCAGTGGAACTTCCCAGCCTGCCTGGGCACAGCAGCTTGGGAGATGCTGCTCTGGCCGCTGACACGGAGCAGGATGTGAGGGCGATAAGTCCTGAGTGTTGAAATGAAAGCTACAGCGAGAGCAAAGGACCTGCTGCAGCTCTGTGCCGTGCCAAGCCTCCCGCCGCCTTATCGGTGCTTCCCTGAGAACGATGGCTGTGTTGTCCTGACATTAAATATTCTCCTTGTGGTGATCCGTATCTCCTCCATTTCAGCCGCAGCACCCGAACGCTCCAGCCCTGATGCACACGCTGGATTCACACTCTCACCCCTGGAATGAAGCCAAAATCTCCAAAGGAAAAATGCAGCCAGAGCTTCCAAGTTTTGTGGTGAAACCGCATGATTTTGATGGGAAGCCATAAATCAGTCCCAGGCTCTCTCAGCCTCCAGTAACTTCTTAAAACAAACCTGGGCTGAATTCTGAGTCTTGTAATGAAATCTGAAAGCAGGTGAATTGCCCGCAGGGTTTGTGCATCACCACAAGTGAGTGCACAGAGCAGCCTTGGCTGCACTGAACAGCCCCGACTCTTGTCTGAGTGGGTTCAACTATCCCACAACCATGGGGCACAACCAAAGCATCTTCCACCTTCTGTCGGTGCCCAAGGACAGAAGAGGCCTGAGTGCTGCCCAATCCCTGCAGCAGTGCTGAGATCCTCGCAGCCCTGGGGGCATGGACACCACTCCGACAGTGGGGACAGGACAGGGAACACCCCAGCAATGGGATGGGCAGGACCTCCTGCCCTGCCCTGCCCTGCCAGGAAAATGGGCATGGGGAAAGGGGTAAATCCTCACATGGCTGCAGGGATGAGGGCAGTTCCCTGAGGTGGTCTGGCCTCAAGGCCTTAGGTTTCGGCCCAAAACAAAGTGAAGGCTCTTATTTGGCTAATGTGCCTCTGAAGAAAGGCTCTATCCTTGTTTGCTCCCACTGCTGCATTGTCTGTGGATAAAGACGGGGATAGTTCTCATCTGATACGGCAATATCATCTCGCCCATCTGGACAGGGCTCTTTACAAGACCCTGCTTTAGAATTTAGATCCCTGGGAACTTGGAAGGCAGCAGTGAAACAAAACCCTCCGCCAGAACAATAAAGAGGCTCTCAGCGACAGCCAGAGCTCTGCGGGGCAGGCACAGGAGCGCTGCGAGGTCCCAGGGGTCCAGCATCGCCAGGCTGCTCCAGTGTGCAGCAGGTTTGCAGAAACCTGGGGCAATTTCTGGGGCCACATCCTGCCTGGGGATGGCAGAACCTGGGCTGGGAGTGCTGCAAGAAATAAGGACTCAGGTTTTTGGTGCAAAACCATCAAACTGGGCGAGGCATTGCATTGGCCACTGCATTCACAGCAGGTGGACATTGAAGTAGTTCTCCTCCTCGCTGACTGCTCCCTGCCAAGCCCTGTCCTGGATGGAGGTGCCTGGAAGAGCCTCTGAGGACAAACATCTCCAGATGGGCCAGCGGGACGGGCCTGGCCCCGGGGAAGGTCTCAGAGACCAGACCTGGCTGCTTTGCAGACTTTTTGCTGCCTGTGATCTGGAGCGTCGCTCCGTGAACTCGGCTGACACTGGGGCCAGCGCCCATGGGAGCACTCTACAGCCACTGGGCTGAAGGGACAGCAGACATCCTCACATTGCCACCTTTGGCTCCTTTTTAATCTCATCCCATTTTTGGTAGGACCCATCACCCACCTGCAGCCCCCAGACAAACTCAGGAGCACTGCAGGGAGGCAGCAGCCGTCAGGAGCTGTGGGGTCCTGCAAGGACACAGGAGAACAGGGCAGGATGTGGCTTTGCTGAAGGGTCCAGCTCCTGCAGCTCTTTGGGGCAGCCAAGCAATGCCCAGGGGTGAGCCAGGTTTTTGGGGAGCAGAGCATCACATCCCACCAGCCACGCCAGCCCCTGCACCCCCCTGGCCCCACGCAGATGTTTCCCGGAGCACTGCCATCCCTCCAGCCCTTCCCGGCCGGGATGGATCCCATTGCTTTGAAGTCTGCAGCCGATGCACAGGGTTATGCAGCCAGAGCAGACAGCCCTGGGGAAGAGCCAGGCAGCCAGGGATGTGACTCAGGAACGGCTCCGGTGACAGGGGAAAAAGGAAAAGCGGTTTATTATGTCTGTGCCGGCATCCAAGTCGCCAACGCAGGGAAGCAATGTGCAGCTGAGCCCTGAGCACGAGGGGAGAGCTGGGGGGCCGGTGGTGTGGGGTATCAACCCTGACTCACCAGCCACACTGAGCGTCCCAATCCCACTGGATTACTGCAGGACACAGCCAGGTTCCAGCAGCACCCTGCCCTGCTCCCCAAATGTCCAGCACAGTGAACCCCTGAGTCCGAAGGAGGGAGTGGGCATGTTGTCAATGTCCCCCACCCTCGCTTCGTCAAGGCAGTTAACTACCCTCTCTAATTAGCTGTGACAGAGTGCATGGGGGACTGGGGATGCTCAGAGCCTAGCACGTGCCCAACAGAGTCGATGGCCTGCACCGTCTCCCAGAGGGAAAAAGGTGGGATTGAGTAACTGGGGGAAGACGAATGCGATTTGGTGTCTTTTCATCCCTCCCCTTTCTGAACGATGAGATTTTATTGTCACAGATATTTTCTTTAGTGCAGAGGAATGGAAACTCTGCTCCTTCCTGTGCTACGGACATGATGAAATAGGAGAGAATGACAGAGGGGTGTGTGGGGACAGATGGGACCGGCCCCACGCCCTCCCCACCGGGTTAATGCCTTTTGCAGGTGCCACTGCCCAAATCCACTTGATCCACCATTGTTGCGGAGTGTGAGGAGCCAGCCTACTGCTGGCCGTGGCGCCCAGGGCTCGCAGAGGTGGTTTTATCCCTCACCTCACAGATCCAGAGAGCAGACAGAACATTAAAACCAGGCGGTTTCATCTCCACCTTCCCGGGAGAGGCTGCACTGCCCGCAGGCAGCCGAGCACTTGGATGCACCACGCAGCGCCGGCGTCCTGTGATGGATCAGCACTGAAAACAACACTCTGCTAATCTGCCTCCCCAGCAGCCATAAAACTGTCTTCCCAGTTCCTTCGGAGAGGATTTACAGTGGTTCAAAGCATCCTGGAGCAGCCAGCAGAGGCGAGGGCTCCCCGCAGGTGCTGGCCCCACACCTGGGGCACCTTGTGGCATCGGGGTGATGCCCCCTCACATCTCGGCCCCCGGGCACTCCACTTGGTTGCCCCCAAACTAACATTCCTTAACAGGGACTTGGCAGCTCCCCAGAGCAGGTCAGTGACCCCAGGGTCATGCCTGACCCCAGAAGCCCCTCACCAAGGTCCCAGCACCCCCCAAAAGCCCCCTCTCTGGGCTGTTGCTGTGCCGTGTGCTGAGGGCAAACAGGGCAGGCTCTGCCCCAATAGCTGGTCTGTAGCTATGGTCACAGCCTTGGTGGCCATCACTCGAGGGGCAGCACCCCAGCCAGCCATGGGCTCACCAAGAGGTGGCTGCTCACCGGCCCTGGGGCTTTCTGGGCATGTGACCCCGGGGGGTCTGAGCTGCGACCCCCGGGCACAGCCCATGCTGGGCCCCTCTGGCACCAGGAAATGTTCCAGCACGGGGCAGGGGGAATGGGAGCGCTGCCCCTATGCTCCCCCTGCTCTGTATCCAAGTGGGAAACCGAAAACCCAACGCAAGGCGAGCTGTGCTGAGCCCCTGCCAAGAGCCACGGACAGAAATATCCTTGATTTCACCAAGGTGTGAATAACTTTTGACACTTCTAGGGCTTATTGCCTTAAAAAAAATCCCCCCGCAGTCCCCATTCACACTCGGCAGGACTGTGTTTCATATGAATGGAATATATGAATCACTGCAAAGAATTTAAATGCTTCCCTGTACAAAGAAATGCTCCCTCCCTGCCTCTGTGGCCGGGCTGCGCATAGCCTAAAACAAAGGCATGGCAGGAGACGGACAAATCCTGATCACCAAAGTGCTGCCTCCTTGGACAAGGACCACCTGGCCTCTCAGTTCGGCCCACTGCCCCCCATCACCTATTTCAACCCACAACCAACTGCCCTGGCCACAGCACTTGTGGGTTTTGGAAATCCCAATGAGCCCCTGACAGCTGCTGGATTCACATCTCCATGTGCTGTTCATGTTTCAGCTCTGCTCCTGCTTCTAAACCCCAGTTTTCAGATCGTAACAGGCAAAGAAAATTGCTTTATTGCTATTCCTCTGCCCAGTCTGGGATCTGGCACAATCCACCACCCCACTGCAAGGGGATCGGGTCAGCCAGGCTGACGGAAACCAGGCGAGTCTTCCTGCAAGAACCTCTCCCATTTTTTAGCAGTTTGGGTTTTGCGGCTTCTTTTCCCCTTGGACAACAGGGCAAGGAGGAAAAACGTAACAAGAAGCCTGGTGCAGCCCTGCTGCGTTTCCAGCTGTGATGTTTCCCCTGGCATCGCTGCCTTGGCTCCACACACGCAGTCGTGTCCACAGCCCCAGCGGAGTGAGGAAAGCCAAGACGGGGCTTCAGGCACCTGGGTAACGTTGGTTCCTAAAAGGGCAGGGACAGGACAGCTCCTGTGCCCCACCACAGCACTGCCCCTGCCCCGGAGACTCACAGCCACAAGCCCTGCTGCCAGGTCTGTGTCCTAAATTCGTAGGATCCGGCTCTGAAAGGAGCCGCTTTGTTTCCCAGTATCCCTCGCAGACGGATCAAAACTGCATTTTTACAGAAGCAATAAAAATCCCAGGAATTCACCGGCCTTATGATTTATTAAACATGTTCCTTATAGCAAAGCTGCCCATAGATGAGAAATATCTCCGGTAGGTTATTGCCTGGCCTGGGGCTACCATACAGGGGGGGATCTTTCCTGGCTTATTGGGAATGTTCAAAGCTGGAGAACCTGGTAGCTCAGAAGCCAATTAACAGCAACACTCTTAAAAAAATAAGCACCTTGTGTTTCCCAAGGTTTTGTGGAAGGCACCACAGTGCCAGCACCCAGGAACGGTGCCGGGACCCGGGTGCAGTTGTTGGGAACTGCGGGAGGAGACAAGATTCCAGGCAGGGCTGGAGCAGTGAGTGCCAGCAGTGGCTGTCCCAAAGGTCACAGCACTTTCCCCAAAGCACTTTTGTTCTCTCAATAGCAGAAAGAAAGGCCTGGGCACTGGGAGATGGCAGAGGCTCTGGGGAGGATTCCCTGGGAAAGGGACGTGACCGAGGTGGGTCAGAGAAGGGAGAAGAGATGAGAAAAGGAGAAGTAGAGGAAAGCGGGCTCAGACCTGCCCGAGGAGGGATGACTGGAGCGTCCTGCGGTGTTCCTCGGGGAAAAGGCACCAGAACAGCGGGACTCGTGACTGGGAAATCCACGGGATCAACTCCCGCCCGAGCCCGGCGCAACCCGCGGGATGCGCAGGCGAGAGGGACCAGGAGCGGGACCGGGAGCGGCGGAGCCCTGACCCCATCCCGGCGGAGCGGCGCGGACCTTACCTCACCTCCCCTCGGCGCGGCGGAGCGGAGCGGCGGGCACGGGCGGCCGCTGGCGGGAGCAGCGGGCCGGGCCGGGCC
>WEKY01007065.1:174938-203224 GCA_013390045.1 Picathartes gymnocephalus | reverse complement strand
CACCCCCCGAGAGCGCGGCCCCTGCCCCCGCCCCCCCGGCCCCTCCTCGCTACTCCACGCGGGACAGGGGGCCCGTGGGCACGGCCCCTCCAGACCTGTACCCCAGGGATGCTGATGCCAGCAGCAGCAGCCCCAGGGTGGAAAAAGAGACCCCTCCATCTGCAGAGCCCCAGGACTCGGTGCTGCCTGCCCCTGGGATGGGGACCAGTGGTGTCCAACCTTCTTTCCCCTTCTTGGCCCGTACGGCACCCCAGGGCTGGAGCGGCGTTGCCCCCATGCTCACCCAAAACCATCGCCCACTTGCTTTGTGGACATAAGGCCACAGCAGGAGACGATCCCCATTTCTGTGGTGGGGGCGTTTCACCACCCTGAAAAGCCTGTTGCCCTGGGCAGAACAGTTTGGAAATGTGGTGCCAGTGCAGCCGGGTCCTGCAGCCTCGTGCCTTGGCACAGTTTTAAATCACACACCAGGACAGAGGTGCCCCGGTCCCAGGGGAGCGGGGTGCCCGCAGCCCCCACCTCCTGCCTTTCCCGGCCACCGTGTGCTGCCCATTCCCAAGGCGGAGGAACCGTGGCGTCCCGCTGGCAGCCGCGTGCCAGGCACAGCCGGGACACCGCCGGCACTGCCGCAGCTGCCGGGGTGCACGGGCGCGGGGGTGCAGGGCCCCGGTGTGCCCCGGGAGGCAGATTAGGGTTGCTCAGGCAACGGGCACGGAGAAAGCCCGTCGGGATGGAGGCCGCTGGGTGCACAAGGGTGTTTGTTTTCTGTATTAAGCGCCTGAGCAAGGGGGGCATCAGACGGCTAATCCCCCCTCAATGCCTTCCCCCGGCGAGCAACCGCCGTGGGGCCGGACCCTGCTCCCAGGAATGCTGATGTGCTGTGCCCTGCACAGGCTGGGGTCCCCTCCGTGCCCTGAGCAGGCAGGGCTGGGGGTCCACCCGCAGCTGGTCCCTTACCGCAGCAGCTAAGAGCTGCCCCGAGGCTGCTCCAGGCCAGGGCTGAGCCCGGCTGAACCACGGACTATGGTGGTGTGCTGCCCGGGCACCTCGGGCCCCGCGGGATGGCTGCTGGGAGCACCTGCTCTGCCACCTCCTCAGCACCATGAGCACAGTGTCCCGGCAGTATCAGCTCTCCTGCCCACGCCCTTGTCACACCTGCAGCACCTGGGCACAGGGCAGAGCGTGGAGGGGCCTCCACTGGCACAGCAGCTGCCACAGAAATGAACCAGCCTTGTTTAACCAGAGCTCTCGCTGGCAAAGCATTTCCTGTGCTCAGGGACTCCTTTGCCAGCACAGACATTCCTCTGTCCCGCAGAGCAAACCATCGGCTGCAGCCTGGCTCTGTGCGGGCTCTGCTGCCTGTCATCGCTCCTGGGCTGGCTCCTTCCCCCACGGGCCTGTCCCTTCACCAGGATGGAGCCTGGGGTGCAGCCATGGCACCTTGGCCATGCTACCTGGGCTCTGCTGTGCCACTCTGGCCGCTCCTGGCCATGCACACGCTTCTTCCTGCTGCCCAGCAATGGTCATTTTTGCTCTGGGGTCTTCTAACCCCTCTCTGGGTTCTTTCTTTTCTTTTATATCTTGTGGAGTTACAACTTCTTCTGACTGCAGCCCCCTGATCCTCTGGTTTGGGTGCTGGTGCACCTGCTCACTGGCAGAGGACAGAGAACTGAAAAATATGTAGGACTTGAATAAACATTATCAAGAAACACCTGACCCATCAGTGTGTTGTCAATATTCTTCTTACATTATACTAAAGGCAAAACTCACCTCTGTACCACCTGTTGGGAAAATTACTATGAAATTAACTCTATTCTAGCCCAAAATATATCCAGGTGTGGGCAGCAATCCCAGCTCCTCGTGCTGAGCAAGGAAAGCAAACAACATCCCAACTCACCCAGTGCCATAAGTCTGAGTAACTCATCCTGCTTAAAATTTATTTATTTGAGCTAAACAACTGATACCTCTCAGCCCTGTGCTGAGCCACTGCTGATGGCTCTCCTTCCCAGTGGGAGAGGGAAGCCGGGTTTAGAGCGGGATTTAGCAGCTCTGCTGCCTGTATCTCCTGGCAGCTCTGCACCCACTGCTGTGCCAGGGCTCCACGGTGTCCCCAGCATTGCACTGGCCCTGCCAGGGCCCCACGTGAACCAGTGAGAGCTCTGGTGTCACAGCAGCCCTGGGCACCGCTGCACCTCAGGGTCCCAGGCTCCCTGCCTCCCAAAATCCCTGTCCCAGCCATCCCGCTGCTCCACACAGGAGAAACAAGAGAGAGGGAGGAGACATAATTCAATCTAAGGCTGAAAAATGCCTTAACTTAATTTCAGTGGGTCACGGACATAATCGAATCAGTCCCGTGCATTGGAATATCGTTTCCATGTTTCCACAAAGACGGATAATTGTGCTCGGAAAACCAGCCCTTGGTGCTCTGTGGGAAAATGTGCCATGGGAGTGGGAGGGGGCCAGGGACTGGGCTGGCAGCACCAAGCAGAGCTGGGGTGAGCTGTTGTGCCCGCTCAGGGTACAGGCACGGGGTGACAAGGGCAGACAAGGGACTGGGGGCATCACCCTGACTGTGCCAGCAGTGACATGCAGGTGAGAGGTGGCCCGGGCAGGAGGACACCGAGCAGGGAGCGGAGGTGTCGGCCCAGTGCGGGGCGAGCCACAGCTCCGTGTGCAGCATGGTGCCAGATCCCAGCCTTCGGGAACATTCAGTGATGGATTAAATGCAATCTGACTACCACTGTGGGAGGTTGGAGAGAATTACTTCATACAAATGCACTTCGGAAAGTATTTAGAGTCAAATTTTCAAAAGCCCCTGAACGATTTAAGAGCCAAAATCCCATTTTCCAAAGTCACTTAAATGAGCAAGAAACGATCAGTTAAGAAAACACGCGAGCAGCCGGGGCCTGGGGGGACGGGCTGCGGTGGCTGTGGGTGCAGCACCACGTCACAATCAGCCACCGCAGCCCTTGCCCTGGGAGATACGAGGATGCATCGGCCTCAAAAAGCATCCCTGGGTTTCTTCCTGGGGAATCAGCCCGGGATGGGTCCCACTGTGTCAGATTGAAGGGAATGGTCTCGCTGGGGTCAGGGACAGCGCCTGGCTCAGCAGCTGTGGGGCCAGCCCTGCCACCGCCGGCTCCCATGGCAGAGCCCGCCGGGGCAGGAAGGGTCCCCGGCTGTAACGGGAGAAGGCAGGGCTGCAGCTGGGAACCGCAGGGCTCCTTCCCTTACCCCACAACCGCTGCAGCCTCCTAAAAGCATCTCCAGTTCCCCGCTTAGCATCCTAATGAACCGCAAGGGCAGCTGGGACCCTTTGAGGCAGCAACCATGGAGACTCAACCCCCCCAAAGAGCAAATCCCAAAGCAATTAGCTTTGCAAGGCTCGGCCGGGCTGGTGGAGGTTCCACATTCCTCGGTGGCTGTAAAGCTCTTTACTGGGATTGTTTTCCTGCGTGAGCCCTGCCCGGGGTACACATGGTGGCTTCAGCTCCCAGCACCTTTGATGCATGCCATAAAAAAACACTCTCACGTTGCCTTTGCTTGGGCTGAATTGGAGTGAGTTTATACACTTCCCCCAATAGAAAGCAAAAAGGATCTGAGACAGAATTCTTACTCCAGGATCCTTTACAATTCCTGGAGGACATTTTTGGAAAGGGAAGGGTTGTATTTACTTTGGCGGTTGACTCTGCTCCTATATACATATGCATGGAAAAACTGCACTCACCTATGGTTTCCAGGGCTCCCTTGTCTGCAGAGCACCAGCCCAGGTGGTAGCTGGCCTCTGTTTGGAAATGGCACATGGAATTGGAAGCTGAAGTTTAAATTTCTCCCCAGGGCAGCCCTGGAGGCTGCTGGCCTTTCCCAGGAGTGCTGGAAGGGATGCAGCAGCCCCGGAGCTCATCGTGGCTCAACACAACCAGAGGCAGGACCATCCCTGGGATGCCCCCGTGTGCCCCCAGCACCTCCCTCTGCGGGCACCTCTCCCCACCTGCACCTCCAGCCTTCCCGTGGCTGCTGTGATTAATTCACTGACAGTGGGCTTGGAATAAATCCACTCGTTGGCACGTTGTAAATTCATCACGTGCAGGGGACGCACATTCCAGCCCACCATAAACACCCCTGGCTATGAGCTAGTAAATCTGCCTCCAGAGCTGGTGGATGAATGGAGTCTCTGGGTCCTGGGGGCTGCTCCAATCCGCAGCCAGGGTGACCCCACGGCACCCAGCTGTCTCTGAAAGGAGGTGATTCAAGAACAGGGCTGTCAGGGGAAGGCTCGCCCAGCTGCTGTCACCCTCCCAGTTTGTATCCTTCCTCCCTGTGCCATGCCTGCACTGGTGACTGGGCTGGGTGCTCCCAGGAGTACTGGGGACCCATCCCGTGGGATGAGGGCAGGGTCCTGCAGCCTGTCTGGGAGCTGCCTGGAGGACACAGAGGGAGTTTTCTGCCCTGGTGCTCTGCTAAGCTGCTGAAACATCCAGGCAGTAAGCTAGTTGTAAAACAGAAAAAACCCCAAACATTTTATTATCCGTCAAACAGCTGCTGCTTCATTTTATGGGGGTCATTCTCTGAGGAGGTCAGGCTGGCAGAGCAGAGATATCAGCCCAGGTCTTGGCGTGCTGCAGGCTCCTGGCACCCCCAGCTCAGCTCCTCCAGCCCCCATCCATCCCCCAGCACCAAGCTGGCACTGGGGCCACAGCAGGCATGGCCAGGGAAGGGCCCGTGTGGCTGTAGGGTTTTTTCAGCTGCACTATTGTTGGGGCTGTCAGCAGGTTGCCCTGGGGAGCGGATGTGGGGGGCCCTGTTTGGTGGGTACTGCATCCTGAGGCACCCTGAGATCCGTCTGCAGGGCCAGACAGTGCGTGAGCAGCTCCCGAGGGGAGGGCAGGGAGCGGGCAGCAGGGCTGGTTCCCATCGCCTTCCCTGGGAGAGGAAGCTGGGGCACAGTTCAGCATCCCTTTCCCAGAGGAAGCCAAGTGCTTGGGATATGGCACTACCACAGGATGCAGATGCCATCCTGAGGGGCTGGGGCTGCTGCAGTCCCAGCAGTGCCCAGAGCCTGCTCTCCCCAGAGAGCTGAATGCAGGGCTGAGGGTCCCTGGGCACTGCCAGGGACGGTGTCCCCATGGTGGGATGAGCATCAACAGGGACAGACAATCATGGAGACATGCCAACTGTTGCCCTGCTGCTTCCTTTTCTCGTTCTCCATCCCTTGTGCCCCCTTTGCCTGTGCTGGTGGGAGCTGTGTGGTCCACATGGGCCCGTTTTGGGGACCCTAAGTCATGGCTTGTGCCAGCACTGGGGAGGGGACCTGGGGGTCTGTGCCTGCCCCGGTGCAGCACCATGGCCCAAGAGCTCCCGGCAGCTCCAGCCTCTATGAAATAATTTGTTATTTTAGTTGTAAAACAGTAAGTGGCCCCTTTCCAGGCAGAGAAGGGAAAAGCCAAACAGCCCCACTCCTGCTAATGACTGAACCAGTCAGTCAGCACGGGCAGAACTGGTATGGGAGCAGCACCCCCCCTCCCTGTGTTCCCTCTGACACCCCTGTGCCCCCTCTAACACCCCCGTGCCCTCTCTTCCTTCCCCGTGCCCTCTCCATTGCCCTGCCACAAGGGCTGAGCTAATGATTCATTACAGGGACTGCCACCTCTCAGAGGAGCTGTTCTTCAGGGCCACACTGCCACAGTGCTGCAGTGCCCTGGGCTGCAGGGACACAGCCTGCCTCACCACGGTCTTCCTCACGGGCTGCAGGGGATCTTGTTTCAGAGGTAGCAGTGGAGCTCCAGTGTGTCCAGTACAGCACCAGTGCCCCAGCCATTCCCCAGCCATGGCTGTTACTGGCACGTTCCCAGGCACAGCAGTGAGGTGACAGCAGCACAGCATCAGCCAACCAAACCTGCCACAATCTCAAACCCTTCATGCCCCATGTTGAGTGCTGGGAGAAGTTTCCCCATCTGAGCTTGAAAGGGGATGGGAAGCCCCAGGAGGGGGTTGGGGGTGGATGGGACCCTGTCGTTCCCTAGGGCACGTGTGGATGTCGGTTGCTTCTTGGCATCTCCCCTGGCCCCAGGTATGGGGACACCCAGAATATCCCCTCCAGCCACTGTGAGCAGGAGCCCTGGGGTGCAGCAGGGTCTCAGCAGGGCTCTGCTCAGGGATTTGACCCCCACAGCAGAAGCAGTGCCTGCTCTGAGTGCTGGGTTTGGACAAAGGACACAACACCATTTTGTCAGAGTCATTCCCAGGATCCCAGGGATCTTGCAGCTGTGCCAGGGCAGCTCAGGCATCACTCCCAGAATGTGGCAGCACCGTGTGGAGGGCTCCAGGGCTGTGCAGGCAACACCCCTCCCGCTGTCAGGTTATAGACTGGAGTCCTCAAAAATGCAAAAAATGCACCAGGAATCAAGGTTGGCCTGAAGAGTTTTGATCTTTCCGCAATTGCTGCAGTATTGCTGTAAGTGCATCCAGATGGCTCAGACCACACAGATGCAGCGCCCACCGCCACTGCCACCCTCGGCCACCCCATCCCACCCTGCCTGCCCTGCTCGGTCACCTCAGGGCCTGCTGGGATGTGCCAAGGGGCAGCGCTCGGGGACACGGCAGCTTAGCAGCACGTCATTCATTAGGTGACATGCCTAAGGTGGGGTAGTGGGGTGGTCTGTCCCCTAGGGCTGGTGGCTTGTTATGTGGCTCCCAGGATGGCCACAGGGCCATCACCCCAGCTTGTACCTGGGCAGAGGGATGTGGCCTCCAGTTGTTTTGCTAAATGTAACAGAGACCTGAGCACCCTGCAGCCAAATTCAGAGCAGCTGCTGAGAGGTGATGCTGAGCTGTGTCTCAAAACCCCTGGCCTTGTCCCCTTGGCTCCAGTGCAATCCCTGCACGGCCCTGATGGGCTCCTCAGTCTGTTAGGTTCCTGCCTGGCTCTGTGCCTTCACTATTTCAGTGAGCATTGCTATTGCCAAAACTTCCAAGAGGAGGAAAGATGGTTGTGGTAGTTTACAGCAGGTGAGTGTTGTGCCTACAGGAAGCTAGGGTAGGGCAGACCTGCACTTATTTTGGTGCTTTTACTGCATCTCAGAGCTGAGGAGGGAGGGATGGAGGGATGGAAGGATGGAAGGATAGATGAAGGCTGGCAGATGCCCTGGCCTTGAGTTGTTCCCCAGAGATGCATGGTCCCAGCTCAGTGCATCAGTTCTGGCCCCATTGAGGGCACTGCTGCCCTTCCTCCTCTTCCTGCTCCCCATGCTCTGATGAACAGGTGATGCTAAATCAGACAAGGGCTCATTTTGACCCACCAATCATGGTACTCATGCTCAGAGCCACAGTGGGAGCAGGGCTGGCAAGACAGTGCAGGTGCTTGGACTTGGCCAGGGGTGCTGGAGTGGGCAGAAGGGCTGGGGGTCCCTCCTGCCCAAGTGGGGTCCTCCAGAGCACCCTGCTGCTGCCAGTGCTGACTCCTGGTCTCGTTCCTTACAGGATTGGGAATGTGTTTACCCAGAGCTTGCTCCTTAGAGAACTAACCTGCAGTGGCTTTTATCAAAAAGCAAGAGCATTTCCAGGGAGTTCAGAATTTCCTTTCCTGAAAGCCAGTTCCCAGGAAGGAAAACATGTTTTGACCAAAAACCTGATGCCCAGTTCTGTGTGGTTTAGCTGAGAACAGAAGATACAGTGTCAGCAGTGAGAGTGCCTTGCCCAGCTCTGGTCCTCCTCACCAAGGGCACCAGGTCCCCCCGTGCAGGGGGCAAGGGGCTGCCCCCCAGCTGGAATCACCCCAGTGCCAGCCCGGCTGCCGGCGTGGGGCTCATGTGCTACCTGGTGGGGATGCTCCCACCATCCAGCATGTTCCTCTCCCATCACCTGGAGCAAGGTCCTGGTCCCATCCCTGCTGTCCTCCTCGCCCCCGGTCTCGGCCAAGTACCCACAGGCCGGTGGCCGTGCTCCCCCTTCCCTCCACTGCCCACCAAACCGAGGAAGTCGCGACCACAGAGCTCTTGAAAGCATTTTTTTGGTGGAGACCACCGGTACTGAGAGATTAAAATTGCTGTTGTTTCTTCCATTACTCAGCTTTCCTGAATTATGGGGTGTAATACTCAGGGAGTGGGAATAATTAGAGGAGAACAATGGCAGGCTTGAAGGCTTAACTACGCCTGTGTGGTACTGCCGGCCAGGCCAGCCTGCTGTCACATTTCTCTAGGCCTCCATTTTCCACAGCCCGTGCCAAGCCCTTTCCACTAGGGTACCCGCTCCGGCTTCCTCATTCCTCAGGCTCCGCTCCCCGGGCCGGCTGGCCCGGTTAACGCTCGGCTCCCCGGCTCCCGGCCAGCCTGCAGCACGGTGCTCTGTGCCCCGCCCGGCCGGAATGCGGGAGCCTGGGGGATGCAGGAGTGTGGGACGCAGGGATGCTGAACTCCCGGGTGAAGGGATGCGGCCGCTCAGGGGATGGGCGAGTGGGGGAGGCTGGGGGGATGCAGGAGCCCAGGGCAGCCCCATTGCCTTTCTGTCCCCTCCAGGCTCCTCAGCACGAGGCAAGCAGAGGTCCCACCAGGTCATTTCAGTGTTCCATGCTCGAGGAAGCCGCTGGATTTCTCCCCTTGGCAGGGAACACCCTCCAGCTCCTCGGTGGCATCTTGCTCAAGCGCCTTCCCAGCAATGGCTCGGTGCTGCAGGGCCTGGGGAGCAGTGACAGCCCCAGCCGAGAGCTTGGGCAAGAGGCCACAATGCTGATCCCAGCCCCGGGCAGTCGCTGGCTCCAGCTGGGGCACGCGGGCAGCTGTGGGAGGCTCTGTGCCTACCATGGGATGGGGACGAGGAGCCACAGCCCAGGGCAGAGCCAGCCCAGTGCCTGGCAACTTCTCCCTGAGCTCTTGGATGTCAGCGCTAGCACTAATTAAAATAAAATCAATATTTTTTGCTGTAAAAAGAGACATTGTTCTGGCGAGCACTTTCCCCAAGTCAGCTCCTGTGTCTGTGTGACCGGCAGGGAGAAGCCAACGGGATCCTGGGGTGCAAGGAACGTCTGGGGCTTCGCTTCATTCGGGGAGGGGATTGGCTTTAAATTTTCAAATTGTTTTGTCGTCTCTCTATTGACTGAACTGTTTGGGAGTCTTGGCTGCAGCCATCCCTGGTCATCCAGGCATCTGGCTCAGTCCTGCTTGTGGTGAGCCACTGGCCATGGCAGGGACAGGGTGGGGTGGGGGACGGGATTGGGGTTGGAGGATGGGATGGGATCAGGGACAGCCTGTCTCATTAGGTCTCCAGTTTGATGAATGTTTTCTGGGCAGGTGGCTCCCCTTGAGCTTATCAGAAACCCGCTCTGCTCCCAGAATTCCTGGTCTCTCAGGAGCTCCTGTTTTCTGTCACAAACAGCCCCAAGACTTTATTTTTCTGCTGAAAAACAACGTGAGTGGAATAATGTTTTAGTTATTGGACACTTCGAGGAAAATTCCCATAGCTACCAGTTGGGTTTGTGGCTAGGATGGGAATTCACCGATGACTGAAGTCAATCTTCTCACGACCCTGTAACCAGTAGTCCTGAGTGACACCCTTTGAGCGCTCCTGGGCTGCAGTGGCTGTGCCAGGATTTCCCTCCGAGAAGAATTCCTCTTGGAGCTCATCCTGTCTGTGATACCCAGAGGACCAATGACCCTGACGGAGCCCAGGCTGACACCCCCCACCCCACGGGGCTCTACCCTTCACCATTGAGAAGATGCATCAATGTGAGTATTTTGCTGAACTCGAGGGGAATTTCTCACAGGTCTGTTTCTTTGTACAGGCTCTTTATGTCCGTTTGTGTGCACGTTATGGATGTTGCTACTTTAGATTTATAATTCACTTAGAGTGATGGTTATAGAAAATCACGTTTGAATCGTTTTGTATGAGTTAAATTATTCAATTGATCAAGTGCTGCTATTGCTGTGTTAATGAGGTATTGTTATGATTAAGTGTTGGTAAATCCTTTAGACTTAATCCACTGATCCAATGTGAGGCTAAATTTAGTAAGGGGATCCTCTCTGCACCTGGTGACTCAGCTTGGGAGTGTTCCTTACCCCTTGCCTCCCTTTTCCCTCCCTTCCTTTTTCTCTCCCCATTTCCACCTAAATCACTGTAGATTGTTTTTAGCTGGTTTTTCTCGGTGTGATTTATCTACACCATAAGAAATAGAGTGACAAAATTATATCAAACCAGCTTTTGCCACTGATTCAGCCCCAAACCCCACATTCACAACAGGCTCAGGGAAAGAGCAACCATTCCAGAGGTTCCCTTATTCAGAAGCCACAATTAAAACGATTTTAAAAGAAAACAAACATTTCTCATCAAAATTCCTGCCTGTTTCTGGCTCTCGTTGTGGGCCAAGTCTGCTCAGCACCAGCAGCTTCCCGAGCTGCCGCAGGGCAAACCCATCATGCTGGGCTCTCAGAGTCCTGGCTGCAGCTGGGAAAATGGAAATTTTCCTGTGGAAATTCAGGAAGGCTGGAGCGGCACTGCCCTGCTGCTCTGGGGTTCCTAGGGTCCCGTTTTTGGTGTTTATGGTGCCTGAGCTGTACCCATCCCATGGACACTCCAGCACAATTTTGGGTGGATCCCAGCCCCACAGGACACTGTGTCCCCGTGCCACATCCTGCACCAGCGGCAGCTGAAGACGGCTTCCAGAGGGAAATGGAGGTGCTGCTGCTGGGACAGTGGTGCTGTGGCTTGAATTATTGGGGTTTGGGTGTGTGGGGTGGAATAAGATATGAGGGGGGTGGACTGTTCCATGTGGGGAGAGCACCGATGTCCTCCCTGGGTCATGCCATGGGGCTGGGAATGATGGCGTGGCCAATGCCACCCTCCTTCCCTGCAACTGGATCGTCCTTTCCCATAGCAGCTGGCACGAGCTGTGGCTGCCTAAATGGCCACATAGAGGAACAAAGCACCACGGGCACCCGGGAGCACGGACCTGAGCAGGGGCAGGGGGACACTGAGATGAGTCGTGTCCCTGCTGCAGCCGCTCGTCATCCCTGCCCGTGCTCCTGGTGACCTGCCTGTGCTGCAGCAGGGACGATTCTCCCTGCATTTCCCTTTGCCCAGGACTCAGCAGCCACCTCCGGCGCAGCTTTCACAGGGCTAGATCCGCTCTGCAGCCGGGCAGAGCGTGGGAGGAGGGTGCCGATCCCACTTAGGAAACACAAAACAATGAAAGAGGAACAATGGAGCTTCCTTCCCGTCACCCCAAACACCAAACGCCACCAGAATGTGGCTCAGCTCCGAGCAGCGCTGCCGGGGCTGCTTCTGTGTCCCCTGACCCGAGGGAGGAACTGCAGACACCTCCTCCTCTTCCTTGCCCTAGCAAGGGATGCTGCGGGAGGGTGAGCGCCAAGGAGCATCGCCAAAGGGCTGCCTTGACCCGGCGCTGCTGCCAGAGGCATTCCCAGCTTTGGAAACTGCGTTTGGGCCAGGGCAGGGGGGTGCAGCGTGGCCGTGCCTTGAGAGAGGATTCTGTCAGCTGCCTGCGCTTCCAGAGTAGCCAAACACGTGTTTCAGCCAGCCCAGGGGCCCAGGAAGGGTTATAAAAACATCCAGGTACCCAACCTCACCAGGTCGTTATCAGGCAGAGAACATGGTCTCGTGGATTTGGTGCCCGTGTGGTGCCAAGCTCGGGGAGATGTTCGGCCGGGTCAGCCACAGCTGGGCATCTGGAGTGAGCTGGATCTGCACCTGAGTGGTACCCACACCCCGAGTCTCCCACAACTGGATGTGGCAGGTGCTTAGGGACACGGGGCCAGAGGGGCTGGTGCCTGCCTGTCCCTGCTGGCTCCACCTGCACCTCAGCTGCTTGAGGCCACCGGCACCGTGCCAGCCCTGCCACCAAACCCCCAGTGCATGAGCCCTCGAGAGTGAAACATCCTTTGTACAGCCTCAGCGAGTGCCCAGCACCCTGGCCAAGCACATCTGGCTGAAAGCTGTGGGAGCTGCCCCGGCAATGAGGACACCAGCCCGGAAACGCTTCTTTCCCAGAGAGATTCTCTTGTCCCATCCAGGATCCTCTCCCAGCACCATCCCTGCTCCTTCAGCTAGTGCTGGATTGTGGGGTCTGGACAGTGCCCAGGGCCGTCACCCACCCTGTTTTGGGTGACAGGAGTGGGACTGGGAGCTCTGCTTCCTGCCAGAGAGTAGAGAAAGGACCACCTGGCTTATGGCTGGTACAGGAGCGGGGAGCATTGTTGGGGCTCACCAGCAGCCAGGAGCAGCAGCCAGGTTGTCCAGGTTTTCCAACTCTGGCCAGGTTGTCCCCACGCTGGGGACATGAACGGGTTTAAACCCTCACCCTGGACTCTGTGAGTCATACACAGACCTTCAGCTCCTGCCAGTGTGCTCCATCAGGACACCAGCCAATGTCCTACTTTCCTGTAGGAGGGGTACAAGGGCTGGAAACTCCTTCCACCTCTGCAGGCACTGCAGCAACCAAAGCTCTTCCATCCTGTTGCTGTGGGGGGATGTGGTTGGGACACGGTGCTGTGGCCGATGCCATCACAGGGTGCTCAGGCTGGTAAGGGCACACGGGGTTGGATTGGGGGGCTTGCCCCAGGCACCGGGGTCCCGCAGCATCACTCTCCGGCACTGCTCCTGCCCCGTGTCCCGCCTCCCACCCTTGACTTGTTGCTGTTGTCATCTCCAATATCACACAGGGATGTGAGAGGCTGGAAGTTGCCTCTTTTCCTGCCAGGTTAAATTGCTCACTAGGAATGTCTATTATTCCCACAAGTCAACTTTCCCCTCCGCAGTATGTGTCAGGGGTCAGGGCTGGCACCACATGAAAGCGACGGGTATTCAATAACCGAGAGCCGTGGAAAGGCTTCAGTCCAAGCCCAGCCACGTTGGGGTTTATTGATGCAGATGCCTTTCCCCATTTGTTTCCTATAAACAGCACATGGTAATATTTAGTAGGTTTCAAACAGAACTTTTTGCATATTCTCCCTTGTCTGCAGCAATGTAGTAGATATGCTCAGTAGTAGACAGTTTTAATTTACTTAATGCAATTTCTGCTTTTGTTCTTCCAGAAGGTCTGGGCTGGTTTTGACCCTGTCGCCCCAGTAAATTACTGTAATTCCCAAGGGGCTGGGAACAAGAGTCCGGGATCCACTCTCTACAGGGCTGAGGACAAGGGATTTCACTTCCCCCAGACCCTCTGGGACACAGCCTCAGGAGCCGGGTGCATGTTGGGGCTGTTTGGGGCCGCCCTGGCTGGCTCCCACTCCTGGCCAGGCCAGCAGCACGTGGTGCTCGTCAGTTCCAGAGAAAAAAAAGCCACTTTATTGCAAAAGCTGCCACTTCTCCATCCTCAGGGCTGGCAAAGGTTGGGGCACAGCCCTGGGCGCTCAGTGCCCGGGATGGAGTGTGACTGCAGGGTGACCCTGGAGCAGGGAATGCCCACGAGCACAGAGCAGAGATCCCAGCAGAGCAGGGCTCCTGGGGAGCACTTACACAAGAAAGGAAAGCATGAACTCCTGCTCCTGGAGAGCAGCTGTTGCTGCTCCTTGTCTCCACGCTGTAGTGCTGGCAGCAGCACTACATGGCCGATGCCAGCCATGGAGCTGGCACGGAGAGGAGCCACAGAAGCCCCTCCAGGTGATTTTTGGCCACTGTAAATGCCCAGAGTCTTTGTTCTGCAGCAGCTGCCTCGGGCTGGTGGCAGCAAGTGCCAGCCGCAGCACACAGTGGATTCAGAGACCCCAAACCAGCCACAGAGTGTCTGCCCCCAGTCCCTCTGTGTGTGGAATACTGGGCAGGTTCCTCCAGGCAGCAGCTTCCAGGCCTGCCGGCAGCCAGGAATTCTTGGTGCAGTGCTGCCGTCACCCTGCCAGCCCTGGGCACCCTGTCACCAGTCACCCTGCCAGCTTCAGGCAGGAGGTGAGCCCCTGCTGCCACTCCCCACCAGCACCTGCCAACAGAACACAGGCAAGAGACCAAAGAATTGACACCACAACTCTTTTAATGCAATTACTTCTAAAATGCAGCTTTAAAGTGACTTGGAATGGTCAACAATGAGAAATAAGGGATGGTTTTGAGCTCTGCAATGTAACCATGTGACACCTCTGCCCCCAACACCCATCTACCACCACTGGGCCACCGTCATGCCTCTGACTGCTCTTAGAGCCACTCACTGTCCCTTCACAGGGCACATGTCACATGGGGCATCCAAAGGGACTCTTCAGGGCTAGAAAAGGGACAGGATGAGCCATCCAGTGCCTGATGACCCAACATTCCTCCAGAAAAGCCAAAAAAGAGCAGCACAAGCAGCAGGTTACTCCCTCTCACCTCACATTCGGGCACCAACCGGCACAGATTTTGGAGCTCCCAAAGACCTCGAGGGGCTGTGCCTTCATGCTACGTAAAGTGATTTGGGAACCCAGTGCCTGACTGTGTTCTCTGGCTCTGGGTGGCAGAGGAAGCTGATGTTCCAATCTCTTGCTTCTTGTTACCTAACACTTCTTTATGCGTTTATTTTTCAGCGCAGCAAGTGCCACAGGTCAAGTAACTGGGAAATTCTGCTGTAGCCTGAACACCAGTGAGAACAAACACCGGCACCGCCTTCACACCAAGCAGCCTTTACACCCCCCAACAGCAGAGCAGAGCCTGAAATGCCTTTAACACCTCCCAGGCCTCAGCCTGAGTTTGGTTTTCACTCTGTGACTCCCCATGCAGCCCTGGGCTATACCCACTGTGGAGTGCTGATGCCACTTTAGCCACTCTTTCCCCACGTAAAATAGTTCCTACTGCTTCACTGGAGTTTGACCTCCTCCCCTCCCAAGACGGGAGTGCTGAGGCCTCTGGGGGAGGGACACTGGAAAGGCCATGGGACTGCCAGATTTCTGTGGTGCCACAGCCCCCTGAGCAGAGCAGCCCCCACCCTGGTGCTAGCACTCCAACAGCTCTACCCAGTCACCCCTTTGGATCAAGCCTGCACTTGCCAGTGACTCCAGAATCAAGTGCAGGAAGCCAGTTTGGTCTACAGAAACACTATACACATCTCCAAATGGATTTTAAACACCTCATTTAAGGAAAGACAGGTTTTAGCAGGGAATCAGTGGGCTCTTGTAGCTTGGTCTCCAATTTTGGCCATCTGACACCGATCCAGATGAGAAGAGACTGGAGCTCTCCTGGAGTATGAGCAGTTGTTCTCACACAAACCAGGTCACAATTGGAAACTGAGCACAGGAAACCCCCAGGGAGAAGGAAAAGGACATCACCTGATGAAAAAGCTTCAGAATGAACCTGGGAAATAAACACCAACAAGCCAGTTGTCTTCTACAGAATATGGAAGTGAGAGTAGACGAAAATAACATCTGAGACAGTCAGTGAGTCAGTCTGAGTGTGCAGGGGCAGGAGATCCCTATGGATCTGTGAGGAAAGCTAATGGCCAAACCCAGCTGGTCCCTCCAGTCCCCAGGGAGATGGGGCCATGGTTCACTCCTCCCCAGCTGGAAGGTTGTCTTCAATCCTCCTGATGAACTTCATCCGTATTTCTGTGACACTGTCGCCCTTCAGGGTGTCCTGGACAAACTTCACATCGACAGCCATCTGCACCTAAGTGAGGGAAGAGGAGAGAGGAGCTGGTAACTCCCTCTTCACAGCAGCTTCTCCAGGGACTGAATGATCCCAGAGCACCAGCTTAGGGGCTCGAAGGGCATGACATGACATACAGGGCTCTACATAGTTCTAAATTTGAGACACAGATATTCTCTTATTCCAGCCCATCCCCAGCTAGGGCTAACAGCAGTTGCAGAGGGAGCATTTTGGAGCTTCATACAAACTCAGGGAGACACAAGTGCTTGAGCTTGGGTCACGAGTTGAAGGGGCTCAGGCACCACCTCTGGGCCTCAGCTGCCACACATTACAGCAGCCAAGGGCTCCTGCAGCTCTGCCCTTCTCCTGGGAATGTGTTTCAAGTCCAAAGCAAACCCAGAAGTCACGAACACAGACCAGATTTCAAGTATCTCTTGACACCTGGCTATCCATATACCCATCCCAAGGGAAGAGAGATGTGGCTCACCATTTCCAGGGCACCTCGCAGCACCCCACAGAGCAGGTTGGAGTAGATGAGGGTTGAGTGGTTGTCAGGGAGCTCCACAAAGTCCACCAAGGGGTTGTTTTCCAAGATCAGGGAGAACTCGTCGCCCCCAGGACTCCAGTTGGTGATGCTCGGAGTGATGCCCAGGTACATCTTAAATGCAATCTGTTGTGTCAGACAGGAGGAACAAGAACAGGTGAGGCAACAGCACAACTCTGATCTTTGTAAAAATATTCAAGGGGTTTGCGAACACCTCTCCTTTCTTCCAGTTCCCACCAGCCAGCAGTACTTGGGCTACAGTGTTTTTTTTCCTCCCCAAAATCTTCATCAAACTCACAGAACAGTCCTGTGAGTAGCAAATATTCCATCCTCACATGCAAAACCACAAAAAAACCTGACAAAGCCATGCTTGGACATTTACCTTTGCAATAACATCTGCAGTTTCACGGAAATCGTGGCACCTCCCAACATTAGAACGGGCCAGGAAGTCCTCGATGAGCCGGACACCGATATTGTAACCCCTGTGAAGGGACCACAGCAACAGCTTTAGAAAGACAAGAAGCATTTATAAAAGAATACAGTGGAGAAGCAAAGTCTAATCTGAGAAATGTCAGTGTTCAATAACTTCAGCCTGCCAGGATTTTGCTCCTGGTGCAGCACACAGGGATGGGGCTGTGATCCCTGCTGGGCTCCCGGCTCCCACACGGTTCAGGCATGGCAGATCCACTCCCTTCTGTGCATCCACTCACATTTTGTCCAGCTGCTTGTTGACATCATCATCATTCTCGTAGTCCTTGCAGAGCTGGGTGACCAGGGCACCGTAGGTCAGCGTGAACAGCTCCGAGTTCTGCACACAGGAAAAAGAATTCACCCAACAGAACCCCCCTGGGCTTCGCTGCCTCCATGTCCAGCGCTGCCACCCTCAGCAGAGAGGGGAACAGGGACCTGCTGCCTCAAAGGAATCTGGTGCTTAATAAGGAGAGATCCCAGCTCCAGTTCTGGCAACAACTTCATTCTCCTTGGAACAGGGCCTGGAGGAACCTGGTCTACTGGAAGGTGCCCCTGCCCTTGGCAGGGGGTGGAACTGGATGAGTTTTAAGATCCCTTTCAACCTGAACCATTCTGGGATTTTGGGAAAGAGACCAACACCTCCTGGATAGCTGGAGGTGCCATGCCAGGGCCCTGAATTTACCTCAACCACTGGCCTTGAGCTGAGATCTGACTCAAACTCTTCCCTCTGTTTCATGAACATGTTACAAGCGGGCAGTGCCCGTTAGGGTCCAGCTCTGGTCCTTCCAACAGGCCCAAAATGCTCTGCCAGTCAGGGATTGAGGAAATTCTGTACCAAGAAAAAGGACTCATCTGGTCCCTAGAAAGTTGTCCAGGCACAGAATTTGCATCACAGATGGAAGTCAGCTCCTCAGACCCAGAACAGGCTCAAGGAAGCCAAACCCAGGCCAGCTCAGCACACAGGTCCTGTGCATGTTCACTCTCGGACTGGCCAGGACCAAAGTCACTCATGTTTTCTTTGCACAATTGTCAGATTTGCAGAAAACTTGCAAAAAAAAGGGAAAAGTTCTCCTCTCCCAGCCACCACCTTCGATCCTCACCCTTAAATGATGTCAAAGAGCATTTTTTGGGAGCCATTAAGCCAGACCAGTGATAAACGAGGTCATTACAGGCTGCAGAACAAAACTCTGCAAAAGGAAGTGTTTTGGGGAACAAACAAACCCCCAGCACTGGTTTCTGCTGTCAGTTTTGGCATGCAGAGGGATCACAGGGGCTGACCTGGGATCTGTCACCTACCATGAGCTGCAGAGAGGCAGAAGGTGAAATGAATGGCAAATACCAATACTAGAGAATGAAAGCAGCAGCAGGCAGGGAGGGAAAAGAGACAAGATCAGAGTTAAGTGACAACACAGATCACCATAAGTTCACACAAAGCCACAACAAACACACAGAGGAAACACCCCCAAACAAATAGAAATTGGGTTTGTACAGGACACAGGGAATTCCACCTTGTCTTGTTCCTGGACTGGGAAGAAATTCTTCACTGTGAGGGTGGTCAGGCCCTGGCACAGGGTGCCCAGAGAAGCTGTGGCTGCCCCTGGATCCCTGGCAGTGTCCAAGGCCAGGTTGGACAGGGCTTGGGGCAACCTGGGACAGTAGAAGGTGTCCCTGCCCATGGCAGGGGGTGGAATGGGATGAACCTTAACGCTTCAGGTATGAATAACAACCAGTTGGGCTGCTTGGAGCCCCACTTTGAATCTAAAGAACTGATGCACTCTTTGCGGGTTTTACTTAAAAATTTGCTTTCCTCTCAGAAAACTAAAGGTTGGGCGATTCACGTCACTGGAAGGACAAAGTGGAAGTTCCTTTGGCTCAGCTGGAGTCAGAGACTTGGCAGAGATTTTAGCAGACATGCAGAACAGGTTGTGTTGGTTTTAAGGGTTTCAGTCATTTCAGTAAAGACAGAGGTGAAGAGGGGATGGGGATGGATGGAGGGAATCCAGCTGTCCCCAGCCTGAGGTGTTGTCACCGTGTGAGGTCACAGAGGTGTCACCTGCCACCATCAGCCCCAACATACCCAGAGCTGATCTCAGTTATTGCTGAGATGTTGTTATTAAAGGCAACTTAAGCTGTTACAATAAGGCAAACTCCTCAATTCAGATTCGGACAAAATTTTTTCATTTTCAGCCCATCTGATGCAATTAAAACGCCCAAAGCTTTCCCAATACTTTTATTATTTGCCACTGCAGAGCAGTGTACAGTCTCCACACTGTGCATCTGTTCTATGGCTACGGAAGTGTCACAACTCCAGTGAATTAACACAATTCTTTACATAATCATAGTAGTTAAGGAGCTGAATCCCTAGAAAAGAATCCTCTGGCGTATGGAGGAGGCAGATAAGGCTGACCCAGCCTCTCCTGACGGCCAGAGGGAGAAAGAAACCCAGGTTTTATTTCTTTATTACTGATTTCACATTAAAAATTAATGAATTCGACCCGGTTTGACCCAGAATTCGAGCTCAGCTCTGGAGCTTTGGGCTCCATCTCTCAGTTCCTGACTCAGCCGGGCTGACAACGCGGAATGAGTTAGAGAGGGGAAGCGAGACATGCCAGGGAAGCGTTTTGGGTGTGAATTTCCCACATACGGGAGCGCCCGGTGCCGCCGATGGCTGCCCAGCCCCGCCGCACCGGGCGCTGCAGGCCGGGCCCGATCACCCCCGTCCCGGGCCAGGTTCCCCGGGTGTCCCTTGCCATGCGCTCGCCGCGCCGGCCCCATCGTTACCATTTTCTTGCTCTCGGTGCCGCGCCCGCCCTGCCGCGACATCGTGTCCTCCCGGCCCGGCCCGGCCGCTCCGTCCGCCGCGGGGCACCAAGGGACCCCCGGGCCACCGCGGGGCAGCACGGGACACGCAGTCCCCGCCGCGCCGCCGTCCGCACCCTACCCGCGCCGCTGGACTACAAATCCCAGAGCGCATCGCGCGAACACAGCGTGAGCCCGTCCCGCGTCACGTGACCGCCAGGCACCTACCAGGCACCAGGTGAAGGCCGCGGTCGCCGCAAGGGGGCGCTACCGCCCACCGCAACCGTGGCGCCGCCGCTGTCGAGGGCCCGCTGGGCCCGGCCCCTGCCCGGCCGATGACGGGATGGTGGCCCCGGTGCTGCTCCCTGCGGTCGGTTCCGGTGCTGGCGGCGTCCTGCAGGCCTCCCTGCGGCCCCCCAGCCTCAGCTGATGTTGCTGGGTCAGTAACTCCTCACGAGCCGTCGGCAGAGCAAGGTTCTCTCCATGGGAATGGGGCCTTTCCTGGTGGAGCTGGGCTGGGCTCCTGCTCCCACCTTGGTCCCACACTGCCACCTTGGAATCGGAATAGAATAATGGAATATCCCGAGCTGGAAGGGACCCACAAGGATCATTGAGTCCAACTCCTGGCCCTGCACAGGGCACACCAACAATCCCACCATATGCCTGAAAGCATTGTCCAAACGCTCCTTGAGCTCTTCCAGGGTCAGGCCGTGGGGTGCATGTTTCTGTGCCTTCCTTGCCCAGCTCCAGGGGCTCAGCAGAGGCTGATTCCTGTGGAAAGTGCAGCTGGTGTCCCTGACTGGATGAAGCCAGCCCTGTGCTGGCGGGATTGGGCAGGCTCGGAGCCTTAGGCTGCAGCTCAGTGTGTAACAGGAGCAGGCTTCCACCCTGTGAGACCTGCAAATGGCTCCGCAAGAACAGGGCAAAGGACAGGGTGTCACAGAAACCAGCCCGGCTTGGAGCTCAAGGAACTTCAGGGAATATTCCCTGTAACCACCTAGCTTCGCCTAACCCTCCCCAAGCCAGCATGGCCCTCGGTACACCAGGTTCTGCTCCCAGACAGACTGTGCCTGGCGTTGTTTATTTATTTATTTAATCTCCTGTTGTTTATTTATTTATTCCATTATGTCCCTGTCCCAGACCTGTCACTGAGCGAGTGCTGAGCCCAGGCCTGCCGGGGGCAGGATATGCTCTGGGCACAGGGGGACCGCCCCACTCCCTGTGGCTATTCAGGAATCCAGCAGCTGGGAGCTGGCTCGCTGTCACTGCCGAGCAGGAGCGTAGGGACTGGCCAGGCTGTGGTGACCTGCTGGCATTGCCTTACATGGCTGCATCCCCGGGACACCGCCAGCTGCGAGGTACTCGGCCTGGCACTGGAGCATGGTGTGGTTGTCCCGGGCTGGGGGGCTGCCAGCATCACCTCCGTGGTCTTGCCATAACGCCCAGTGAGTACACGGAGATCCTTCCCAGGTGGAGCCGTTACTGCTCCCCGGCTCCGGGCAGAGGCCGAGCCGGCCCCGCTGCAGCCGAAGGCATCGAGAGCCGGTCTGACGGCGCCGGGCGGCTCTGCCGGTTCCCGCCCGCACACAGAGAGATGCTCCGGGAGACGGGCGGAACCGAAACGCCCCGACGTGTCCCCGCGGCGGGGCTCAGCTGCGCGGGGTCCGGGGCTCGCCGCCCCTTAAATACAGACCCCGGTGCACGGGGTGCATCTCGCAAATCGGCCTGGGGGGCGGCTGGGACCTGGCAAAGCCCCGGACCGTCCCGATCCTCCCGTTCCATCGCGCTCCGCCCCGTCCGGTGCAGGACCGGCAGCAGCGCGCTCCGCCCCGCCGCGCCTATCGCCGCGGCCTCGGAGCGCCGGGGCCGGGCCGGGCCGGGTCCAGCTATGCTGTGCAGATCCCGGGAGCCGGGCCGGGCCATGCCATGCGGATCGCGGGGGCCGAGCCGTGCCGTGCCGCGCGGGGCTCTCTCAGGAGCGGCGCTGGGGCTGCGGGTCCTGGTGCTGAGCGCGGCGCTGGGCGTGGGGGCGGTCCCGGCTCAGCCGCCCCCCTTCCCTTTCTGGGACCCCTCGCTGCCCTGGCACCGCCGCCTCGACGACCTGCTGGACCGGCTGAGCCCTGCCGAGCTGGTGCTACAGGTGAGAGGGCGGGGGGATACCCCCGGGGGCCCCGGCGGGACTATCCGCTCAGCGCCGCTGCCCCGCAGGTGGCGAGGGGGGGAGCGATGGGGAACGGCCCCGCTCCCCCCATCCCGCGGTTGGGCATCGCGCCCTACAACTGGAACACGGAGTGTCTGCGAGGCGATGCCGAGGCGCCCGGATGGGCCACGGCCTTCCCGCAGGCGTTGGGGCTTGCCGCCGCCTTCAGGTACCAGCACCGGGGACCGGGCAGCTGGGGGTGTGGGATGTGACCTTGTGAGACAGGTCCCCCCTTGCCTACGCCGCCCTGATACTCCTGTACTGTCCCCACAGCCCCGAACTCATCTACCGTGTGGCCAACGCCACGGGCACCGAGGTGAGAGCCAAACACAACAGCTTTGCTGCCGCTGGCCACTACAATGATCACACCGGGCTCAGTTGCTTCAGTCCTGTCCTGAACATCATGAGGCACCCACTGTGGGGGAGGAACCAGGTGCCAGCTTGGTAGAGTGAGCCCTGGCTGGGATTGAGCCACAAAAGACCGTTGTTGACCAGCTGGACGTAGCCATGGCTTGCCAGACTGTGGGGGTGTGGGGACGGGGCTCCCAGCAGTGACCCGTCTGTGCCTCGGACAGGAGACCTATGGGGAGGACCCGTTCCTGAGTGGGGAGCTGGCCCGCAGCTTCGTGCAGGGGCTTCAGGGCCAGCACCCCCGTTATGTCAAGGCCAGCGCTGGCTGCAAACACTTCAGTGTGCATGGAGGGCCTGAGAACATCCCTGTCTCCAGGCTAAGCTTCGATGCCAAGGTGAGTGCAGCACGGCCAGGGGTGTTAGGAGGGCAGGGGACACTCCATGTGCTGACTCCACTCTTCCATGGTGCAGGTGCTGGAGCGGGACTGGCACATGACCTTCCTGCCCCAGTTCCAGGCATGTGTGCATGCTGGCTCCTACAGCTTCATGTGCAGCTACAACAGGTGTGGAGCGTGGCAGGGGCCACGTGGGCTGGGCTGCCCTTGGCATGGCCAGTGCCCCACTCTCCTGGCTGCCCCATCCCCTCTCCAACAGGATCAACGGCATTCCTGCCTGTGCCAACAAGAAGCTGCTGACGGACATCCTGCGTGGTGAGTGGGGGTTTGATGGGTACGTGGTGAGCGACGAGGGGGCCGTGGAGCTCATCATGCTGGGACACCACTACACACACACCTTCCTGGAGACGGCGGTCGGTGAGCTTGCGGGCTGGGCGTGGGGTCAGTCCCCAGGCATTGCACAGCCGTGATGGGAGTTCTGCCTTCTCCCCGGCACGGCAGCCTCGGTGAATGCTGGCTGCAACCTGGAGCTCTCCTATGGCATGAAGAACAACGTCTTCATGCACATCCCTCAGGCTTTGGCCATGGGCAACATTACGCTGCAGGTGAGCTGAGGCGAGTGGGACCAGGGGCATGGGCAGAGAGCCTGGGCTGTCCCTGCCAAGCACAGCCGAGGTGTTTGGGTTGGGCTCTCCACAGACGCTGCGTGACCGAGTCTGGCCCCTCTTCTACACACGGATGCGGCTGGGAGAGTTTGACCCCCCAGCCATGAACCCCTACAGCTCCCTGGACCTGAGTGTGGTGCAGAGCCCCGAGCACCGCAACCTCTCTCTGGAAGCTGCTGTTAAGAGCTTTGTGCTGCTGAAGAATGTGCGGGGCACACTGCCCCTGCGGGCCCAGGACCTGTCCAGCCAGCACTTCGCGGTGAGCCCCTGCAAGGTGGTGGGCAGGGGGACATGCTGGCTCTGCACCTATGGCACACCCGTGTGCTGGTGCCCACCCTCACCCCTCTGCCCTCTGCAGGTTGTGGGTCCCTTTGCTGACAATCCCCGGGTACTGTTTGGGGACTATGCACCAGTGCCAGAGCCTCAGTACATCTACACTCCTCGGTGAGACAGTGTGGTCCCACGTCATGTCCCCCTCTCCTGGTCACTGTCCCTCTTTTCTGGGCAGTGTCCAGGGCTCCTGCTGGAGCTGCTTGGCCCTTGCCTGGTGGCCACGGCAAGGGGGCTCTTCCCATTGTGCCTTGACCCTGGGCACAGCTGCCCCTGTGTCCTCTGCTCTTCCCTGGTGCAGGAAGGGGCTGGAGATGCTGGGGGCCAATGTCAGCTTCGTGGCAGGCTGCAGCGAGCCATGGTGCCAGCGGTACTCGCGGTCAGAGCTGGTGAGGGTGGTGGGGGCTGCTGATGTGGTGTTGATCTGCCTGGGGACAGGTAGGTGGGAGCAAAAGAGCACTGGGAGGGCACTGCCAGGGGAAGGGGAATGCTCTGGGACAGGGGGGTGCCTGTGATCCCCCTCTGAGGGGGTCGGTGCCCCTCTGCCCTGTCTGCCCACAGGGGTGTAAGGGGCTGTCCCTTGGCTGTGCCCACCCAGGGGTAGATGTGGAGACAGAGGCAAGGGATCGGAGTGACTTGTCACTGCCAGGGCACCAGCTGGAGCTGCTGCAGGATGCTGTGCAAGCGGGTAGGGGCTCTGTGGGACCTCGACCTGCCCAGGTGTTCCCCATCCATGGGAAACCCCGGGGCCATCCCAGCAGTGCCACTACAGGGCTCTCAGTGACAGCCACCTCCCTGCAGCCGCTGGGCGGCCTGTCATTCTGCTGCTCTTCAATGCGGGGCCCCTGGATGTGAGCTGGGCGCAGGATCATGATGGTGTGGGGGCCATCCTGGCCTGCTTCTTCCCTGCCCAGGCCACCGGCTTGGCCATCACCAGGGTCCTGCTGGGCGAGGCAGGGGCCAGCCCAGCTGGCCGGCTGCCGGCCACTTGGCCTGCAGGCATGCACCAGGTGAGGCCAGGGCCACTGGTTGCACCCTTAGCCTTTCCCTGCCTTGGTGGCTGGAGCCCCTGTGGGATGCAGGGCTGGTGCTTGCCCGTGCCTGCCCAGCCCTGCCCTGTTCCACTGGCCCCTTGTACCACAGGTGCCACCGATGGAGAACTACACCATGGAGGGACGGACATACCGGTACTATGGGCAGGAGGCCCCGCTCTACCCTTTTGGGTATGGGCTGTCCTACACCACCTTCCGCTATCGGGACTTGGTGCTGAGTCCGCCAGTGCTGCCCATCTGTGCCAGCCTCTCTGTGTCTGTAGTGCTGGAGAACACAGGGCTGCGGGACAGCGAGGAGGTGGGTACAGCTGCTCTGCACTGAGCTGGCTCTCTGGGGTACAGACATACCCGAGCTCCCCGCTGCAAGGGGGCTGCTGTGGGGTTCCGTTGTGCTGACTCCCATCCTTCCATGCAGGTCGTGCAACTGTACCTGCGCTGGGAGCAGTCATCCGTGCCGGTGCCCCGTTGGCAGCTGGTGGCTTTCCGTCGTGTGGCCGTGCTGGCCGGCCGGGAGACCAAGCTGTTCTTCCAGGTGCTGGCCAAGCAGCGCGCAGTCTGGGCACAGGACTGGCGGCTGGAGCCCGGCACCTTCACCCTCTTTGCTGGTGGGCAGCAGCCAGGCCAGAAGACACGGGCACCCTCAGAGGTGCTGAGTGCGCGGTTCAGTGTCACCGGCATGGCCCGGCCCTTGCATGGGTGTTAGCGGCGAGAGTGGCCACGGGGTGCTCGCACAGGGAAGGGATGGGAGCTGCTCCATGTGCTGCGGGCAGTGTGGTGGTTCTCTGCCCTGCAATAAAGTGCTGGTGCTCCGTGGCAGCTGTGTGGGGCCTCCCCTCCATCCTCCCAGCACAGTGCTGCGATCTCCCTGTAGCACAACCACCCTGCTCTTGGCCTGCCCAGTGCTTTCACCCTCCTCCCGTCGCTGTCCCACCCCGAGGCACTGCTGCAGGCCCACTCCCTGCCCGTGCCCCACACCGGCCACGCTGCCCCGACCCACGTGTGCTGTGGCCACATGTGCCTGCGCCTCCTGCTCTATTTATAGCTGCCGGGCTGCTCCAGCGCATTCCCTGTGCCGAGGGAGCGGGTGACTGGCAGCCCTGGGAGGCTCCGGAGGGCAGGGGCTGGCCCTTCTCCTTCCCAGGCAGGATCCAGGGAGTGGGCAGGATGCAGCAGGGAAGGGGGCAGAGATGCAGTGGTTGGAACGACCAAGCCCTGCGCTGGCCCGAGGGACAGATGCAAGCCTGCAGCAGCTTGGGGGCTGTGGAACAGCACTGGGATGTGATTCTGGCAGCAGGGCTGGCAGGGAGCTGGAGCCGGGCAGGAACTCCTCCGGATGGTGTTGGAAGACTGTGATCTCCTCCAGCCCCGGGGGCGGAGGCCAAGGTGGGGGTGGCGGGGAGCGCGTGGGGCTGCCCAGGCCTGACCCTATGACATCAGGACACTAATTACAGATGCAGCTTGGGATAATTACAGAGCAGGCGTGAGCTGTGGCAGGGCAGGGTGCAGCTCGCTGTGGCTCAGCCCATTGCTGGCCCATTTGTCACTGACACCCACAGGGGATTGTCCTGCAGCAGCCGGGATTTGCCACGGGCTGTGGCGTAGCCCCATGGCAAGATGATGGCAGTCTGGTTGTTGCCCTGACATGCTGCTGGTAATGGGTTCCGATTTCATTCATCCACCCCAGGACATGACAGAGGGGCAGACACTTGTCCCTGGGATCCTGCTGGGTCACTGCCCCATGGCTAGTGGGAAACAGCTGAAGTGTCGTGGGGACAGGGATTTAGATCGGCCCTTGTAGGCACTGTGTCACAGAGCAGCAGCATGGGAGCAGCCTGGGGCCAGGGCAAAGTCCTGGGGCTGAGGAGAGAGGTGGGAGTAGAGGGATGGGGAGCAGGTGGAAATGGGTGGGATGGGGTGTCTCACACAGTACTTTGCTCAGAGGTGCTGGCGGGGTTTGTTTGCTATCCTTATCCCTGTTTGCTCCCAGACTCCCACAGCATCAGCTCATGCTGGCAGGGCTGAGCTGTGGCTGTAGTTGTCCTTTGACTTTGTGGTGCTGATTCCTTTGGGTCTCCACAATCAGTGTCAGGTATTGGGGCTTGGGGTGCAGCCCCCTGCCCAGGCTGGCCTGAGGGAGCCATGGCAGCGTTGCACCCCACGCTGCAGGGCTGAGGAACACAGGGAGTGCTGGGGCATGCAGCAGCCAGTGCTGGGTGCTGTGCTCATCATGAGTTCATTGGATTTTCCATCAGCTCAGGGAGGGCAGCTGTTCTGAGCACCACGGAATGGGGGGGCTGGACCCAGGAACCCCAACATGGCGGGGCTCTGCCTGCAGCAGAGTAATCGATCGATCCCTGCTTGTATAAGCTCATCGACTTGGGCTGGCATGGCATTCACGAGCCCTCTCATGTGGCACTGTTAGAGCACAGCCACAGGCCCTATACACCCATAGTTGCCCCTTCCTCACCATGCCCCCTGCTCCAGCCTGACCCCACTGTGGGGAGAAGGACCATGGAGATGGCTGGATCCAGTCCCAGGCTGTCCTAGAGCCTTGAGATGCTCATCTGCTCCAGGTGATGCTGTGAGACCCACAGGCAAAGAGGCTTTGGAAGCTACTCACAGTCACCCTTGGAGCATGTCATGGAGTGACTCCAGTCCTGCTCTGCCAGATCCCTTGTGTGCCGTGGAAATATTGGGCTGTGGGGCTGCTGCAGCCCCTTGGAGCCTCAGTCATGCAACATTGTGAGTGGGGCTGTTCCCCTTCCCTGTCCCAGGGCATATCCTGGCTTTGTGGGTTTGCTGGGACTTTGCACTACCTGCCATGCTCCTGGGGTGCCCAGCTCCCAGAGCTACATTCCTTGGTGGGAAGTCAGCTGGCAGGTGAGGCTCTGGGATTTTCAGGAAGCCTCTGCTCTCTCTGAGCCAGGTGAGAGGGTGCAGGGCTGGAGGCTGTAGGAGGGTGATGACTTTAGGGTGATTTGGGGTGTAGGGCTACCCCTGCAGCATCACAGAGTGGGGCCACCCTGTCTGCTGAGGAGCTCCCCATCCCTGAGTCAGGGCACTTCCAAGGAAAAGGGCTGGGATTTCGGTAAACCTGTTTGCCTGGTAGGTGAGGGAGAATGAGTGGCAGGGACTCTCCTGGCCTGCGGTGACATCATCCCCAAAACAGCATCTGATGGGTGCTGCCCGCAGAAATCTAACTTTGTTCATCCACACACCCAGAGCCGGGCACTCTGTGGGATGCCTGGAGCAGGCTGGCCACGTGGTGGACAAGGACATGTCCCTGGCTCCTGGTGCCCCTGCAGAGCCTGGAGCCGCGTTCCTCCAGCTGCTGGTACTGCCCACTTGTCCCCTATCCTGGCCGTGCCGCAACCTTCCCGTCCAAGCAGGGACAAAAGGGGTTTCAGCCCTGAGCGAGGCCGAGCCGAGGCCGCTGCTCCTGCCCAGGGAGCGGGAGAGGCCTCTGTTGTCTGCCGGTTACCGCGACAGAGTGGGATGCGGAGGGGGAGCCCCGCGAGCGGGGGCGGCTGCTGGTGGTGACTAAGGCTCGCGTGTGACGGGGAGCGGGGGAGCAGCAGCTCCAAGGCCTCTCGAACAGCTGAGGTGGGGCTCGGAAAGGGGAAATCAGTGTCTTTTTGGGGTGCCTGAGGCTGGGGCAGCTGGTCCGGGTGGAGCTGGCTGTGCATCGCGGTGCCGCTCGGGGCGGGGCGTGTTTGCTGCGGGGCCAGCGCTTCGCGTGTGACCGGAGCATCGTAAAATGCGTGTGCGAGCCCTAAAACCTGGGAGAGCAGGGGATGGAGGCGGCCGAGCAAAGCCAGGGGATGCTGAACACTGTAGGGGCAGGCAGCGGGGCAGGCCCGAGGCCGGGGTGACGGGCGCGGGGTCCCAGCCGCGGCTGCGGGGCCGCGTCTGGAGCCGGGGCGAGGCGGAGCA
>WEKY01007065.1:159645-174229 GCA_013390045.1 Picathartes gymnocephalus | reverse complement strand
GGGGCCGGGGCCGGGGCCGGGGCCGGGGCCGGGGCCGGGTTTGGCGCTGCCTCCCGGGGCTCCAGCGCAGCGCTCGCTGTGACTAAGCAGAGCTCCGCGGCGGAGGCGCTTCCCACCGCGGGAGGAAGAGGAGAGGCGGTTCCCCTCCCCCTCGGCCCAAGTGTTCGTCGCCCACGGCCCGGGCCCGCGGAGAGGGAGGGATGGCTGCGGCTCCCGGCGATGCTGAAAACCGGCGGCTCCTGCACCAACCGGCCGCGGGGTCTGGTATCGCTGCCCGAAGGACGGGTCCTGCGCCAGACATGTTGTCTGAGTCCCTCTCTCTGCCTCCGCCGCCTTCCCGCCCGCCGTGGCTCGATGCTGTCTCTGCCCGGGGACCAGAGCTGGCTGCTCCCGGCTACCCTGGGCTCCCCGCACGCCCGGGTGGGTCATTGGCAGTTCTGTGAGCACAGAATGGTGCTGAAGGAGCACGGGCGGTTTTGCAGCGTGTCCTCCTTCAGGGACAATGCCTGACCTGTCCCATGTGGGTGACCTGCATGACTGGCAGCCCGGGCTGCTTTCTGTCTTGCTAGAGCAGATTGGAGCCACCAGCAGGGATGGGATTTCACTCAAGGGGCCTGTCCCATCATGTGTGGCACTGGAGGCCAGAAACTCGTGAAGGGCAGCCAGGGCAGGGTGTGACCTGCAGAGCTGCCCAGGTGGGCGGAGGGATGCAGTGGACAGAGGGACGAGGAGCAAGGCAGGGAGCAGGCAGAGGTCTGTCCTTATCCAGGTTTCCCCCAGCTTCTCCAGCCCTTCTCCCTTGGCACAGTGGAGAGAGAGGACGAGCTGGTTGCCCGCCAGTGCCTGTGTTTGGGAACAGCAGCTCAGGAGTTCTCCCAGCGCGGGAGCCGCTGCTGCGAAACTGTCAGAGCAACGTGATGCGACGTGCAGAGTGGTGATGTGACAGTCCCGTGGTGCCATGTCCAAAATAGTTAGCACAGCTCTCACTCCTTGGAGGGCTCTGAGCAGGGTTGGGCAGCCCCACAGGCAGCCTGCTGGGAACAGAGCTGGATCCTGCATGGCCCAGCCCTGGGAGGTGCTGCCTCCATGTTGTGAGGCACAGGAACTGTTTTTTGGGGGTACTGACCTGCTCCCCAAGGGACTGGATGCTGGCAGGCGCAGAGCCCCATGCCCTGTCTTCCAGCCAGGTTTCTGTTTCCCAGCGTGATGCTAGCAGAGAGGTTTTCAGGAGCGTGGCTGGGCTGGCTGCCCTGGGCACTGGTGGCACTGCATGGGTCACCCCAAGGACAAGGGCACCTCCTGTCGCTGCTGCCAGCGTGCCAGATGGATGGTGGGCAGGTGTTCCTGCCCCTGCCCTCTGTCTCTTTGGGGTTGCACCATGACCACAGCCACAGTTTGCTGTGGGGGTACTGGGGCCAGCAGCAGCTCCAGCTCTTTCCTCTGCGTGTGTTTTAAACCCTGGAAACCCCCTGGCTCTGGCCTCACTCTCGCCATGAGATCCCAAGTTCCCCTTGTTTCTCCCCAGCTCAGCACATCACTGCTGGCTCGGCCGTGCTATGGGAGCTCAGTGACCTCTGCCCTGGCCCAGGGGCTGGTGCAGTTCCCCCATGGCTGCCCCTCATATCCCTATCCCAGAGCCTTGGCAGGACATGAGCCCTGGGAAAGGGGGCTGGATATGCCTCTTTCTCCTGCCTGGCACCTGGTTGTGCCCTCCCAGGGGCCCTGCTGCCCTCTCCTGCCCTGCTCCAGCCTGTCCCTGGAGGCCTGTCCCCAGAGCGGGGCTGTAGGCAGTGGTGGGGCACTGTGGGCCAAAGCCCAGCCAGCCGTCAGCTGTGTTTCACTGGCTCCAGGCTGGTGGGGAGAGGAGCTGGCCATGGGTGACAGCGCCCGTGTGCTTGGGGACAGGCTGCAGGTGGCTGTACCCGTTGGGGACAGGGTGTCATTGCTGATGGTGGCTGCCAGGGTGGCACTGGCCACCCCCGAGGTGGGGGCTGCTGGCATTGCCCATGTCTCCCTGCCCAGGCATGTGAGCTGGCACTGACTGTACGTTGTCAGTGCTGTGCCTGCAGGCAGGACATAGTGGGGACGTGTTGGGAATATGCTGTGGACATGCCAGGGATGTGTCAGGAGCACTTGCTCACTGTCCCTGTCATCCAGGTGTGAGGGTTGTTGCAGCACAGGGGAATCCCAGGAGCTGGGTGGGACAGGGCAGGGTTCAGCCCCAAGGCACATCTGAGTGTTGAGGCGGGGGTGGGATCAGGGGCAGCACTGGGGCTTGGAGCACCCCCAGGGCTTGGAGCATCCCGGTGCATCCCACTGTGCTCCAGGGGCCTCAGGTAGCATTGACCTACCAGCACCCACAGAGCAATCCCTGCCCTGCAGCCATGGCTGCCTTCCTGTTCTGCACCAGAACCTGCTGGCAACGGGAGACCCGTCCCCAGGGGCTGCTATCAAGGCAGGGGAGGCAGCTGGGAACAGCTGCACCAGGGAGGGCCCGAGGGTGTATTGCACACATGGATGTCCCCACGGGCTGTGGGGAGCCGTCCTGCAGGGCCAGCAGTGGCTCTTGGGACTGGCCTCAGGGTCTTGTCCTTGGCACAGCAGGGACTGGTGCAATGGCCAGGGCGGCTGGGCACTGTGACACCAGCTCCTTTGGGTGGCTTTCTGCTGCTCACCAATGACCTCCACTGCACCATCAACCCTGCTCTCCTGGCCCCCCAGGGCAGGGGCAGGCCCTGGCTGGTGACCCCTGCCCCGCTGGGCGCTGCACGTGGAACAGCCTGTGGCAGCTCTGGCTGTGCCGCCGAGCGGGAACACAAGGATACGGAGCTGGGGGGAGCTGAGGTGACATCAGGCGGGTGCCCCCCCCCGTTCTTATGGGCAGTGCCCTGCAGGGGTGTGCTGCGGACAGTCAACGAGGGCCGCCGGTCTGAGCAGCGCCTGCGGGCCTCAATGTGCGCTCACTTCACGGCACCGAGGATCTGCCTCCGCCTGGCTGAGCAGCCCTGGCCATGTGCTGGCCAAGGAACCGCGCTGCAGCGGGCACTGCCGGGCTGGAGGTGCTGCTGGTGCTCAGTGGGACGGGCACCAGTGCCAAAGGAACCCGTGGGAGGAGCAGGACGGGCTGGGTGATGCGGCGCGCTCTGTTCGAGGACAGCACCCCGCCCTGTGCTGAGCATGGCGCCATCCCGGTGGCAGCAGTGGGGCTGGTGCCATGCGGGCTCACCCGGGCTGGGTGCTGCAGGGCTGCCATGCTTGCGTGTCTGGGGGGACGGGAGCTAATCCGTGTGGAATGCCCTGGCTGGGGGAGAGGGGACGCCTGTGCTGCCTGGGCGCAGGCAGCGTTGGGTTTCAGGGCAGCTGCCGTGCTGGAGCAGCGACAGGGACAGATGGCGGCAGGGCTGGCCCTGCCCCACCTTGGGGGTCTTGTCTGGGCCTGGAGGTCTTGGCTGTGCCCACAGCCCTGCCCTGGCCACAGGTGCTGTTGTCTCTCCTGCCAGTGGGGCAGGGCAGATCCTGCCCAAGGCTCTGTGCCTGGCTGTGTGGGGTGGCAGGAGGCACCCACTGTCCCCTACCAGTGCTCCCCACACAGCCCAGGCTCTCTGAGGTATTTCCATCTGCTCAGGGGATCAGCGTGGCCTTGATGCTTTCCCTCGGCCCTGTGGGTAGCACTTGGCTGTGCCACCACAATGGTCTCAGGGTCACCCCTCCCAGCTGGGACACACATGCTGACCCTGCAGGTGCCATCCCAGGATCTGGCACCTGGGGGCTGCCAAGCCCTGCTGCCTGTGGGTGCCCATCTGAGCAGCCCTGGGGGGAACAGAGCAGGGGACCCCCCAGTCCCAGCCCCTCATCAGAGCGATGGCCGCCTCACAGGGTGCAGCGCTGGGGACATGGGATGTGCAGGATCGGGGCCAGGGGATGGGCCGGCTTCCTGCGGCAGAAAATACCCGGAAGGTTCTGTGGGGGGGGGCCGGGGCTGGCTGTGTCCCCACATAGTCCAGGGTGGGGGAACCCTGTTGGCACAGCCCTTGCCTGGAGGGCTGCAGCAGTACCCCCAGCCCCTCACTGGGGACCAGGGGATCTGGGGTGTGCTCATGCTGTCAGTGCAGGGGGCTGGCAACGCCTCTCCGGGTAGCCTGGGCTGACCCTGGCTCCGAGCGCTCCAGCGTGGGGCGGGTGAGGAGCCATGAGGTGGGTGAGGAGCGGCGCCGGCTGTGTTTGCAGAGCCCACACTTTGCCCCTCGCTGAGGGCTGTGGAGAGCTCTGCAAACACGGCTGAGCCAGCGCGTGACATCAGCTGGCGGTGGGTGCTGGTCACTGGGGTTCTGCCATCCCCCCTGGAGCTGGGGGCTCACCCTGCAGTGGTGCCCATGGGGCTGGAGCGGTGTGTCCTGGGATGGCTCTGGCATCATTCCGGCCAGGAGTGATGGTGCCACTGCTGTGGGGGGATTGGAGTTGGGACCCTGGCAAGTACTGAAGGGTTTGTTTGCAAAGGGCTGATAATGGGGGCTTGGGAAGTCACCACAACTGTTGTCACTTTGGACGGTTCTGACACCACTTCTAAGGAGGGCACGTGCTGCGCCATTGCCAGGCACTGGCACTGTGTTGGGGTGTGCTCAGGGCTTCCTTGGGGTGCCCAGGGGCCATCCTGAATGGGGGTGATCCTCTGGGCTGCCCCACGGCCGGCCCCATGCGGGGAGGGGGCTCTGTCTGGCAGCCTCGTGTGCATTCCTGGGCCATGAGTTCATGGCTGCGGGTCCGTGGCGCGATGGGGGCCATGGGCTGTCATGGTGACGTCAGGTCACGGCCCGCGCCCATCCTGCCTCCGGCTGCACCGACTGTGCCGCGGAAGCACTCGACGTTCTCGTCCCCCCAGGGAGAGTGGCGGGCGAGTGTGTGGGTCCCCGTGCCCATGGGGGGTCTCTGGCCCTGTGTTCCCCCATGGCAGGGCCAGGTGGCAGCTGCCAGGGGATGAAGGGCAGCTTTGTGGTGGCAGTGCCTGGCGGAGCCCGGCTGTCCCTCTGTGCATTGTGTGCCCAGCGCCTGGCACCCGCTGTGGGTGCCCCCCAGGGTTGGGGCAGCAGCAGCAGGGCTGAGGTGGGGTCCCACTGCCCTCCCCGGCCTTGGTCCTGCAGGCTGTGTTTGGGGGCAACAGGGCTGTGTTTTGGAGGGGATTTGGCTGCCACAAGCCGCCCCAACTGAGTGACCTTGTATTCTGCGCTGCCCCTCTTGCAGGGAAGCCACCATCCCCGATGGGAGACAGCATCCCCCCGCCCTCCGCGCCACTCCCTTTGCCTGGGGATGCCCTGCAGGGAGAGCGCAGCCCTCCCCAGCGTGACCGACTGAGCCCTCCAGATGTCATCCCCTCGGAAAAGACTGTCCCACCCATCCCTGCAGCCATCACCCCCTCTGAAAAGATCGTCTCACCTGTCCCTGCAGCTGTGCCCCCCTCCCGGCAGCCCATCTGCCCCCTGGCCATGATGCCCCACTCTGAGGGCAGCCCCCCGCAGCGTGACCGACCTGGCCTGCCAGCTGCAACACTGTCAGGACAGCCGGTGTCTCCCAGCCCTGCTACTGTGGTCTCCTCAGCACAGAGTGTCCCCCTGCGGTGCGACCAGTCCCCCCCAGGATCCTCCAAGCCTCCTGGGATGGAGTACCCCAAAGAAGAGGCATTGCCCCACACCACTGGCCAGCCTGTCCCCGTCCACACTGCCGCTCCTTGCTCCGTGGAGATGCTGCCCCACGGGAGCCAGCCCCCAGCCCCAGCTGCCACTGAAGGGGCCCCTCCTGATGCAAAGAGCTCTGTGGGTTCCACAGCTGGGCCCTCAAAGGATGTGACCCCCCGGAGCAGCCGCCCCTCGCCGTCTCCTGCCGCCAGCCCCCGGCCCAAGCAAGGTGGGTGCCAGGAGGTTGTGGTGCTCCAGTGATGCTGCACTCTGTGGGCACCAATCGATGCTTGGTGGGGCCAGCCACTACCCTGACAGTGTTTCCCCTCTGCAGATGCCCAGAAAGCCCAGGCAAGGCACAAGCAGGCGAAGGAGCGGCGTGAGGAACGGGCCAAGTACCTGGGTATGGGACTGGGAGGGAGCCCAGGGAATGGGGAGGGAAAGTGGATGGGGGAGTGGCAGGGGCTAAGGAGCTTTGCTGGGTCATGGGCAATCCCATTAGCTGTGGTGAGCTGAGCCAGAGCGGGCACGGCGGTGCTGGCAGCTCTGCCCACCATGCACGCCACTGATTCCCCAGCACACTGCTGCCCCCTGAGCACACCGCTGACCCCCAGGCACACCGCTGACCCCCTGACACACCACTGACCCCCAGGCACGCCGCTGACCCCCCAGCACACTGTTGCTCCCTGCTCTGGATACTCCCCGGGTCTGTGCAGGTGCCACCAGCCCTGGTGCCTGGCTCTGCCATGTGCAGGCAGCCCCACAGTGGCTCGGGGCAGCGGGCGAGCAGGGCCCCTGTGCTGCGCATGGGGCCTCCTAGTCCCCGCGCTCTTTCCACCCTCATTCCCCCATTGTTCACCGCGCGGCTCGGCGAGCTCCCGGCGGGCTCCCGGCCTTCCTTTTGTCCTGGCCCAAACCCCTCCCGCGCCGGTCGGCCGGCCGGCTGTGTTGCTGCCTGCCCTGCAAGCCCGGCCGCGTGCCCCGGCCACAGCCGGCCTGTGGCCCCACGCCGCCAGCATGGGCACGCGGTCCCACCACGGGGCTGCCCAGGGCTGTGCCTCCGGTGCGACCACGCTGCCCCCCACAGCTGCCAAGCGGGTGCTGTGGCTGGAGAAGGAAGAGAAGGCCCGGCTGCTGCGGGAGAAGCAGCTGGAGGAGCGGCGCAAGCGGCTGGAGGAGCAGCGGCTGCGGGCGGAGAAGCGCCGGGCGGTCCTGGAGGAGCGGCAGAGGCAGAAGCTGGAGAAGAATAAGGTGGGGATGGGGATGGGTATCATGGGTGCAGCGGACAGGGGGCTGGGGCAGCACATGGGATGCAGTCCCTGAGGAGTCCTCATGGCTCCAGCAGCCCTTCAGGAGATGCTTCATGAGCCCTGCTTGAGTCGCCCACTGTGCCTGTCCTCTGCTGCCCCTCCTTCATGATGCAGAGCTTGCACCGTGCCCAGCTTCTTGGCACGTGTGCCCTGGCCAGGGCAGGCATCACTGTCCTGTCTCCCTCCAAGCATCCCCATTACTGCGATGGCCTCATGCTGGAAGGCTCTGGCTGGCCCCAGCCCCACTTCTGGAGCTGCTGGGCTCAGTCTGTCCCTCTCCCTCGGGCAGGAGCGCTATGAGGCAGCAATCCAGCGGTCGGTCAAGAAGACGTGGGCAGAGATCCGTCAGCAGCGGTGGTCCTGGGCTGGGGCCCTGCACCACGGCTCCCCTGCACACAAGGATGGTGAGTGCCGGGCTGGGCACAGGCACCTAGGACCCTGTGACTCTGACAGCGGTGGGGGCAGCTGGGCATCTCTCTGCCAACCCTCGAACACAGCTCAGCCCCACTTGGTGGGGTCATGCTGCCATCACTCTGGGCTGGGCTGGGGACTGATGGGGTCCCATGGCTGTCCCCTGTTCCTGTGGGGCTGGGTGTAAGTGGGAGGCTGTGTGTCACAGTCCCTGTTCCATGCAGGGACCTGCCTGGGGACAGCCCTGGCTGCCTCGGCATGCCATGGCCATGCTGCCAGGTCTCCAGCAGCCATGAAGAGCCCCTGGCCCAGGGGCTATGGGGCTGCATGAGGCCTCTGCGAGCTCTGGTTGGGGTCTGTGCTGTGGCATGTCCCCTTGTCCCCCAGCTGGGTGGGGGCAGTGCTTGGACCCTCCAGGTCCAGTATGGGGGTGACTGTGGCTGTATGTGTGGCTGCAGAAGCTGGTCCTGCTCCTTGGGGGCTCTTGGGGACACCCCGCACGATTCGGCACTTGGACACGTGGAGGTCTCCACTGTCCCCTGACTGCTGTGCTGTACTGGCAGGTGCTAGCACTGTCTGGCATGGATGGTGACATAGAGGAGAGTGCTGTGTCCCTGGGAACTGTCTGGCCTTCATGTGCCATGGGGCACCTGTGGTGGCCCTGGCTGTATGTGGCCAGACTGTGTACAGGTGTTGTGTTCTGGCTGTACCTGACCAGGCTGTGTACAGGTGTTATGTGCTAGGATGTGCGTACTGGCACCGTGTGCCCAGTGCCATATGTGTACAGGTGTTGCGTGCCCGGCTGTACCTGGCTGGGCTGTGTGTACAGGCTCCATACTCTGGGTATGCCTGTCTCGGTGCCGTGTATGCCACTGTGGCTCGTGGCACACTCAGGAAAAGCCCCTGGCAGGGTCTGGCAAGGGGACACCTTCCCCTGCCACATCCCATTGGGACGTGCTGCTGGAGCTGGGCCAGCTGTCACTCACCAGTCTCCCACCTCCACTGGCCCTGAGCTTCCCTGGCTGTTTTGTCCAGAGGAGCCCAGCCAGGTTGGGGAGATCCCAGCTACCCGTGGAGGTGCTGCCAGCCACCAGCACTGTCCTGGCAGTGCTGTAGTGACCCAGTACTGGTGTGATGTTGTCTCGTGTCTGTCTGGACCTGCTACCCTCACCCTGCTCTCCCAGGGTGGATGCTCACCTGGTGATGCTGAGGTTCCTGGCTCCCGCTCCTGATTCCCAGGATTGTGTTTGGGAAGACTCTTGCAGTGGGGCCTGGCAGCCACCCTGGCTCTCTGAGGATGAGATCCCTGCATGATCCCAGCATGACCCTGTGGCGTTCAGACACTGCCATACTGAATGCCGGTGCTGTGTGTCGTGTCCCCAGACTCCAGTGTCTCCTCTGGCCCCACTCTGTGCCATGTCCCTGGATTCTAGCATCTCCTGCCCCACTCTGTGCCATGTCCTTGGATTCCAGCATCTCCTACCCCATTCTGTGCTGTGTCCCTGGACTCCAGCATCGCCCCTGGTCCTTCCACTTGTGCCCCAGTGCCCTGGCACGGCCGTGCATGCTGCATGTGGGGGGCCTGGCCCCGGCCCCGGGACCTTAATGCCCTTGTGTCTTTTCCCTCCTCCAGGTGCGAGCCGGTGCTCGGTGTCGGCTGTAAACCTCCCCAAACACGTCGACTCTATAATCAACAAGCGGCTCTCCAAATCCTCCGCCACCCTCTGGAACTCTCCCAGTAGAAGTAAGAGCCCTTTGTGTTTGCCCCAGCGCAGGGGGCACAGCCCAGCCCCCGCCCAGCGCTGGGGACCCCAAAGGCCAGGGTTCCCCATCCCCAGGTGCCCGCGGAGAGAGGAGAAGCCGTTTGCTGTTTGTGGGAGGAGGCTGGAACCGGCCGGTGGCTCCTTGAGGCTGTGTGGGCTGGGAGGAGAAGGAAGAGGAGGAGGAGGAGGAATGCTTGGGTGGTGGCAGCCCCATGGGGCGCCAGGACAGGGATGGGAGCCTGGCTCCCTGCCTCAGGGCAGCTCCGGTGGGTGCCAATGCAGCCACAGAGGGGCTGCCTGTTGCCGGCCCTCCTGGGGCTGGGCACGGTGCCGGTGTCCCCACAGGTTCCTGGGGCTGGGTGCCACAGAGGTCTGTGCCTGTGGTGCTGCAAGGTCATCCTGGCCCTGGGAGCACTGCCCAGGGCTGCAGCCATGCCGGAGGGATGTGTCCAACAGAGGGATGTGCCTATGCCGGGGCTGCTGTTGTGTTTTGAGGTTGCCTGGCGATGGGCGCCTTCCCGGACGGGTATAAATAGCCAGAGCAGCTGACGCCGGTGGCTGCAGTGACGCAGGCAGCTCCCACTGCCCTGTGCTGGGGCTCAGCCCAGGGACGGGCACTTGGGGGCTGTCAGCACTGCCTGGGTGCGAGCAGCATCTCCCTGGGTCTATGCCAGACCTGCCACCCTGTCTCCCTGCAGCAGCCATGGCTCTGTGCTTTCTCCTCCCTGCAGCCGGTGCTGCCCCTTGCCTGATGCTCAGTGGAGAGGGGCAGAGGAGCCCTGTCTCCATGGGTGCTTCCCAGGCACCACGGAGTGTTTGGTGACATGTGCTGCAGGGCAGCCAGTGGCAGCCCCGTGCCCAGCTGAGCCAGCTCTGTGGCCAGGCATTGCCGTTCCATGGGTGCTGTGAGCCTGGCCTGGCTCCTGGGGCACGCGTGGTGATTCAGCACAGCTCCCATGGGGTGAGGACACACTTTGGTGTCCCCTGGGCAGCTGGCATGTGCCAGGGCGTTGATCATGGAGGGCAGGGGCACGGAAGGGTGCCATTGCTGGGCACAAGGAGAGGGCGGAGTGGAGGGGCTGTTGTCACCAGTGTGGCACCCAGCACCACTGGTACACAGTGACTGAAGTGTCCACAGGACACAAGGATGCCAGTGTCATCATGCCACAGCAGCGCCTTCCCACAGGCGCCCAGCCGCCCACTCATGCCTTGGCCCACATGGCCCTTCATCCTGCTCAGCTGTGTGGGGCAGTGGGGACCCTTCCAGCTGCCTGGGGCTGTGGGGACCCCTCCCCAGCACGGCCCAGCTCTGGGCACTCTTGGAACTGTGCATGTGCCGTGATATTGCTGCAGACACGGCTGCTCCCTCCCAGCGGTGGCTGTGGGGGCAGGACTGGGGTCTAGAGGTTTGTGGTGCACTAATGGCTGCTCTCCTTCCCCAGACCGGAGCTTGCAGCTGAGCCCATGGGAGAGCAGCATCGTGGACCGGCTGATGACACCCACCCTGTCCTTCCTGGCACGCAGCCGGAGCGCCGTGACGCTGGCTGGGAATGGCAAGGAGCAAGGTGAGCCCCCAGGGGGTCAGGGACACATGGGTTCTGGCACAGGCAGGGAACCAGGTTGAGGGATCCTGGAGTCAGCGGGCAGCTGGTATTGGCGCCGACTCCATCCTGACCCTGGTCACTCCTCCCCCAGTGCCCGTGTGCCCTCGCTCAGCCTCTGCCAGCCCCCTCAGCCCCTGCCACAACCACCGCCTGCCGCACCGCTGCTGGGAGCGCCGGAAGGTGGCCGCCGCCAGCCCTGATGTGACACCACGCCGCAGGACCGAGCCCTCGCCCGTGAGTGCCACCTCCCGCAGGGACCGCGGGTGCCAGGGCAGCTGTGGGGCATGGCGTGGCTTCCAGCCAAGCGCAGCACCCAGCGCTGACACCATCTCTGTCTGTCCTTGGCCGGAGCAGAAGAAAAAGGAGAAGAAGGAGAAGGATCGGGAGAATGCCAAGGAGCGCAGCGCCCTGTCCCGTGAGCGCAGCCTCAAGAAGCGGCAGTCACTGCCGGTGGCACAGCCCCGGCTCCTGCCTGCGGCTGACAGCAGGTCGGGACCCCCCACCCCGAGGCTTCCCAGCCCCTGACCCCACCCGGGGGCTGCCCCAGCCCAACTGACATGGTCTTACTTTGTTTGCAGCCCTGGCCCCAAGAACCGTCCCTCATCCCCTGCTGCCTCCAAGAACCGTCCCTCATCCCCTGCCACCCCCAAGAACCGTCCCTCATCTCCTGCCACTCCCAAGAACCGTCCCTCGTCCCCTGCCACCCCCAAGGCCCGCTCGGCTTCCCCCAGCCTGGCCCTCAGCTCTCCCCACAAGCCGCCCCTGCCTCGAAGTGCCCATTCCTCCCCCAAGGTGCGGGCCAGGGCCCGGGAGGAGCGGGGAGAGCAGGAGGGCCAGGTGAAGGTGCGGGAGAGGAAGGAGGAGGAGCAGGGTCCGGCACCCCCAGCCCTTCCTGAGCCCCCCAAGGTGCCCGCAGAGCTGACTGCAGGTGGGTACAGTGTGGCTGGGGAAGCTGTGGGGCTGGGAGAACCCAGAGCAGCCCTGACGCTGCCTGCCTCCCCCAGGCCCCCCAGTCCCTGCAGTCCCCGGCCCTGTGCCGGCCAGCCCCCCAGCCAGACCCCCCGCCGGCACCACAGACCGGGAGGAGGCTGCCCGGCTGTTGGCGGAGAAGCGACGCCAGGCCCGGGAGCAGGCCCGGGAGCAGCGGGAGCGGGAGGAGCGGGAGCGACGGGAGCAGGAGGAGCAGGAGAGGTGGGTGTTGTCCTCGTGGCCCCCGGCCCTGGCCTCCTGCCGTGCTAAGGGCTCCCTCCCCGCAGGCGGGTACAGGAGGAGCGGGCGCAGCGCATGGCCGAGGAGCAGAGCCGGCGGGAGGCCCTGGCACGGCAGCGGGAGGAGGAACGGCGGCTGCAGGAGGAACGAGAGGCCCAGGAGAGAGCCCGGGCCGAGCGAGAGGAGGTGGAGCGGCTGCAGAGACAGGTTGGGGTGACAGAGAGATGGGGGACAAAGGCAGGGATGGAGGAGGAAGACAGGGATATTCTCCTGTGATTCCCTCTCCAGGGGGATGAAGGGGTGAGAACCAGCCCAGCCTCTCAAGGTGCACGGTGGCAGAAGGGAACATGGGGCTGGGCTATGCTGAGTTGTCCAGGCAGCACATCCCTACAGTCCCTGCCCTGGTCCCTGGTCCCTGTCCCATCCCATCCCTCCCTGTCACCTCTTATTCGTTCCTGCCCTGCTGTGATACAGAAGGAAGAGGCCGAGGCAAGGGCACGTGAAGAGGCTGAGCGGCAGCGCCTGGAGCGGGAGAAGCACTTCCAGCGTGAGGAGCAGGAGCGACTGGAGAGGAAGAAGGTGAGGGTGGGGGACACCTCTGGGCACAGCAGGTTTTTCCCCTGGAAGGGATCCTGCCTGGAACAAGGGGCAGGTCTGGGTGGCCAGGGCCGTGTGTGAGTCCCTCTGTGACTGCAGCGCCTGGAGGAGATCATGAAGAGGACGCGCAAGTCGGACGCGGCAGACACCAAGGTGGGGGCCTGTCCTCTGTCCCAGGGCACTGGGGACTTGGGGTATTCTACAGGGCCCTCCTGGCCCTGCCTGCAGACCCTCATGACTCTCCTGTCCCTGCAGAAGAAGGACGACAAGAAGGTGGTGAACGGGAAAGCAGCCGAGCAGGAAGATGTCCCAGGTGTGTGGGCACCCCAGGATCCTGCTTCCCCCAGCCATGGTCTGGCCTGGGCCAAGGCTGAGCCAGGTTCTGCCATGTCCTCAGTCCATGAGAAGCACCTGGGGCCAATCCCGAAGACAGAGGAGCTCCCCGAGACAGAGACCCTAAGCACGGGGATGCCAGGGGGAACGAAGGGCTTGGTGGGCGAGGGGCTGCAGCCAAGGTGAGTGCGGGGACGCTGGGGGGAGCCTGGGGGCGGCAGGGCCGGGCCTGAGCCCAGCTGTCCCATCCTGCAGCTCCAAGGATGCAGCAGCCCTGGTGAACGGCGTGCAGCCTGGCAAGCACGAGAACGGCTTCTCAGGCACCGAGGGCTCCAAGGAGCTGCGGGATCTCTCCCACCACGGTGGTAGCCCCGGCAGCATCATCCCCTTTGGTGACAAGGAGCCCTTCCTCAAGCAGGCCGTGGTGAAGCCCCCGCAGGTGACAGGTGAGCAGCGGGAGGGGTGTGGGGGGACGGCGCTGTGCGCACCCCAGGCTCACACTGCTCTCCCCACCCACAGAGGTGCTGTGAGGGCCTGGCCAATGTTCCAGGGGCCACTGCCTGTGCCCTGACCCCGGCGGCCCACGCAGACCCGTAGCTGTCGTCAGAACACGACCCTCGCTGCTCCTCCCAGGCACCCGGGGGCTGTGGGACCCCGGCGAGGACGCCTGGCTCCTCTCTTTGTTCTCGTTTTTATTTCGTTTTGTTGGTTTTTTTATTTTAAATATGCACCTTATCAGACTGACAGCCCACCCTCGCAGCCCGCCGGAGCCACCCCAGACGAGTGGTGTAATGATGTAGTTATTTAACTCGCTGGGTACAACGTCTGTGAATACTGTAAATATAGAGCCGGCCGGGCGTGGGGATGCTCTGGGGAGCTCGAGGGAGGCGTGTCACAGCTCCCTGTCCCCACGTTCCCCCGCATGTCCGTGTGTCCAGTGTCCCCGGGCCCGGCTGGCACCACGCTGCTCCGTGCCCTTGTGACAGTGTTATGCATCCAGACAACCTCTGACAACAATTAAAAGTGGACAATTCCCTCGGCGTTCCTCTCTGTGTCCCGGGAGGGGAATGGGCGGTGCCTCGGTGTTCCGTAGGGCTGGGCAGGGCAGGGCTGGGCGTCCTCCCGGCCCCCACAGCAGCGGGGCAGGCTCGCCCCCGGAGCCCCCAGCGCTGCCCACTCCATCAGCTCCATCCCAGCGACGAGGTGGGGAACGTCATCGCGGCGACCCCACCCGAAAGCAGGGCCCTGTCCCAGGGCTGCCCCTTCCCTCTCGGGCCCTCAGGTGCCGCACGTGGGACAAACCGAGAGCCCGGGACCTGCACCATTAGGGCCGGACGGGAGAGACCCCGCGAGGCCCCTTCGGCGATGGCCGCACCGCGCCCTGGCCGCCCGCACGGCGGAAGAGGCCGGGCCGGGCCCGGCTGGGAGAACGCGCCCCGTCACCGCTCCCGCCGCCATTTCCCGCCCGCGGTCCCGCTCTCGGCCGGAAAGGGCTGCGCGCACTGTCCCCGCCAAGGGCGGACGCGGAAGTTGCGGAATGGCGCGCGCGACACCCGCCGGGAGCTGTAGTGTGGCGGAGCCGCCGGGCAGGGGGCGCGCCGCGCGGGAGGGACTACGGCTCCCGGCGGGCCCCGCGGGCGGGCAGAGCGCGCGCGCGGACCGGAAGTGCGTGAGGCGGAGGCGGAGGG
>WEKY01007065.1:103700-159452 GCA_013390045.1 Picathartes gymnocephalus | reverse complement strand
CCCGCATGTCCCCGGGCGAGGCTCGTTCGCGGCTGTTGGGACTGCTCTGGCCTTGCCCCAGCGGCGCCTCGTGGTGGGCCTAGGCCCGGCCAGGCCTTGGCGCCTCCTCGCGGCCCCGGGGCCGATTGGCCCTGCCCGGCCCTTTCCCAGGTCCGCTCGTGTTCCGCTGTGGTCTTCGCAGAGTGTTCCACTGTCCCACTCCCGGAGATCCCTGTTCTCCGGCTGCGCCTCTGGGCTGCGCCACAGGAGGTTCACCCCGCTCCGCGTCGGTCTGTCCCGGAGGTCCCATCCCGGTGCCCGGGGTTCCGCGTGCTGCTGCGGCTCGGGAGGCGCTGCCGGGGCCGCCGAGGAGGCGGGCGGGGCCGGGGCTGCGGGAGCGGCAGCTCGGGAGGGCCGCGGCCGTGACCCCGCGTCCCAACTCCCGCGGGTGTGTGGCTCCCTCAGCGTCCCGCACCGGTACTCAGCACCGGCCGCTTCCCGGTGCAGCGGGAAGGATCTGTGCTCCCACATTGCCTGCTTTGCGTCTTGTTTAAACGTGAAGTTTGCCTGAACTTCAGGCGATGTGGCAGAAGAGGCGTTGCAGTGGCTCAGAGGCAAGTGTGAAGCCTGAGTCTTCATTTTCCTTGGACTGATAAAAGCTTTTTCTGCTAGTTTGTGTTATTTTGGGGAAATGAACGTGCTTGAGGTTTCTACAAATGCATTTCAAAGCCCACCCAAGGTGATTGTCCCTGTATTTCCTCCTGAATGGGTTTCTGGGTGTTTTTGTGGAAAGTGACACGATAAGTTTGGAATAAGCAGTGCTCCATAGAATCACCGAATCATGGGATGTTTTGTGTTGGAAGGGACCATAAAGCTCATTCAGACCCCTTGCCATGTGCAGGGTCACCGTCCACTGTCCCACCTTGCTCCAAGCCCTGTCCAACCTGGCCTTGGACACTTCCAGGGATGGGGCAGCCACAACTTCTCTGGGTTGTCTGTGCCAGGGCATAACCTTGGGTCCACTCACTCAAAAGGTGTTTCACAGCTTTGCCTCTCAGGTTCCCTCAAAGAGAGTCAGCTGTGGGCATAGGAAAGCAAGTGCTGGGACACAGCAGTACCTTCTCCTGGAGTCTTCCATGGTTCCTCTGTGTCCTGCTCTGGAACTTCACAGGTGCCCAGCATGGAGTGAGGAAATGGCTGGCTTTGTGACCTCTCTTATGAGTTGCACAATCTCACAGCAGATGAGAGGACAGGTACTGTAGAGAGCTTTTGCAAACGTGTGGTTTTTTGTCATAGGATCCTCTGGAGCGTCTAAGGCCTTGTGATTTTTGTCTAAGATTTCTTTGGGTGTTGCTATGTATTTTTAATTTGCATCCTTCCCTCTGGGAATTATTGTCCCTACTTCAGCAGGAACAGGGAGGGCAAGTAAGTACTCATTTTGAACAGTTTCCTCCAATGTCCTTAGGCAGCTGAAGGTTGGGAATGCTGCTCCTGAGGCCGTGCTCCAGTGGATGGGCCTTGGTGTTTGTTCCACATGAGTGTGATTTGGAAATGCTGCAATCTGGTCACAGGGCGTTGCAGAGTTTTGGGGTCTGAACCCTTCCCCTCGAATTGGGGACCCTGTCCATGGGATGAGGGAGGTGCAGGGCAGCCGAGGCCTTGCTGCCCCTTATCTCATTTTCACATCTTTTTTGTCCAGAGATACAAAGAGGAAACCTTTTACCCGTCAGGTTATTGCAAAAGGTGGTCAGGCATTGGAAGGGGCTGCCCAGGGAGGTTTGGAGTCCCCATCCCTGGCAGTGTCCAAGGAATGCCTGGATGTGGCACTCAGTGGTCTGGGCTGGGTGACAAGGTAGGGATTGATCACAGGCTGCACGCAATGATCTTGGAGGTCCTTTCCAATCTCAATGAATCTGTAAAGAAATGACCTGGCTCTGGGAAGGAGGTGCCTTTCCAAGGTGCTGTAAGGAGCAGTGGTGCTCTGGCTGGAGCTGCGTGTCTGCCCGGGCTGTGTTGGCAGCAGCAGGTGCGAGTGGTGATGGATCTCTGCCTGTGTTCTTTGTCTGCAGGAGTGCTGCCCATGTTTCTGCTGAGTTATACCCTGGTGACTTCCTGCTGTTTTCCATCCTTCCTAATTCCCTACCTTTCTGTGAGTTCTGTGTCTCTGGAAGACAGTTTTTCTGTCAGTGCTTCAGCAAATGCTGGCTGGGAAGAGGCTTCCCTGGACACCATGGTTTCAGACCAGCCATGTGCCCTGACCTTCAGTTCTAGTTCTTTTTCATGGAAGTAAGGCTTTGTCATGTGTATGGTAAATCAAATGGGTGTTCTGCTGATGGGGTTATGATCTCCAGCTCATTTAAGCCAGGAAGCATGTAAAGTATTAAAGAAAACAGTCGTTTGGGTCAGGCAAGGCACATGGGCTTTCAGGGAGCTGTTTGAGGCTGTAGGAAAGCTGGTGAACACTTTCTGACATGGGTGTTGCTATTACAAAGCAAAAATGTTACTGTTATAAAACACCAACATATAGAGTAAGTGACAATCCATGCACATCAGCAGATCTAAATTTGGTTTACCTGCTCCCACTTTCTCTGCTGTCAAAGAAAGGTTCCCTTGGGAAGCCTAGGGAGTGCTGAGCCTGACCAGATAAGCCTGAGGCCGTGGTGTTCCCTAGTTGCATCACTGAAGGAATAGAGTGGTTTTGCCAGAAGTTTGAGTATTTTTTCAGCTCACTTGGCTTTGTCTTTGTGAAACAACAGTTTGTTGTGTTGGAACTTGTTGTTTGGGCAGCCATGGAGCACTTTTCTCCATTTCTGGAAAAGTTTACAGTATCCTGAGCTATGTTTGATGGCTGCATCTGCCAGGCTGGGAACGTGGGGTTTGGGTTGTGTGATTTCCTAGGAATTATGGCAATACAGGGAGTTCTTCGGTCAGGCAGGAATTTGAGGATATTTAGTCAAATAGTCCACGGGCCATGGGCATTGGAAGAGAGAGAAATGGTGGTGGTGGTTGCAGAAGCTCTTCTGGCTCCTTGGGGAGCTTGTGCCAGGTGATGGTATCAGACTGTGTGACAGCTGCTGGTGGCAGTGGGGCTGTGCTGGTGCCCCTTGAGCTGCCCGTGTTCCTGGACACGGTGGTGCCTGTGCTGGACAGGCCTGGGAACAAGGCTTAAACTCCTCTGTGGGATTCTGTAGTGGGTCCCAAGATGAGGAATTTGTTAAAATTGGCCCTAGCAGCTCATCAGGTCTTTGTTCCCGCTGGTGCCAGGCCGAATTGGTGCCTGGGCAGGAGCCGGTGCCATTTTGTTTCCGGATGACAGGCTGAGTATGTAGATCTGGAGTCTCCTACCGTAAAGGAAACATCCTTACCCTCCTCACAGAGAAACTGTGTTAGCAGAGCCTGAGCGTTGGGGGAAGTCACTGCTGGGAGCTTGCAGAAGTGAAGAGTTCCTGCTTAATTTAGCTTTATCATGTCAGAGCTATGAATAGTGAAATCACGGGATCACATTTCGTGCCAGCTGGGAATGGTGTTTGCGCTGCCTCACTCCGTGGTAACCGGAAGCTGCTGGGCCATAAAAAAAAAAAAGTGAAGCTAATGGCACAAAGAGCTGGCACCCAGCTGCACTGGGGGTTGTTTCCCACCCAAGGAGAGGTTTTCTGTTCGTGCCCTTGCTCCTGTCACACGTGAACACAGCTTGTACCTCTCCGGTGTCCGAGAGGGAGGCCTGTGCACAGCCCTGCTCGAGGCTCCAGTGATCCCAGAACAAGTGCCCTGCTCACAATTTCACCTCCACATTCGTCACCCGGCCATTTTTAGCCTGCCATGATTTACAGGGTAAGGTGGGTGCCCAAACCCCAGAGAGCCCCTGGCTGGGACCGCAGGGTGCGGAGCTGGCTTGGCCGGCCACTGCTCCCGCTGCTGCCTGGGGTCACTCCTGCCTTTGGCTGAGTGAAAGCAGCAGAGGAGAGCGGGGCGAGGAGCCCCCTGGGAGTGTCTGCTCTGGGAGCACTAAAGGTGATGGGGGAATGTGGGGTGTCAGGCTGAAATTCAGTCCTCCGGGAACTGAGGCTCAGCATTAATGATGTTAACTAACCTATGCCTTAACAGGGGGCTGGACATGTGATACTAGATGGCATTGCGTACATTGTAATTTACACCTGAAATAATTACTGTAATTACTCCTATGGGCTGTGGATGACGTTGGTTTCCCGTGTTAAGACCTGTGTATGCACTGTCTGATTAGATGAGGTTATTTTGGTGGCCTTTTTTTACTGGGAGGTGGTGCTGGGATGAATGGCTAAAATCAGAATCCTTTCTTGTGCTGCTAAAATAAGAGGGTTTGCCAGTGTCTGGTTTGGTTTAAATCTGATTTTCCCTTTTTTACTTAGGTCAATCGCTTCTAAAAGAGCAGTGTTTAGAACGAGATTTGATGGGACACTTGTACCAGGTATGTGAACACAGCCCAGAAAATTGTTCAAATAAGCTTATTCCATATATACAGGGTTCCTGTGGACAGGCATTTCCCTCTGTTTCAAAGCCTGGCAGAGTGTGGGGATGGTGTGGTCTGGTGCCTTGTCCTTACAATAATGCCACAATTAAAAAAAAAAATTAAGGAACTTTAAATGTTATACCAGGTCATGGAAATCCTTTTCCTTGTTTTCCCCTGAGGTAGCAGGATTCCGTTAAGGTAGAGATAAATGAAGTGCTGGCTTGAGAATATGTGAGTAGTTTTGCTTTTTTCAGCTTATAAATTAAATTTGCTGGAGTTTGTATTTTCATAGGTTAAACGTTTGGAGAGTTGTAATCCCTCAGGAGATTCTGTTTTGTCTGTAACTGTATTGCTTGTTGCAGAAGAAATTCCAAAGAGCCCCCAATCAAACAGTTTTTCTGTTACTTGCTGTTTATTTGGAAGAAGAACTTCCACATTTTTTTAAGTGTGTGTGGAGCCTGCTGGGCTCCAGCTGGCAGACACCTGAGAGGATGGAAATGTCCTCCAGGGTGCAGTTCATCCTCCCTTTGCTGAGAACTTCCCTTACACACAAGTTTGAATTCTTTGAGTTAACTGATTTGTGAATAGTTTTCTTAAGGAAAGTAAATTGGACCATTTTTTACTTCTTGTAGGGGTTCCAAAACTCCACACACGGATTCTCAGCCCCCCAGGGATTCCCAGCCCCCCCGAAGTGTTCTCAGAGCTGCAGTTCGCATCCAAAGCTGCTCAGAACTGTAGGGCTGTGCTGTGAGAAAGCCATCAGTTTGGGGAAAGACCTGATCTTTCTGCTTTTCTCGAGCTGTGTAAATTTGGAAGGAAAAAGCTGATGAAATAGGTTTTTCCCTTTTTGTAAAATAAAGGATGTTTTCTTCTGTGTTTAACAGAAATTCCAGCCACCCAACTTCTGTAACAAAAACACACAGATTTCTAATCAGCTTTTTCTTGGGTTGTTTCCTTGAGCTCCCTGTCACTAACCTGTCTGAATAACAACATAAGACTTTTTAAGCTCAAACATTTGTAAAATAGTGTCTCTCAGTCTCAGAAATGTCACTGACTGGGGTTTGTAGCTGGTCAAATTATTTGGAAAGGGATTGTTCAGCACTGCAATCTACAGAATCAGTCCTTTCCAGAAGAACCTGTAAATACTCTTCCAGCCATTCCATAGAACCTGCTTCTAATTATCTCAACCCAGGGCTGGATCAGGGTTAAACTTCTTTAGGGATTAGTTTAATGGTGTGAAAACCCAAATGTGCTTGAAAGAAAATGTTAATTTTGACAGCACGTAGACTAGAGAGAAATTGAAACTGCTGCTGACAAATTTGTGTTTTTTGTGCTGTGGCAGAATAATTCTGAGTGTTTTCCCCCAAGTGTGTTTGACACGTGTTAGAGTAGAACGCTCTGTTTTGTGGTTGGGTTTTTGGTCATTTTTTTTTAGCAGTGTTGTCTGGGACACTTTTGCTGAGGAAGTCGATAGGTGTAGTTGTAGCTTTATTTAATGTGTGTCATGAATCTTCTGAAAACATACACTAGCACTGGATCTAGGAAGAGAAATCATTCTGCTTTTTGTTCCCCCAATGAAATTTGATTTAGAATTAACATTTTAATTTGCTCCTCCCTGGCTGGCTGTAGGAGGTGTGCAGGTGGCTCTTCCCTTGCCCTCAAGTGTTCTGTTGATATCAAGAACATACTTAAGGTTTGGTCTTGCACCAAAAATTAGCTTGAAAAGGAAGAATCCAATAGACAGTGAGGTGTTAAGGGCTGAGTTCTGAGCTAACAAAGATCAGTCTGCTCTCTGCACTTGCTGCTGCACTTCAGGGACGTGGAGAGAACTACAACTCTTTATAAGCTTATTTTTGCAGTGATTGTTGTTGCCTCATTATACAGAGCACACTTTGTAAGGTGTTTTGTGGGATTATTCCTTTTTTTCAGAATGAACTAATCTTGTTTGTGTTTTGGGGCTTGGGATTAGGAATTGTAGAGCTGGCAGAAGGAGAATTAATTTTTTTTCTTCCCTGATAATGAAGGGTGTTGAGCAAATGAAGGAAAAGTTCAGCTGTTCCTCCCGAGCTGAATGTCTGTTCTGGTGACACCAAATGGATGCCAAGAGGTTCAGGCAGAAATGTGCACTCTAATGAGGTGCCACCTCATTTGCTTTGGGCCTCAGAGCGAAATAAACCACAACAGCTTCACTCAAATGCTGGCCAAAAAAAAGCAAATTTTTGTTTTCCTACCACACTTCGCTAGAGCTTTCTACACATGCTTTTACAGAACATTTAATATTTATGAGCTGAGTGTTTGCAAACACCGTGTGATAAACGGAAGCCACTGTAAGGAATTTCACCCCACTGTGTTTGTTTCTGAGGTATGTACACAAGCCATGTCACTTGTTTCCAGGTGTTTTGGGACTTAATGCTCAGATATGAACACAAACAGCTGCCTTGGCAGGGAGGTGTGTGCTGCGTTTCCCTCTCCAAGCTGGCCAACTGTGGTGCTCCGTGTGCAGGATCCTCACTGACACTTTGGGATGGAGTGGGCTCAGCTGGAACTTGTGCCAGCTGGCTGCTCTGGGCAGGGCTGTTCTGCAGCAGCTGGGAAAGGGCTGAAATCTCGAGGTGTGCTGCCTGAAAGACCTCGTACAAAGGAGTGAAAGATGGAAAGAGTCACAAAGTAATACAGGCTAGTTGGAAACAGAACAAATTCCTGGAAAAAGGCTTTTTGACAGCCAGCAATGTTCTTCATTTGACCCATGACTTGGCACATGGAAATGTTCTTTACAGTGTTCTGGAATAAGAAACTCCTGGATTATGATTTCCACTTCAGCAGAGAACGTAGAGCACGTTTCCTAATTTCTTTTTGCTGTCAGGAAGAAAGGTTTGCTACTGCTGCCTGTTGTGTGTTGACTTGGTTCCTCTTTCTGTAGTAGTGCTCTAAACACAAGAATAGTATTTTTCTCCGAAGGAGAATCCAGGTTTTGCTCTGGATGACACCTCTGTGTGTTAGATTGTACCAAAACCTCGTGGTAACAGTGGGGTTTGGGAAATAGGCAAAAAAACCCCAAAGCCCAAGTGTTCTGTCACGAAGCAAAAAATAATGGGTATGGCAAACTTTCTGCCACTGTGAAAGGCTGAAAGTCTTTGTAAGTGTTTGTAATATATTGAGATTTCTTTTTATGGACATTTAGACAGATGGACAAGACAACAGTAAAAATAATTTAAAAAGGTCTGTGGCATGGTGTTTTTTGTGGTTTTGCCCCAAGATTCGTAAGCAGGATTTAAAAATCACTAAAACTTTGCAACATCACCTTCCCTCTTGGGTGAGAACAGGACTTAAACACCAGTTCAGAGAAAGGTTTCAAGGCTACTTGAAAATTGTGCTTTTCAGTGAAGTAAGGACAAGAAATTAATAGCGTTAAACAAGTCTATTTTGTGGGTGAACACAGAGTACATGGCATTCTTGCTGTTAGATCAGAGGTTTAAAAACATGGAGTAATTTCTGAGGTTGTGTTCACTGTTGTTTTCTCTTCTAAAACCTCCACTCCTCCAGCAGTGCATGGAAGCATTCTGAAATGTTAACTGTAGACCTGTCAGAAAAGCTCCCAGCGGACTGGTGATTCCCTTGGATGACGGCGATATGCTGATGGATGAATTGTCAGGAAAACAATTTTCTGTTGGCTTGTGGATTCCTTTTACAGAATGGGAAAATCCTTAGTCCTGAGCCCAGTAAGAGCATTCAGATGGGCTGAGAGAAATGACTCCAGCATGGCTGTACAGGTGCACTGACAGATGTGTGTCACAGCAGGTGCGATGGGGCAGGGGAGGTGGAGCAAGGAAGGAAGGAAGGAAGAAGACTTAAAGTTCTGAAAGCATGAACAATCATTTTAAAACCTACATTTTCCACAAAAGTCCATGAAAAAATTCCTGGTCAACTGTGGTGTCTGTGCTCTCTGAAACACTGGCGATCTGCTGAACGTTTTGGGTGCAGCAGGAGCTTAGGGCAGCCACTTCACCTCTGGTGGCAGTGTAACAGTGCATGTACAAAGGTGTATTTTCTTCTCATTTCAGGTTTTCTTCCTGATTTCATAATTGACAAAGCTGAGACGGTGAGATCTGACCGAAGGGTGCAAGGTGTGAGCCTGCTCAAGCAGGTAGGCGCAGCAAATAAAATCTTCACAAGAGGTAAAACTGCCTGTCTTGGGATTTGTAATAGACCTTCTTATATCCCTTCTCTTCTGGGCATGCTATAAGTTAAACTGATGGCAGAATTCTGCTTTCATTGATAATGTTGCTGTGCAAAACATACTGAGCATGTTTAGAAGTAAAAAACTCAGCCTTGTGTCTTGGAATGTTTGGGCTTGTCTTCCTAAGTAACTGCAAAATATGAGTAAAGTAGAACAATTTAGTGAAAAAATCTTGGATGTACTGGAAGAAGTAGTACCTTTTTTTGTTTTTTTTAATGCTGTATTGACTAATCTTTGGATTTACGCCCTGGTGATTTTTAGGACAAGAGCGCTGCTTCCCCCACATACCTTAACTGGCCAGATTATTAAATGTTATACTGATTTAATTGTTAAATCCCATATTCTGCCATGTGCCCTCCTCTAGCTTTTGTTCTTTGCTTGAGCATTGCAGTGATTTCAGTCAGTGGCCTTAAAAATTTTCCTTAACCATTGTGAATATTTAAATTCCAAAGCTGTGGAAGCTCATGGAAGTGCATAGCAGTGATGACCTTTTTTTCCTTGCTGTGGAGCAGAGTTGTGCTTCTCTTTTGAATTCTGTCAGGAGGTAGAACATTAACTTTTCTGCCACTGTTTCCTGACAATAGTTGGCCTTCTGGGCAAAGTCCATCGTGGTGCTTTAGTGGATGAGTACCCACAATACTGTGCAGATTCTTCTGCTTACAGTCCCTGCTCAGGGCCAGACACAGCATCTCCAGGAGCTGTGTGCCCTGGGCACAGCTCCATGGGCAGGGGAAAAATGGAAATGGGAGGTCAGCAACCACTGCTGTTCTCAGAGTTTGCATTTGCTTCACTTACAGGTGCCTTTTTATTTAAAAAATATAAAATCCTTTTTATAAGAACAGATGCTTTCATCATATTTTGCTGAACATATTTTATCTGAGTCAGTCATTCTTAAAACTAAATGTGTATCACAGTAGGTTTACAACTGCAGTTAACTCAGGGGAGCTGACATGACTCCAGGCATGCAGTTTGTTTAACCTTTTGAGTGCTCATAGAGCATAGCAACTCTGTTTCTATCCTAGCAGGAGTTGCCTCATGTGTTAGGAATGAATCAACTTCAAAATGTTGGCAAAGGTAAGAATCCAAGATATGAGTGTTTGGCACACGTTGCACACACCAGAGTGATGTTTGGCTGGGAAGTGCTGTGGATCAAAGTGAAAGGCAAGATCTCTTAAACAGATCAAAGTCATATTTTTAAAGTCTATTTTGGGGTCCTCTTAGGATTTCCTGAGAGTTAGTGCCACACCTTCTGTATCTTGCAGTAGTTCCTGTTACCATTTCTTTCTTCTGCTCCTCTTCCATGTTTTGGTTTCCAGTGCTCAGCATTAGATTGTTTTGGCCAACAGAGTAGGAGGTGTTGCTGGTTAAACAGACATATTCAGTGAATTTAAAGGAAATACTTAAAAATTATCCTTTCACACATGCTTTCCCTGAAAAATGACCAAGCACAAGAACAAACTTTGGTTCTCAGTGGCAGTGTGTTTGATTTTTATCCCTGGGGCAACAGGGATTAAAACAACATCTGTTTTTTCCTAATAGAACAGGAAGCATCAATTTTATTACTTTTTCTGCGTGCTTTCTGATGTGGAATATATTGTAATACTTCAGTTGAATTGATCTAACATCTTTTATATAGTGAAAGGGAAGAACAGGAACATGTAACGTGATTTTTTGAGATAAAAGCCAGCTTCCCATTTCTAGAAAGTCCCAGCTCTGGTGAGGAATGACTCTCCCAGCAGCTGCTGCTGTGCCGGGCATTGTGTTTTTCCTGGAAGTGCCGTAGCAGAAGTTGGAGCCTTTGGTAACCATATATGTAATTTTGGAGAGCGACTGGAAGTGAAGGAATTGCAAGTCAGTCCTCTGGAATTTCCTTAAAATGGATATAACAGCAACAGCCGCACTTGATCAGTTGTGTTTATGCACCTGAATGTCTCTATTTTTAATCAGTGGGTAAAAAAAAGATGAAGTTTGTACTAACATAGTTGTTTTTTTTTTTTTTCTGGCTCTTTTTCATTAGTCTTTTTAGGTGGGAAGTTGATTGATAACTTATCGAAAACCCAGTTAATGCAAATTTCGCTCATTGGTATAAGAGAACAGATCAGGGAGGGTGTAACTGAAAGATTTGTGTGGTCAAACTATTCCCTGAGTAATTTTCTAAGGGGCTCTCTAACCTTTACCTGGAGACATGCGTGGAAATAGCCCAGGTAATTCATAATTATGGTTATTTTGAGTCATTTAGTGCTACAGTGTAATCTCTTCTGTCTCTGAATATTTGGAAAGACATCTAATTTATTTTGGCTGCAACAGAACTCCTGGCTGGGGTGATTTACGCTGGTGACTGATCACAGCAGCTGCAGGAACTGCACAAGCAGAAAGGACAGGATTGAACCTGAGCAGAGCTGTGCAAATAGGGTCACATTCCTGGGTCTTGGAGTATCAACTCTTTTTTCGTTGCCTCTGAAAGTTTAGATAAAAGTTTATAGGGTGGGTTTTTTGACTGTAAGCTTTTTTATTTCTTCTCCGTCCTTCAAAGTGGTGGAAGCTGACTGCAGAGACAGGGTTGTGGCTGCAATTACATGGAATTTTCAATTCCATGGGCTAGTTTGCCTCTAGAGGTGTCCTTGCCTGAGCCAGCAGCATGGCCCTGCCTCTTCCCAGGTTTGCATTAACTTGGTGCTTTCAATGTCAGCCTCTCATTTGTGATTCCTCTGTGTTTAGAGCCTTTTACTCTTTTTGCAGCTTTCCTCCTTAGACTGAAATAAACCTTCTATTCTAAGCCCAGCACCATTCATCTGTTCTAGCAGGCACTTCAAACATTCCTGTTTCCAGCCTTATCAAGCTCCATGTCCCTGGAGTCTGTCAGCCTGCCAGGTGCTGCCTATCCTCTCCTATCAACCACATACTTCATTTCTCAAAAACTTCTGTTTCCCTCAGGTGCACTGACAGGTGATTGCAAAGATGTCTAAAACTAACAAATCCAAGTCTGGGTCCCGTTCCTCCCGCTCGAGGTCTGGATCGAGGTCCCGCTCTCGTTCCTTCTCCAAATCCCGCTCCCGTTCCCGCTCTATCTCACGGTCAAGGAAACGCAGACTGAGGTGAGTGTGTGCAGCCCTGGAGCCAAAGGCTGGAACAGGGCTTTTCCTGCCTTGCAGGTGGTTTGTCACTTAGCTCCTTCCCGGGGAAAGACTTTGATTAGATCCCAGGGCAGATAATGCCCTGTATCTCAGGCTGTTTCCTGCCAACCTGTGGTGTTCGGGTGTTTTCATTCACTTAGGAGAATAAATGGTGAATAAATAAATAAACTAGGAGAGTAAGATGTTTGTCAGCACAGTCAAGATCTTTCTTTTGAGACTTTGACTTTTTTAAGGCTTTAATGTAATTGATCCCACACTTGAGGGTTCTTTGCAGATGTTGTGTGCTTTTCCCCTCTTGAAAAGTGAATTCAAGCAACTTTTAATATCAGTTTTAGACACTGCTGTGAAAGGTGGGGACAATTTGTGATATTCCCTTGCTCCTCCCCTCAACATGCAGGAGCCAGGTAACATGAAAGATCCTTCTGGAGAGATAAAGTGCATAAAGATAATTTTGCTGCAGTGAATTTTAAGAACTCATTAATGTGTGTAATAGTTGTTCCTGTCTCCCTGAATTGGTTCTGAGCAAGCCAGTCACAGGCTTGTGTCTTCCCTGGATATCTGTTTTTTCCTTTTCTCTTGGCTCAGCATTCTGCATCTGGCAAAGCCATTCCAGTTGGATGCGTTGTAATGGTGTTCTCCTGCCTTTTCACTCATATGAATGACACGTATTCTGAAAACCACTGGGCTGTGAACACATGCAAGTGTTACCAGTTAGAGATTTTTAAAATACAGAGGCTCTGATGAATGTACAGTTGGAGAAAGAAGGACATGACAAAACTAAATTAGAGGTGGAGACTTGAGTCCAACCGAGCCCTTTGCAGAAGGAAGCTGGAATGCTGGAAAATCCGTGCTCATTTGGGAATATCTCCTAGCTGTGAAGGAACTTTGGCAGTTGAGAAAAGGCACCCTGTGCAAACATGATTGTTTCCTCTGTGCTGCTGCTGAAGCTACCTTTGTTTTATAAATAACTTATTTTTAAAAAAAAAAGGAGTCTGGATGGAGGGGATCAGCCCAGCCCAGCCCCACGGCCTGGCCTTGGGATGTGCTCCAAGGTAGGATCTCAGTAGATCTGGTGGGATCTCAGTATAAAAGGCCATTGCTGTGTACTTCAGGATGCACCACAAAATTGCTTTCTTCTTCCTTTGGTAGGTTTGCTGTTTCTTCTAAGTTACAGTGCTATGTTGGAGTCTGCCTAATATCTTCCGCTTTCTTTATGACTTTATTTCTCATTTCTTGTAAATGCTGGGGATTTAGCCCTGGAGCAGTGCAGTACCAACAGTTCTGGGGGCTGGCAGAGTTGGGGGAATTATCACTTTCGGTGTTTCTTTTACTGTACAACTTTTACTGTATTTTTCTAAAAAGATTTCTGGTAAATAGTCTCTGCAACTTTTGGAGTGAAATCTTCCTGCTGCAGCCTCTCTAAACCACTAGAACAGATTTTGGAAGCATCGTGCGACAGGTCCTTGCTGATAATTGATCACAGATGCAGGAGTTGTCTGAAAATTGAGTGTCTGTGTTCCTCATGGCTTGGACTAGAGCTTGTTATAGCTGGCTCTTGCCTCCTGCCTCTCTGCTTTTCCTTCTAGTCGCTGTTGTTTGAATGAAGAAGTGTCTCAGATAAGTTTTTTGGTTGTTTGAAGGATTGAAAAATCTGTTAAAATGATCATTAAGCTGTTTGTTAGCAATGATTGGAGTATGAATAAGAGTTTCCTGCTAAATTGTGACCTGTTCAGTAGGAAGAAGAAATTGTAACACAACTAAAGTTCATCTCTGACTGCACACGTGTACTAACCGTGTAGGAATTCCAACAGCAGGTTGTTCTCCTTTGCTTCTGGGGGTTTGGGATGTGAGAGCTGAAGGAGCAGCACTGAGATCTGTGTGAGGAAGTTCATGTCCATTGGAGTACGACCAACGTGTGTGTCAGAGCCAGAGCTCAGAATGTAAGAAAGGCCTGTGGAAACTGTTCCAATGACTGTTATTTACTAAAATTCCATTAGGAAAAATCTTTTCTATTTCAACTTCCTAGTTGGGCCAGTCCCTTCTGTAGCTCTGGCGTCTGAGCTACAGTGGGACCTTTAAACAGTTACACAACCGCAGCAATTTAATGGGAGAGACTGTTGGGACAATCAGCCCCTGGAATCTGTGTTTTTCCAGCTTTTGTGCGTTCCTGGATTCAGATTTTGTGGATGCGGGCGGGGTCGTCCACAGCGGCACCTGGCGGCGGCCGGCGGAGCTGTCCCAGTGCTGTCCTTCCCCGGGAGCTCCATGGGATTGTCCCATGGGATGCACCTTTGGGAGCTTAAACCCATAGAGCAGCGTGCCCTTCACCCCACTGCTGCCCTGCTGCTGCTGGGGTGTAGCCATTTATTTAATTTGCCTGACAAAGAACTGAGGTCTCATCTGGATTATCGGAATTTTAAAGTATGTGTGAAGTTGGGACAGGAGAGGAAGATTTGGGATCTGTTCCAATAACAGTAGCATGATTTGCATAAAGAATACTTCTTTGTGAATGAGGTATAACCATAACCTTGAGCTGTTAAGGGCTGGATGCTTGAGATCTGTCACTTTTCTTGGAGCTGGATAGCAGCCATTTTCATCCCAGCAAAACAGAGAGCAATGTGTGCTTATCATGGTCTCTGCAATGATTCTGAAGTCAAATACTTGACAGTATCACAGGTACAAGTTATTTCCTCTGCAGTTTATTCATGGCAAAGTGTAATACCTCAATCAGATAAGGGTAAACCAAAGAAATTTGTTTGAAAAGGTTAGAAATGAGTTTTTCAAAGTCTTTTTTAATAAGTCTTCAAATTAAGTGTGTGGCAGCAGAATAAACTATAAAAATAAATTATAAAAAGAAACTATAACATAAAATATTTGTGTAATTTTTTTTTTAATCAGTTCTAGGTCTCGTTCAAGATCCTATTCTCCATCTCACAATAGAGAACGGAACCATCCAAGAGTCTATCAGAACCGGGATTTCAGAGGCCATAACAGAGGATACCGGAGACCGTATTATTTCCGTGGCCGAAACCGAGGGTTTTATCCCTGGGGCCAGTACAACCGAGGAGGATATGGGAATTACAGGTCCAACTGGCAAAACTACCGGCAGGCCTACAGCCCTCGCAGGGGGAGGTCGCGCTCCCGCTCACCCAAGAGAAGGTCTCCTTCCCCACGGTCCAGAAGCCATTCCAGGAATTCTGATAAGTCATCTTCCGACCGGTCAAGGAGGTCTTCCTCTTCCCGCTCGTCCTCAAATCATAGTCGGGTTGAGTCTTCCAAGCGTAAATCTGGGAAGGAGAAGAAATCATCCTCCAAGGATGCCCGGGCATCCCAGGCTGCGGGAGATAACCAAGGAGATGAGTCTAAGGAGCAGCAGTTTTCAGGAGCGGGGGCTCAAGATGCCAAGGCATCCGAGGGATCAAAACCATGGCAAGATGCGAGCAGCTACGGCACGGGCTCCACATCCAGAGGGTCGGTGTCGGAGCTGAGCCCCCGGGAGCGCAGCCCTGCCCTCAAGAGCCCGCTGCAGTCGGTCGTGGTGCGGCGGCGCTCGCCCCGGCCCAGCCCTGTGCAGAAGCCGAGCCCGCCGCGCTCCAGCCCATCCCCGATGGGCTCTGCCGCCCAGAGCGGCTCCACCTCCTTCCAGGGGGGCTCCCACCAGAGCCCCTTCGAGCACGGCTCAGCAGGAATGAGCCCCACCAGAAAGAGCCCGGTGTGCAAAAGCCCCACACCCGTCAGTTCACTGTATGGTGCCACTCCGAAGGAGGAGGGCACAGCTCCTGGGGGAGGAGCCTTCTCCAAGAGGCAAGTGATGCTTTTTGTGGTGCTGGGTTATTTTTTGGGTTACTTTTGAGCCAGCTGCACATGTGTATGCTCCCTGTGAGCAGGGTGAGGGGCTGGGGCAGGCTCCAGCTGGGAAGCTGTGCCAACACACTGCCAGCTCTGGGCCTGGTCCTGTCTGAATTATGGAAAAAACATAGCCTAGAGTTGTAGGAAGTTGGAATTGGTTTTCCAACTTGGATGGTTCTAAAGATTGTATATATTCCCTGCAAAAATGTTCATAGCCTGTGAGCACTTGAAGTGAAGATTGCCCAAGGAGATTTGGCAGCTGGAACCTCACATTTCCCACTTACTTACATGTTGGTTATAGACATTTATAGTGTTGCCTTCTGGAATTGTGTTAGGTACTGTAAATTAGAAGAAATTCATTAAATCCTACTGCATATCCTGCTGCAAGCAGCCCGAGGCAGGTGCAGCTACAGTGCTTGTGCCTGTGTATGTGGGTAAGAAGAGAAACTAAAGCACCAAATACATCTCTAAAATGAAGACAGCCTTCCATGCAGAAGGCATCTGCTTCCATCATTCTCTTGATTAGTCCCCTGCAGATTGTGCCCAAAGGTGACACTTTGTTTTAATAGATATAGCACCATTCACAAGTGCTTTCAAGTCTTTATTGTTTTTAAAGATGGTTTGATCTGATTCTATATTAAGGATGTCTGAAATTTAAAAAGGGAAAAAACTCCTGTGACTCTCTGTTTGGGCTTTCCAAAGCACTGAGCTGGTGTCTGTGGGCTTTGCTGTCCCAGAGCCAGGGTTTTGATTTGTGAATGCTTTAAAACTGTTCAGATGCTATAAACCAGCTGAATTGTTCTCACCAGAAGTGTTTTATCTCTCCCAGCAGCATATTCTCCTCTGTTAACCTGTTTGCTTTTATTTGTATTTGCAGTCTGTCATGAAATATTTAGCTTACCTATGAAACTTGCATCTCAAATTTGAAGTAGCTTTTGAGGCTTTTATTTCCAGTGTGTTGTTTAAAGCAGAACAGCCCAATTTGAAAGGTTTGGTGTGTTGTTCTCCTGAACCAGGTTTGTAAGTAAATAAACTGAGTGGGTAAGATGTTCCTCTTTTCCTTCCAATGCATCTGTGGGTCAGCTGGGTTTGATTTGTTCTTGAGCCTCATTCCATCAGTTCTGCATATCCATCTCCTTGTACATTTGCTGAATTTAGTGAGAACAAAAGTCTGAATTCAGGCTGAGTAATCTGCTTGACATTTTAATTATTTTAGGGCGTAGAGGCAGCTTTCAGTATATTCATAGCTAGTGTTCTCTGAAGTTTGACTTTTTGAACTGAAGAATTGACTTTGTTGAGCTCTAATAAGAAACCTCCTGTAATGTCTGTTTACAATCAGGTATCTGGAAGAGCAGAAGACAGAGAATGGGAAAGACAAAGACCAGAAAGTAACAAATGCTGAGAAAGAAAAAAGTAAAGAAAAAGGGAATTTCTCTGAGTTGGGATCAGGAGATGGAAAGGCAAAATCTGACTCGTATGGATCGAAAGCTGACTCAGAGAAGGGATACCGCGGCAGCCAGTCACCCAAGCGCTACAAGTTCAGGGATGACTTTGACAAGCTCAAGGTCCCGGAATTCCACAAGGAAGGTCATTATGGGAAAGATGAAACAGATGAGCAAGACAAGAAAGACAAGGCAAAGGGCCGGAAAGATTCGGAGTTTGATGATGAGCCCAAATTTATGTCTAAAGTCGTTGCGACTTCAAGTAAAAGTCAAGAAGAGGATAGGTCAGGAAAATGGGAAGGTGTGGTGTTCTTGCCACCTGGAAAAGAGAAGCAAAGGAAACCTGATGAAATGGAGGAGGAAAGCTATTCTGAAAGATCCAAAAAAGAAGAGAGACCGGGATCCAAGAGAGCTGAAACTGGTCACAGGGGTTTTGTACCTGAAAAGAATTTTAGAGTGACCACTTACAAGTCCAGCCAGGAAAAAAGCTCTTCCCCTCCACCAAGGAAAGCTTCCGAGGTGAAGGAGAAGCCAGGCACCAAAGTAGAGGGGCTAACTCCTAGCAAATCCTCCTTTTCCATTACTCGTGAGGCCCAGGTCAATATTCGAATGGATTCCTTTGATGAGGATCTTGCACGGTAAGGATCTGCCAGGTTTTGAGCAGTCTCAGTAGTGCTGTTTTTTCCTGTTTCTCTTCCTGAGATCCCCATGTGCTTGCCAAGTGTGAGGAAGGCTAAGCAATATTGCATCACAGTTTGTGGTTTTGGGAGCTAGAGATTAACTTTTTTCTAGCCTTTGCTATGACTGGATGTAAGATTAGTTTAGGATGCACCAGGGTCTGGGAAGAGTCCCAGATGAAGTCAGGTACTCAGTGGCTTCTGGTTGAGGGAAGCTGAATTGTGCAGAGGAGCTACTGTGCTGCTTAAATCCATTTGATTCTCTGCCATGTGTTTTACTACTCTTATTCTCCATGCAGCATTAGAATAGTGACCTGAATTATCACAGTAACCTGGAGCAGTGTGTTTAGGGATGTTTAAAGGAGCTCCTTGCTCGTGCTTTTGAGTGTTCGTGGGTGCCTCCCTAATAACAACATCAACCGTCAGTGAGCTCCCAGCTCCTGCAGAATTAAACAAATTGCTCCGTTCACCCCATTCTTCTAATTCATGGGCTCTTCTTTTTCCAGTCCCAGTGGCATACTGGCTCAGGAGCGCAAGCTCTGCCGGGATCTCGTGCACAGCAACAAGAAAGAGCAGGAATTCCGTTCCATTTTCCATCACATCCAGTCGGCCCAGTCGCAGCGAAGCCCTTCTGAGCTGTTTGCTCAGCACATAGTGACTATAGTCCATCATGTAAGAGGTGGGTCAGGAGTCCCTGTGTCCTTGGGGAATGTTTGCTCCTCCCTTGCCCAAATAAGTGGGGTTTGTGCACTCAAAATACCTGGAGTTATTTTCCAGCAGATATTCCAGAGATGAGACCAGCAGCATGTTCGTGATCATCTTTATTTACATTAATACTCTTGTGCACAGGCAGAAGGTGTTCTTGTTTTTACCTGAGAAATATTCAGAGTCTGGGACATAGAATTCGGTGTTCTGATGAATTTGTGACTCATTCAAAGAAATTGTGTTCATTTCACTGGAACATCAAAAATTGAAACTGCAGTTTGTTGGCAGCATTAGAGCTCATCCCACCAGTGCTTCACTGTCCTGCATCTGGGTTTTAACAAGCTGTGGGATGGGTGTGCTTTGTCCTTTTACAAAACTGGCACTAATATTTTGGCACTGTTTGTTCAACCGTCTGACAGAGCATCACTTTGGATCTTCAGCAATGACACTGAACGAACGCTTTACCAAATATCTAAAGAAAGGATTGGAACAAGATGCAGCTAAAAACAAAAAGAGCCCTGAAATCCACAGGTTGGTGCCATTAGACATTGCCTTAACGTTGCAGAGATACTCCAGATTTCATTTCTTAAACTCTGGAATAATCCCAGAATAACTCAAGTATATAATATGGGGAGTTTTAAATACCTTTGGAAATACTGGTCTGCTTTAAATGACATCTGATCTAAAATCTTCAGGTTCTTCTTATGAGCAAAGTTATATCTGTAATTTTTTTTTGCTTTAGGAGGATAGATATATCTCCCAGTACTTTTAGAAAACATGGATTCTCTCAAGAGGAATCAAAAAGTTCCAGAGATCCTGGCTTCAAGGTGAACTGTTACTCTGATTAGTTTAATTCAACAAAATGAGTGCATTGGGCATGAACTTAACAGTGATGTTTTTGTTTAAATTACTCTCTACTTAAGTTTGTGTTTTTCTTTTAAGGATGGGCATAATTCTAAAAATGAACTACAAAGGGTTAATTTTTATTAAAAATGTATCAACAACCTTTGTGAAGTGGTTAGACTATGGTAAATGACCCCAAAGTCAATTGAGGTGAGCTTGAGAAAAAAGAGAGGATTTTTGGAACAAGTGCCCATGATGAGAGAAGAGACTTTTTGTGATATTTTTCTGCTTGTAAGTATGATTAACTCCATTGTTATGTGCAATATTGCCAACCATGTTTTCAAAGACATGCATGTCAAAAAGAGGAAAGTAAAACTAAATGCTGAGCTAAAACAGATACACTATTAAGCAGATGATAAATTTTGTTCTAACAACTGACTGTGCCATTTCTGTTGATTGCTGTTACTTTAACATTTCAGCACTTGTCTTAGATCCAGAGCATTTGGAATTGAGTGTTTTAGCTTTGCTGAGTAGATGAATGTTAAGCCATTGCACTCACTGTAAACAACCATAAAAAAGGCTTAACGTAAAATGTTTGAGATTTTAACCTTTGTTTATTCACCTTCATACATATTTACAATGAAGAGATTTTAACCAGTCCTGCTGAAACCTTACTTGTTTCATATTTGTTTTCGATTTTTTCCAAACACACTTGTGGCTTGACATGGACGATGGTGAGATGGATTTGATGGGCCTGAACTCTGAGCATCAGCTTGGCAGAGTGTGTTATAAACGTGGTTTCCAAACAGCTCGCCAGCCTTCCGTGAAACAGACGTGCCCTCCCAAACCCAAATAGGTGTTTGCTGTGCCACATAAGGGAGCTGCTGCCGATTTTGTCACTTATCTGTCATCCATCGTGTTGGGAGCAGTTTTATTCTCAGAGTAGAAATTAAAGCTCTTTGCCTGGGGAAAGTAGAAGAGCAAAATACCAAAACAAAATGCCTGCTCTCATTCCTGCGTTATTTGACATATTTATTTAAACAAAAAAGTGTTTAGAAACTCATGTAAGTAAAAAATTTAACAGCTAGAGAATTACTAATCCTTTTGTATTTAATTGAAGACGATTAATTTGATGTATGTTGCATATCAAGTTGTACAGTTCCCAGGATGAGTGTTGTGTAAGTGCAGTAGCAATGGCTGAGGCTGGGTGTTGGTACCAACATGGTGTAAGGCTTCCTGCAGCCCTCCTGCTGCCCAGTTACCTGTTTGTCAAACCACAGCCACTGTCACTTTGGGCAGGCAGCAGAATCTCCCCCAGGTGCCACAGGGCTCAAAGGAGGTGCAGGGAGAACTGCTCCTTTCCCAGAGAAACTCCTAATCCCTTCTTGAAGTACCAATTTAAATACAGCTCAAAGCAAGCACTACCAGGTGTCTTTTATGTTTGTTTTTAATTAGCAATGTAAATTTAGTTTTAATTTTTCATGTAGCTGGTGGGTTTTTGCTCTGTGAGACACCAGCTTGCTTTAGCAGACTTGGCAGGACTGCGGGAGACACACAGAGTGTGTCTGTGGGGCTTTGTGGCACCTGTCACACGGTGCCCTCCAGCCCAGGGGAAGGAGCTGTAGGTGGCATCTGCACTGAGTAAATCTTCCTGACAGACATAGTAACACCTCCCTATCCATGGGATATTGGCCTTCTCCCAGACCCCTTTGTGCTGCCTTTCACTGGCCTCCTCCTGCCCCTTGGATCACTAATCTTGGCTGTCTCCAAGCAGCAAAGAGCTTTTGCTTCTCCCAGAGTGTCACTTCTATACCTGGGGATTAAAATCCCTCTGGCCCCTGCCCAGGTGAGACTGTCAGCAGGACCTCAGGTGCACCCATGGGCTGTCAGACAGCTCTGCCACACTGTGCTTGTGATCCATAATCAGCTGGATGGGATTCCCAAGTTGTTCACGTCCTCGCTGGCTGTGGTGTACAATAAGTGTCAGCTTCCATGTCTCCCACCCTCTTCCATAGTGTTTATTTTAATGCTGTTTAAATAGGAGATTAAAAGTTTAAAAGCCAGTGATTTTAAGTGTAGGAAAACTGAATTCTGACAAAGGCAGACTTACTTTAATAGTGCATTATTTGACATCTTAAAGTGGAATATTCATTAGTGCTTAGTTAAACTCCAGTTCTCCAGAATTCTGTGCAGTCAGTAGCAAAGTAAATGGTGCTGAGCTGGGGCACTGCAGACCTTGTGTTCAACTCTGCCCTCCCTCTCCCCTGCGTTTGTAGGCTGAAGGGAAGTATAAGGACGACCCTGTTGATCTGCGCCTTGATATTGAACGCCGTAAAAAACATAAGGAAAGAGATCTTAAACGTGATAAATCCAGGGAGTCGGTGGACTCAAGAGATTCAAGTCACTCAAGGGAAAGATCAACTGAGAAAACGGAGAAAAGTCACAAAGGCTCAAAGAAAAAGTATGTAGGAAACCCAGTAGCCATTTCCTTGTGCCTCTCGTGTCTCTGCTGCTCAGGTTGGAGACGACACCGTGTACAACAGTTGTGCACGCATTTGTGCACCTGTGACATAACTCCTCCAGTGGCCTGAGCTACCCCTCTGCGTGTCGTCTTGCTATCATTGTATCTCTCAGAAACACTAAATAGTTGTAAAAGGTAGATGGGAAAGCTCCATGTGTCAGGATGGGTGAGTCACTTTTCCTTCTTGTTCTGTTGTGTCAGAGAGAAACAGCCGTGTTAAAATGACTTGGCTTTGATGTTCATTTAATCCTTTTCTATTGGCTTAATTTTCCATTTGACTAAAACTCCATGGATGCATGCTAAGCTGAGAGCAGATGGTGGAAACACCTTAGGAAGGAGCAACAAGTTCCTTCTGGAGAGATCTTGGGCCCCGTGTTAGAGCCTGAGCTCTTACTATGGCTTTTCCTCTTGTAGTAGGAAAAGGAGAGCATGGCTCTATAAGAGAGTGATAACAAAGTGGTTTTGTATCAGATGGGTCACAGCTGAGTTCCTAATGCTGTCGTGTCCCACTCCCCTCCATTCCCATCGCTGAAACAGGAAACACCGACGGGTGCGTGAGAGATCCAGATCCAGTTCATCGTCTTCGTGGTCCTCTCATTCAGTCAAAGCAGAGGAGTATCCTGAGGAGACTGAGGAGAGGGAGGAGAGCTCCACAGGCTTTGACAAGTCCCGGCTTGGGACTAAGGAATTTACTGGTCCAAATGAGAGAGGAAGAGCAAGAGGAACCTTTGTAAGTGTTCTCCACCCCTGCCCCAAACGTTCTCCACCTGTGCCCTGAGGGTTGATTTCCAAAGTGAGCAGGAAGTGGCTGTTGTGTGTTGCTCCTTCAGTTGAAGCTGCCTGGAGGAGAAGTGCCTAGGGTGATGAGCCCCAGTGGAATCACTCCAGGTCTGGGGCATAAACCAGGCTGCTGGGGATGTGCTGTGGGCAGCAAACTCCAGATGAGAGGAGCAGAACAAAGGCTGGAAGCTTCTGTGCATTAGTGGTGCTGAGCGGCCTAATGGGCACACGCTGTACTTCCATTGGGGTTTGGCCATGCTCATGTTTGCAGTCCATGTACGGAGGGGCCTCACATGCTTGGGGTTGCCCTGGAAATGCTACATGATCGTCATCAGCTTTATAGGAACTATGATATGCTGTGTGATCAGATGAACTAAAAACCCAAAAATATGCTGTCCTCTTGCTTTAGTGATAAGTTTTGAAGGTGTTGTGGATGGTCAGAGAAGGGATGTTGGATCTCTTGGAAGCCCTGGAAGCTGGCTGGGGTGGGAGGGTACTGCCTCTACAGCCGTTCTATTTTTCTCCCTTCTGTTGCTGTTGCAGCAGTTCAGAGCTCGAGGGAGAGGATGGGGCAGAGGCAACTTTTCAGGCAACAACAACAGCAACAGCGGCGGCAACAACGACTTCCAAAAGCGCAGCAGAGAGGAGGAGTGGGATCCCGAGTACACGCCTAAGAGCAAGAAATACTACTTGGTACGTACCTGGGTGCTGAGACACCCGTGTGTTCCAGGTGTGTCTGGTGTCAGGTGCTTTAGAGGTGAAAGCACCAGCTGTCACTGGCACACCAGATAAGGCTTCGGGTGACGCTTCACAGGAAGCTGCCGGCTCGTGCCTAAAGAGAGCTTGTTCCTGCTCCCTGTAGAGTGGTTCCTATTAAGTGGATCCCCAAGGGTGGTCGCAGAGGCGCGGTGCAGGGCGGTGCCAGCCTGTCTCACCTGCTGTCCTTGGCTTCCCGTGCAGCACGACGACCGCGAGGGCGAGGGCACGGACAAGTGGGTGAACAGGGGCCGCGGCCGTGGCGCCTTCCCCCGGGGAAGAGGCCGCTTCATGTTCCGCAAGTCCAGCACCAGCCCCAAGTGGGCTCATGACAAGTTCAGTGGGGAAGAGGGAGAAATTGAAGACGACGAAAGCGGAACGGAAAACCGGGAGGAGAAGGACACCCTGCAGACGACGGCCGAGTAGCCGCGGGGTCCGCGCGGTTCTGGGAGCCCTGGCAGGAGGGGAGGGGTCAGGCTGGTGCTGGGGTGTCAGGGTGATCCCCACGTGCTGAGCAGAGCCCTGGAGAGCAGCTCGGAAACGATCCCGACGTTATTTAACTGCATTTCCAGAGTTCAGCCTCTCCAAGCACGGACTGGGACTGATCCATCATTTACGCTCGGATCCGCTCCTGGAGTTTCTCTTCCCAAAGACTTCCCTTCTGGACTGGATACGGTCAAGCACTGGGTGAGACCCCAGATTTTCCCTTCTCTGTGACCTTATGGATGGTTATTTTTTGGTAACAGGCTTTGAGGACGATGTGGTTTTAGTTTGTGCCCACTTGACCCCACGTGTCCTGACATTTTGTTTCTCTTTTATAATTTGACCCAGTGACAGTTGGGGTTCACTCGCCCACTCAAATTTTCCTCCCCTATTGTGTATTCAATTTTCTAAATTCTGCTTATTTTAGGCCTTTACATACGTAGTAGCATCAATTCAGAGATAATTTTTGAAACTATTTTTGGTTCTTATAAATAAGAAAACAATGAAGCATGTGAGTAAACATCTAAATGTTCACTTGTTGGGACCAAACTGCTATGACTTCTCTTTTTTTTTTTTTTAACTTTTTTTTTATGTAACAGTTGAGTTTTAGGGCCTTTTAAAAATTATTGTTTTCCTTTTATGTTGGAAGTTAACAAAATTAGCATGGTTTAAAAGAGAAAAAAAAATTTACACCCTACTTCTGGCCACTGTTTGTGTTCACTATTAGGCCTGGTGTGTGCTGGACCCCAAACTGCTTGTAGCATTTGTGTCTCCTCCCTGCAGCTGGTTGTGACCCGAGTGCCCTTTCAAAGGTGACACAGTTTTCTAAGGAACTTCGGAATTCTTTTTGGGGAAAAATATAAATGGAGATGAGAATTTTTCAATATTTTTTATTAATCTTTTTATAAAACCAAAAGGCAGATTCCTCCTGAGCTGGTTGAGGATGGCCCTTAGGATGCATTTCTTTTTATCTTCTACTTTAAAGATACTCTGGAGCAGTTTGTGGAGGGTTCCCGGCCAGGTCGTGAGCCTTGGCGGGGAGGCACAGCCGTGCCCGTCCTCCCCCTGTCCCTCTCCCCAGGATTGCTGTGCTGTTCCCCACACACCAGCTAGAGTTTGGTTTGTTTTGACTTGAACAGTTCCTGTTTAGCAAAGCCCCGAAGTTTGTTTATGCAAATAAAATACAATAAAATAAGTCGTAGGTGTAACTCTGCTTGGTTTGTGTCCTGAGTTGCTGGGGGAACCTGAAAGGAGCAAGTGCCTGGAGCAACAGGGGAGCAGCTCCGTGTTGGGTTTTATGCATTAATGAATCTTTCAACCCCTGTTTTGGCAGTAATTGCCTGGGGACAGTGATGACACAGCCACAGGCCCTTCCCCAGCCCACTGCCAGCGGGGATTGTGTCACCCATGCACAGGACCAACTCCATCCTTCCCATGCCCGAGCTCCTCCCACGAGATCCCAGGGGCTTGTCCCGGTGCTGGGCAGCTGCAGCCCCGTGCGCTGCCCTCGCTGGTGCCCAGCAGCAGCGGCTTTTCCAGCACTCCCATCCCACAGGAGGCTGCTGTGGGGGCTGCTGGGTGTGCGGCCTTGGTGGGAGTTCAGGGGGTGCCCGCAGGCAGAGCAGCTTTCCTGGCTGCAGTGGGGAGTTGGCCAAGAGTTGTTGGGACAGGGCCACGGGGTAATGGCTGGTGCTTCTCCTCACACCCAACCTTGAGCCAGCCTGAGGAAATGGGTGCCCAGTATTCCCAGCTCCTTGGCCTGAGTGGCCACACCGTGGGAGTGCAGCCTCCTGGTCTGCAATGGAACCTCTGATCTGCCATCCTTCTCTGCCCCACGGCTGATTCCCAGCCCTCCTCCCTGCTCCCACTTGGGTTTGCTGGGTCAGATGCATTTGGCCAAAAGGAATGTCCACACTGTCTCCTGGGCCAGGCACTGGCCAGGACCAGCCAGGGATCCCTGGTGTCACACTGACCCTTCAGGCCCTGCGCAGGGACAGCTGCAGTGGGGCCACACTACCCCCTGCACTCGTGGTCTGTGGCTTTCGGCCCCACCGTGGTTTGGGTTTCACTTCCCCTCCAGCCGAGGGTGACAGAACCACTGTGAGACCCGAGTGAGTGTGAGCTGTCACCTCGGGTCACCTGCGGTCCCGGCCCGGCGCCTGTCTCCGCACTGTGCTGGCCCCGGCTCACCCCGCACCTGCAGCTCTGTCACGCAGGGAACCCCAGTGCCAACACCGAGACCCCGCGGTGGCACAGATGGCCCAGCCCTGCCCAGGGCCGGAGAAGGTGGGTGGGGGCTCCGAGCTGGGGGTGGCCAGGGGAGACACAGCTCTGTGGGGCTCTGCTGTGCCAGCGGTCCCAGTGCCCGGTGCCCTCCAGTCCCGCCCTCACCCAAACCCTCTCCCACAGCTGCAGCCGGCGATGCCGTCCCGGCACTGAGTCCATCCAGGAGCCAGGATGGCCGGGCAGCCTCGTGGACGGGCACGGGGTGGGTTCGGAGAGCCGGAGCCCCCTGGTGTGGCATAGGGATGTGGTGTGGACCAGCACCGAGGTGCTCTCTGCTTCAACTTCCTTCCCAGCGCGGAGCCGATTTCCTCCGGCATCACGTGCGCGGAGTGGGGCCGGGGCAGTCTGGCACGGCACGGCACCGCTCGGCCTCGGGGACAGCCCCACACCGGCAGGTAGGAGGAAGCAGCTGCGGCTCTGAGGGTCCCACGCACGGGGATCATCCCCACGGCAGCACCCGTGTGTGATCACACTGCTCCGGGATTGTGCCGTGCTCGGGGTCCAGGAGAGCTGCCGGTGAGGGGCTGGCACGATGCTGGGCACTTTTGGGCACCATCAGCCCTGAGCCGCTGGGAGCGAAGGAGCACTGGGGCCTTGGATAGGGGTGTCCTCATCCCCGCAGCCCTCAGAGCTTCAGCCATGTCTTTGGGTGGGTAATACCAGCATCATTTTTGGTGTCTGCGAGGCCTCTGTGACAGGGGCTGTGCTGGTGGCAGCAGCAGGGATCAGAACCACAGGGACAGAGTGGCCCATCACAGGGACATGGTGACCCACCACAGTGACAGCATGGCCAACCATGCTGGTGGGAGGCCTGCCACGGGGACAGGGCTGCCTGCCATGGGCATAGGCTGGTCCATGGGCCTGATGTCCTGTATCTCACCATGCCAGTGGGCTTGTCCAGCCGTGACCCCAGGGTTCAGCAGTGCAGGGATGCTGCTGTGCTGGCGATGGTGGCGGGATGACATCCTGCCCGTGCCGCAGTGCTGGTGCTCAGGGGAGCTTTGCAGCCGCCTGCTCTGCCACACACAGAGGAAGTGCCGACCACAGTGGGGCTGGTGCGGGGCTGGTGTGGGGCTGGGACAGGCTGTAGCCAGGGTCCTTCCCCAGCACCTGATGAGCCCCTTTGCTCCCTGGCAGCTGCAACCACAGCAAAGGGCAAGGAGGGCAAGGCCAGGGACCCCCCAGGTGAGTGCTGGGCTGGAGGAGAGGGAAGGACAGGGATGTACCTGGGACAGGCCCCTGGGCCAGGGCATGTCATGAGCAGGAAGTGCTTCCTGCCCCACTCGTGTCTGACAGTGTCGGTCCCAGCCCCAGCCCTGCTCCTGCCTCCTCTCCCCAGAGCCCCCAGCGCCAGCGACGATGGAGCCAAGCAAGCTCCCACCCATCAAGAGGATGGCTCCTGCTCCCCCTGTTCCTGCCAAGACCAAACCACCCCCCGTGCTGGCCACCAAGTAAGAAACCTGTCTGTGCTGGGGTGTCCAGGGCCACTGCGATGTCCCAGTGCTGGCACCATGCTCATGGCTGGCCTTGGCATGGGGCTGGCAGCTCCCTGGCTGTGCCACTGCACACCCCTGCTGTCCCCAGGCGCAGTGACCCCCAGCCCAGCACCTCAGCTGACATGGAGTGGGGCAGAGCCGGTGACCCAGGTAGGATTCAGGGGGCTGCAGGATGGCTGGGCCCTGCCCAGCACCAGGTGCTGATTCCTGTTCTTTCTTTGGCAGATGCCAGTGGCTTCAACACGGTGTCAGTTACCACAGCCAGGCTGAGCCACCCCACAGTCACACGGCCACGAGTACCTGGCCAGCGGCCACCCAGCATTGCCCTGGGGAGCGTGAGGGGTCCCCGTGGGGGGGAACAGCCCCAGGGGCTGCCCTGTGCTGGGCTCTGTGCCCCTGACCCCAGAACGGGACAGGCACCTGTCCCGCCATGGAACACAGAAGGGCCGGAGGTGTTGGAGGGGAGGTCACTGGCCCTGGAGGACCTGAAGGCTGAGGTCCGGACCCTGCACATCCTTGTGGACCTGATGCGACTCCAGCATCTGTGAGTGGGGATGGGGGTGTCAGAGGGTCCCCAGTGGCTCCTGGCTGTTTGCTGCTTGTTCTGGCCCCAGCTGAGCCATCCTGACGTGTTGCAGGCGGGACCTGCAGGACCTGCGCCAGGAGTTGTGCCAGGAGAGGACTCAGCGCCAGGTGCTGCAGGTGAGTCCCTGGCAGGGCCTGCCTCATCCTGGGGTCCCCTGTGCCCCCCAACAATCACAGCCTCTCCCCACAGGCGGAGATCGAGCGGGTGAGGATGGGGCTGCCCTGTTAGCACGGGGGGGCTGCGGTGCCCACCCATGGCATGGGGCAGGTGGGTGGCAGATGGTTCCATGTGCCCCCCCGACCTCACTGCCCCCAGCCCGGTTCTGCACGCATCGGGTACAAATGCCCACCCCATGCCCAGGCACTGCTTCTTGAGGCATAACAGCCCCTGGACCTATTAAAATTGTTTAAAATAAACTATTTTGGGTACAGAGTGCTGTGTGCGGGCTGCTCACGGCTCTGGTGTTGGCTGCCATGTCGCTGAAGGGCTGGGATGGTCCTGCTGGGCACAAAGGCTCCCACTATGGCACCAGGGGTCCCGCCAGGGCCCGAGGCAGGGCTGGGGCAGGGCCTCCTCCTTCTCCCCCTCCTCCTGCTCCACCCCCGCACAGTTTCCCAGGCCAGCTCCAGTCCCAGTCCCAGCCCCACCACATCCTGGCCTCCAGCCACTGGAGACATCTGGAAAACATCTGGATCCTGCTGGCGCTGGCGGCGGGGGGGAACCAGCCTGGGAAGGAGCTATTTTTATAAAGCTGCCGGGGAGGGGGCAGCGGGGCCCGGCACTCCGCGGGGCTGGGAGCGGGGCAGGATGCGGCTCAGCCCTGTGGGAGCTGCCGCATCCCTGGGGAGCAGCGGCCGGCCCAGAGTCCAGCGGGAACATCCGCCCTGGTCTGGCCGGAGGGCGTTGGGTCACGGCGGGCGGTGGCGGAAAAGACCCGGCTAATTTTAGTGGGGCCGGGAAGGGAATGGGCGCGGGGAGGGGCCGAGGCCGTCCCTGTGTCCAGGGACCCCCAAAACACCGGACCCGCCCCGCCGGGCTCTAGTTCGTGTACAACAGCACCATGTTTGTGGGGCCGGAGCTCACACGGACGTACAGCCCGGCCTTGCCCCACGGGGTGAAACCCCCACCAGATCCCGGCTGAGCCGGGCAGCAAGGGCTGCCCTGTCCCCGCGTGTCCCCGGGCTGCTCGGCTGGTGCCAGCCGTCGTACCAATGGCTCAAAGTGCATCGTGTCCCACAGTGGTGGGGGCGAGTCCAGCCCTGGGGGTGCCCGTGACACCGGAGTCTGGCTCACCGTGGTGCAGGGACAGTCCAAGGCAGCTCCGCCAGCTCAGGGGCAGTGAGCAGCCCCCTTGTCCTCCTGGTCCCTCCTGGCACGGTGTGGGATCAGCTGGGGGGGAGCAGACACCGTGCCAGGGCAGCTGCCGGTCTCAGTAGTAGTGGACGCGGCCCAGGGTGCCGATGGTGCCCGAGCCCAGGATGTCGGGCTGCCCGTTGCGCCAGATCTCGCGGATGATGCGCTCACGCTCCTCCAGCCGCTGCGCCCGCTCCAGCTCCTCGGCCGATGCGAACACATTCACGGCCAGCGCTCCGTCCCCGGGGCCGTGGCTCTCCAGCGGGATCTCGGTCACCGGCAGCAGCGACTCAGACGCTGCGCGGTCGACGGTGTCCTCTTCGTCCTCGTCCTCGTCGTCGTCGTCCTCGCTGAGGTCGCCGGGGCGCGCCGGGGGCCGCGGGGAGGGCCGGCAGGACAAGCGCAGCACCAGCAGGCACAGGGTGAGCACCAGCCCGAAGCAGACGCCCAGCACGAAGTAGAGCCCGAAGCTCTCGGGGTTGGCTGCAGGGGGAACGGAGGGGGTGAGGGACCTGGCCGCGCCTGCCGGGGACCCGCGGTGGCTCCCCAGACTCGCCCTGGCTCACCTCGGATGTGGGCGTACGCGGCCATGCTGTTGCTGAGCAGCTGCATTTCCCTCCGCCGACTCTCCATCCTGTGCCTGGCAGTTTTCAGCGGCTCCAGGGACGGCACATGCTTGGCATCTGCAGGACACGGGCTGAGCAATGCTCTACAGGGGGCTGGGATCCCCCCAAGTCCCCTATCCGTTTCAAGGCCGTGCCTGGGTGCTCCCAGGGGCTCCTCGCTGAGCTCCAGCTGAGCAGGGGTTCGTGCCTGGGCTGGGCTGCTCCATCCAGGGCTGGAACCCCACGGATGCCGAGCCGGAGCCGTCCCACTCCCGCACCCTCCGTCCTTCCTGAGGGACCGGGACGGATACAGCTCCTCCTGGACACGGCATCAGGTGGATCTGTGACACCGGGCCAGGCTTTCTGTCCCCTGCCCGGCCGTGGGATGGGTCACGGGGCAGAGCAGGGACAGGGGCAGAGCAGGGTCCCAGCACCAGCCTGCCGGGAGCCGCAGCTGCCCGTGCTGATGTGTACACACGTGGGCTCCACACACACTCTTGGGGCGGTGTCCCTGTCCCTGTCCCTGTCCGTGTCCCTGTCCCTGTCCCCCGCACTGCTCCGGCCCAGCTCCAGCCTTGGCCCTTTGCCGTGGGGCCCTGCAGAGCAGGGACAAGGCCAGGCACAGTGCAAAGGACACCAGGACAGGACAGCGGTCAGGATGAGAGGCAGGACAGCGGGAAGGATGGGCAGCAGGGCAGTGGGAAGGATGGGAGGCAGGATAGCAGGCAGGGCAGGGCGGGAAGAAATTTGGCCCTGGCAGGGGACGAGCTCATTCCCAGAAACGGCTCCAGGGAGCGAGGAATGAGGAAAAAAATGCAGAAAATGTGACACATCAGCAAAACCATCCCGGACAGTCCAGAGCCGGCGGGCTGCGGCACGTCCCAGGGCTGGGCAGCCCCTCTAGTGGGACACCCCAAAACAGGGCCAGCAGGGTGCCAAGGAGGGGCGGGTGCCCTCCCCGTGGAGCAGCTGCACGGCCAGCCCCTGCCCCGGCAAGGGGCTGCTGTGGGGCTGGAGGGGCACAGCCTCACCATGGAACCCCAGGGACCCCCCGCCGGTGGCAGGGTTCTGGTAAGGGCTGGGCTGGCTGTAGGGCCTTGTGAGTCCCCAAGCGTCCCCAAGAGCCGAGCCCCGAGTCGCTCAGCACTGCGTACCCGAGCACTACACTGTCCCCAAGCCGCCTGCTCCACATCTTCAACTGCTACGTCCCCACAGCCCGAGCTGAGTGCCACCGAGCCCTGCACCCTCAGCCCTCGCGTCCCTGCACTGCGTCCGCCTCCACCAGCCCCGCGTTCCCCAGCGCCAGAGCACCTGAGCCGGGACGGGACCGAGCCGCGACACCCGCTGTGGCCGACGGGGCTGGGTGGTCGCGGGTGCTGAGGTCCCTCAGGGTGCCCTGAGCTGAACCCCACGCGGTGCCCGGGGCTGGTACTCACCGGGATGCGAAGGCGGCGGCGGCAGAGCCGCTGCACTTTGGCTGGAGCGAGGGAAGAGAGAGCAAGGTCTGTTTAGCATTAACGCAGCAGCAACAGGAAATAGTTCGGAGGCGGCTGGCGGTCAGCAATCCCGCCGGAGCCAATGGCAGCCCCGGCCGGTGCTGAGCGGGGCGCGGGGCAGGGGCTCGTCCCGCTCCCCCGGGACGCCGCGCTCGGCCCTGCAGTGGAACCGCCCTGGAGCGGGGCCACAGGCGGCTCCAGACCCCGTCCCAGCCGTGTCCAGCGCCCATCCGGCCAGGCCAGGCCTGGCTGTGCCTGGCCTAGGCTGGGCTGGCGGTGCCGGACCCAAGGCACCGGACCCAAGTGGTCACGATGGGTTTGAGGGGCTGCTGGGGCTGGTGCCAGCCCCACGGAGGTGGGGGACGCGCAGGGTGGCCCCGGCCCTGGCTCAGCCCCACTGGCCGAAGTGTGGGACGTGCCAGGGCTGGTGGGGCTGGACCTCGGCGACACGAGGCTCCGCATCCCACCACTGTCCCCAGTGGCCACTCCAGCCTGGACTGGGAGGGACGGGCTCAGTGGCTGACTCAGGGCACTGGGCTTTGGGGCTCCCATGGGGCCGCTCAGGACCACGGCTCTGTGAGCCTGGCCTCCCCCAACTCCTGTACATCTCCCAGAGCACATCAGTATCTCAAAATCCCCCATCCTACCCCTCCCTCCCACTCCTTCCCTGTGGGGTGGCCGGGCTGTCATAAGAAGTTTTATTGCCGACATGCAAGAGTAGTTCCGATGAAGTACAAAAATAACGTCTTTATACAAATTTTTTTCCTCTTTTTTTTTTTTTTCTTNCTTTTTTTTTCCTTACAACAGGCTCTGTCCCGCCACGGCCCTGTGGCCCCCCCATGCCCCCTGCACCACCCCCTTCCAGTCTGCCTTAGCACAAGTGGATTGACCGGTGCTGCCACTGCAGGATCTTGGTGTGATATAGACTCAGGGAGTCCCAGAATATTGCTTTTTGCTTTAACATTGGGGAAAAACAGTAAAAATAAACAGGGAATGAGGCAGGAGAGAACCAGAAGGAGAGAGCAGGGCCCTGGTGGGGTGGCTCAGGGGATCCCTGCCCTGCTGCTGGTGGCACAGGGGGTGATGGGCCCACACTGGAGGGTGCTGGGACAGACCCACCATCTTCAAAATAAATAAGGCGAAAGAGCTGGGGCTACTGGCTCAGCTGGGGTGCTGCAGGGAGCTGTCTGTATTAGTGTTCATGAGGCCCTGCCTGGCCACAGGGTCTTGGCGAGGTGCAGGCAGGACGTAATGCCCAACGTGGCCAGGGAGGTTCAGGTCCAGCCCCCTGTCCCTACAAAGCCACTGCTGGGGTGGCCCAGATTAGACCCCGTCCCCTTCCCCAGCCCGGGGCAAGAGGAGGCAACAACTCGCTATAAACATCTGCTACTCACTCCCTGCCCACACCCGCTGTGCTGCAAGAGCAGTGCAGCCCCAAAAAGCAGGGCAGCCCACCCCAGCTGCAACCCTCCCTGCTCACAGGGCTGGCAGGAGGGTGATGCCAGGGCTGGGAGCAGGGGAGGAGGCAGCTGAAGAAGGTGCTGCCTTGAGCAGGAGCCCTGGCCAGGGCACTGAGGGCACTGGGAGCTCTGTGTGAGAACAGTTCATCTGGCAAGACAGGCATCCAGTTCATAAATGAGGCTCAGAAACAATCGTTCCTGTTCTCAGCACAGGTCAAAGCTCTTCCAGTGGCACCAGGTGACAAACCAGGATGTCCTTCCCCTGCCTTGGTATGAGGGCACAGGCAGCCCCAGGTTTGGGCTGGGATTGCAAGAAAAGCTGGGAACAAATACAGTAGAGACTTCAGCCAGCCCCTCCTATCTCTCTAGGCAGATTATTTTGGGAAGCTTTTCACATTATAACTCATATATTACATCTGTACCACAACTGAGGGGGGAAACGCTAAATCAGAATTAATGCAACTGTAACTGCACCTGGGATATGCTACTGAAAAATAAGATTAAATCATAGATCCTTATAAACTAAAGGAATCGGTGAGAGGTGGGAGAGGGGGCAGGGGCCCTGGTGGGCCAAGTCCTGTGGAACCTTTGAACTGGGGACAGGATCTGATCCCTGCAGGCGGCGCTGCCCGGATGACCCCTCAACTCCTGCCTGAGGCGGTTGCTGGGCTCTCCGGTCACAGCGGTGGCCACACAGGACTGGCAAGCATGGCCAGACCAGGTGGCACGTAAGAACAGAAACAGATTTGATGCAGATGACGGGAAGTGGGAGGTTTCAAGAAATTCTGCCTTTCAAGAAACCCTGATAAATCCAAGCTTATTCAAACCACCCGGAGCGGGCGCCACGGGCCGGCTACATGCTGCACAGCCGCGGCTCTGTGCCAGCAGCTTCACCCTTGGAAGTCTCCTCCTTTCCCACGGGCTGTGCTCGATCCAGAGAACAGCACGGTTAAAAAGACAAAGAGAGGTAGATTACAGTCATGATTAAGAGCAGATTAGTCATCTAGGCTTCGATTTTAAAAAACAGATTCCAGAAGATGCCAAGAGGTTGCTGCTTCCAAAACTAGCTTTTCCAAAAGTCTTCTCCCTCCAGAGCGGGTGTGAGTGCGTGTCCCTGGACAGAGCTTGGGATTGCTACATTATTCCCCATCGTGGGACACCGGTATTGCTGTAGGCTGGAGCAGGCGAGGTGAGGGCAGACTGCAGGGTGGTGCTCGTGCTCTTGGGGCATGGGAAGCTACTTCCGGAGGTACCTCTGGGCCAGGATGGCCGCGTCCAAAGGGTTCATGGGCTGCGCGTCGTGGCCCAGGCGCCGCACGGGCGGGATGTTCCCGAACTGCCGCTTCTGCAGGAAGCTCTTGGCCTCATGCAAGGTGTTCTTCTCCTCAGCCAAGAGCAGCTGTTGCCTCATGTAGTTCTCGAACTCGTACTGGGAGCACTCCTCCGTGACCTTCACCTGCAGAGACCAATCTGTCAGAGCCACCCCGGCAGCCCCATGGCTCCTCTGATGGGTACAAGCTACCATGGGATAACCAGGCTCCTGATGCAGGAAAGGGACCTGATGCTGGGCACGCAGGCAGGACTGCTCGTGAGCTAGCGGTGCCACCAGGGCACAGCTCCGGCCAGCACAGCAGCTCTGCCCTGACATGGCTCATCCCAACCCTTCCAGCACTGAGGCTGCCTGACCCCTGTCCCTGTGACACCACCACAGATCCTGCACGGCTGTCCCCGAGCAGCCAGACCAGGGCCAGCACTTCTAGCATGAAACATACCAACAGGAAAACAGGATGTTTGCTCCCATGGCAGAGCTCACTGGGAGCCAGAGCCAACACTGCTGCCTCCTCCCAGCATTCCCAGCTGTATGTGAGGGAGTGAGCGCTGCTGGGAGTGGAGTGAGCTGCTCTCATCAGCTTCGGGGCCGAGCTCACTTCCTGGCAGCTCAGCCAGCTGGATGTGCCTCCTGGTCCCAGCAGCATCAGCCTTTCCTTCCGTTGCACAACATGAGGGACTTGGCTGCGTCCTCCCCGCCCTCCCCTTCCCAGCTTGGGGACACAATGGGTGCCATCCATTCCCACTACAGACAGGTTGGCACAGTGGCACGGAGAAGCAGTTCTGGGGAAAGCAGGGAAACGTACCTCCTGGGGGTTTTCAGGATTAGCCACTTGGTCATCTATGTCCGGCACCACTTGCAAAGGGCCGCTCAGAGACGACATGGACTGCCTGAAGGAGAGCACAGCATTGGGATCCAGAGCATGGCACCAGCTCACCCACCCTGACCCAGCCCCAGGGTGATCCCACTGGGATGGCCACGGCTGCCAGAAGCATTTGCACAGGCGTCTCCAGCTGTATCCATCAGTGCAGAGTGGTGGACACACGGGATTTAAAGGCTTACTGCAGTTCCAGACCCTCCTCTGGTGAGGTGAGCCAGCCACAGCTGGAACACAGCCCGTGGCCAGAGACAGCCTGTCCTGTCTCTCCCCTTGCACGTACCAGGACGCTATGATGGAGCTGAGGGAATCCAGCACTTCAGAAGCTGTCAGCCGCTGCTGTGGGTCCAGGACCAGCAGTTTCCGGATCAAGCACACAGTGTTTTCTGAGACCCGGCCATCCCTGGGAGACACAACACGTGGTGAGCCTGGGCAGAGTGGTGGCAGGACAGACACGCTGGCAGCACAGCCCAGGAGCTACAGGAGCCATCACCGCTCTGACCCTGCCTTGCCTTCCCACAAGCTGTCCCAGCCCTGCTCCTGCTTCCTGGTGGCTACTGCACACAGCCTGTTGTCAGTACTGCTGCGACCCTTGGCGTGCTGAGGGGAGCCCCTCCAGCTTCAGCTGGCCCAGTAAGGCCCGGTAAGCCCCCTGTGGCCAGGCAGGAAGGGCAGGCTGTACTCACTCAGGGATGGTGTACTCGGCAGCCTTGATTTTGCGGAAGAGCTCCTGAGGTATGCTGTCGTAGAAGGGGAACTGGCCGTAGAGCATGGTGAAGAGCACCACCCCCAAGGCCCACATGTCACTGGGCTTCCCACGGTATGGCCGGCCTGCAGGGAGAGGGCACACACAGCCTGAAAATCCTGGAAAGCACAGCCTTGGCAACCCCGTCACTTCCCACAGCAGAGGTGCTGAGTAAGCCCCACATGGGACCCTTTAACCAAAACACTTGAGGCTTCCCATAACAGGACACCAAAACTCTCTTCAAGGCTCATCCTCTGCGGATGAGCAAATTGTCCGTCTCCACACAAGTGTCTTCCTGTTCCCTATGGAGCAGAAATATCCCTGCTGTGAACCAGTAGTTGGAACTGCTGTGCCAGAGTCCCCAGGTCAGTGTCCCTTGCCATCCTACACAGCCACCCAGCTGCAAGTCTGGGCCAAGGGAGAGGCAATTCAAGGGCCAGGGAGCACAGGGCAGGAGCAGGCAGGAAAGAAGACCAGGAAGGATAAGACTGAGCCCATGGAGAAGGGACTCCAACTTTGGGATGGATCTAGCACACAGCCACCGAAGCCAGATGTAAAGCCACGAAGTGTGCAGGAAGGTGCTTTCCTGCACAAAGACATTTAGACAAAGACATTAGACAAACCCTAACCCAAGGCTGCTGCAGCCCCAGGATTCACCTGATGGAAATGCTGCTTCTAAGCCCCTTTGGTCACAATTATGAGCACACAGCAGCATGGACAGGGTCACAAAATCAAACCTCAGTGCTACAGTACAGCACAGGATCCAGGGAGAGATTTCCTCTGACTCACACAGTGAGTCACTGCTGCAGCATTTGGTATTTGTACTAATTATTCTTTGCTTTGTATGCTCAGAAAAAGGCACCTCTCCCTCCTCCTCCAACTTTTCCTGCTATGACATTTCAGCAGCCATCCCTCAGCAGAGACAGTTTCTCCTGGAGACTCACAACAATGATTAATTCCTTAGGCGTTCCAGCTTTCCCCTGCACAGGAGCACCAGCAATACAGAGGGATGCACCAAGCCTGAAGGTGGTGGTGACGCCTGGAATGTCCTCGGGTAACTTCTCCCTTGATACTTGGAGGGGAACTGCAGGCTGAGCAATTTTGGGACAGCATTTTGGAGAGCACAGGATGGGCCCCACGGGAAGGGCTGCTGGCAGACACCGGAGCTGGAGTGCAGCACAATGTCAGCAAGAGCCAGGCTGGGCAGAGCAGGGTAAGTCCTGAGCCAAGACAACACCTTGCAGGGTCTCAAGCAGCCTCAGCTGTCAGAGATCAGCCAAGACAGCCTGTTCAGTGCCCCATGGTCAATTACACTACAAAAGAGCCCTTAGAAGCAACATGAGAAGGTAGCTGGAGGCCTGGACACATCAGCACCCTGGAGTAGGAAGGAGCTGCTCTTTGTAGCCTTCTCCAGCCACTTGAGCCCCAACTGCTCCAAGCTCCTGCAGAGCAGTTGGCTTCTATCATCCATCTAGTCACAAGGGCCTCAGGATATCCTGCAGAACAGGAAAGGCTTGCAAAAGCCCCAGGATCCACCTCCTTGCCTGCCTCTGCTCCCTTCCTGGCCGGGAGGGAAGCGCCTCAAACCTGCCTGGCAGATCACGAAGGAAGAGCTCAGCTACATTTACTGCTGCTGCCTGCAAACCTGACAAAAAACCTCCTGAGGGGAATCCACTGGGGCTGGATCTTCCAGGACTGGCTCCGTCTGAGGGCATTTCTGCAATACAGTTGCTTGGGATACCAGGAACAAGTAACTCATGAGGTAATGCCCAGCATCTGGATCTACAAGAGGGAGAGGCTTTGTATGCACAGTCGCACCTGTATGTGCACCCTTTAGCACTAGTCCAGCTTACCTGCATGAGAAGAAAAAACCCCCAAAATGATGCCTGGGTCACTAGACTGACAACCAGGACCACCACTGCCTGCACAAAGGCTTGTAAAGGAGCAGAGATGAGTGTTCATGGAGAGAAATCTCCTGAAGCAATGACAGAAAGCACAGCTGTTCCCAGTGGTCCCATGCACTGGGAACAGTTAAAGGCAGGAGGACACCAGGGAAAGCTGCTCTGTGCTAGAGCCAGACTGCTCAAAGCCTCTGCTGGAAACAAGGCACAGGCTGCTGGAGAAGGGATCCAGCCCAGACTGCTCTGGCCTGTTGTCACTATTCCTTTAATTTTAAGTAACTCCTCTCTGTTGGCCCAGAAGCTGCCCAGAGGGTCGCTAGTTCCCTCCTGCAAGTGAGCAGCAGCTGCAGGAACTGCTCCTCTTAGTGCACAGCTGGAATACACTGACATCCTGGTGGGATCTGGACTGGCTGCCCCTCAGGCCAAGGGTTTGACCTGCAGCTTAAGGGAAGCCTCAGGAACTGAATTCTGACACTGGAAACAGAACATGTTGTCTGCAGTCAGACTCATCTGGGAACAGCCACATTTGAATTAGCTTTGAAGTTCAGACAAGCCTTAAGAAAAAAGTCAGGCTTGCTCCTTCCCTTTGACCTTCCCAGCTGGAAAAGCAGACCAAGTCTCCTAACTGGACCTTAATTAAGAGGCTCTCATGAAAGTACATATGGGAACACAACAGGTTGTTTTATTTATTGTCAGAAGGCACAAATAAGTGAAATGCTTGTGGAGGTGGGGCTGGGGGGAATTCCTACCACTGAGCACGTCTGGGCTGATGTAGGCAGGGCTCCCACGCTGGTCCTTCAGCAGGTCATCCTCGCTCACCAGGTGCTTCCCCAGGCAGAAGTTGGTGATGGTGATGCGGTGAGTCCTGGGGACAAGCACAAGGTGTCAGGAAACACAGGCCATCCTGCACAGGTCACGCATCACAGACAGCAAGTTGACTCCAGAACAGGGACTGTGCCTGTGGGGCTTTCTGGGGAGCTTGAAGTGCTGGGAGAAGACACACAAGAGCTGTAAAATGAACTCCATCCCAAAAGGGAGGGATTCCATGCCTGCCAGCAGGGCTTGCAAGGCACTCACAGGAGCAATACAAGGGCTGTGACAATGTCTGGGTGGCCTGTGTCAGCGTGGCTGTAAGCACAGGGTGTACCTGGCTCATCTTGCAGCCACACAGGTGCTTTGGCCAATCTCCCAGGAGCATCCCAGCCTGTATCACCAGAGCTGCAGGATCTGCCCCAGGTGCTGCCTGACCACTGGAGGGCATGAGTGTCAACACAGCTGACGTATATTTTAGCTGCTGCTTCTGCCCTGCACTTCCCAGCTGCCACCTTCTCCACATAGCATTTCCTGGGAGCCAAGGGAAAACACCCTGTGGAAGCTGCCCTGTGCTTGCGCCCTGAGCACTGTGTGTTCACATCACCAGAGGAGCTACAGGAGTTGTGCTCAGACTCAGCACAACCATTTCTGTGTCACTCAAGAGTCCCACACAGGAGCATGGTGGCAGCTCCACCTGATCCACAGGACTGCTCTCCACACAGGTGTGCACAACACAAAGCCTGATCAACACCCAAAAACCTCCCACAGAAAAGGGAGAGCTGCAGGTACACAAAATTTCTTTATTAATTCACCCCTACTTCCCTATGGTACTGCCAGCTCCCATTAACGATTTTTTCCAGTGAAAGTGAGCTAATTACAAAACTATTGTTCCATTAATCTTTCCTGTCATTCAGATAATTTGGATTTTAACTTATAATGTAAAGGTGTGAGTACAAAAACACTGTCTGGAAGATTTCTTGAAAGGTGTTTCACAACCAGAGCCTGAGAGAATGCATTAAGTCAGTCACAACAACCAAGAAACACTTCCAGCCAGTTTCACAGACAAATGCAATAGATACAAGTGTGGGTTGGCCATGGAGAGCTGGTTATTAAAAAAGACAGACTTGTGTTTAAGAAGTGTTAGCTTCAACTGTCAGGAGACTTCCCTAGCTGAATAACAGGCTGCAGGATTTGTTAAGGATTTAAAAGACTAAGTGTTCTATAGGACACTAAAATGTTCAGGGTTCCTTGGTTCTGTTTATTCCCTGAAATTTGATCTAATCTGTAATCACCCAACTCCTGCACTGGCTAATGGGGAAACCTGAGAGGCTTTAATATCTGTGAGGGATGAGGTCTGAGGGAGCCCCAGGTGGGACGTGCAGTGTGCCAGTGCCACACTGTTATCTTCATTCCCTGCCATGAGAAGGGACCTGGCTCTTTGGGAGCAGAACAAACGGTTCTACTCAGCCCCACGGGCTGCTCCTCTCCATGGAGATCGTTCTTACGCCTCTCCCACCCTTCCCCGTGACTCACTGCTGCAGCTTTCCCTCACCAACGCTGAGTGAAAAGCCAAAGGAGAGATGTAACACAAAGACTGACTGGCAAGTGTGTTCAAAGCTTCAAATTCCTACCCCTGCTAGTGGGGCCCTGGGTACAGCCCCATCGGTGGGGTGCTCCCCTGCACTCAGTGCCCAGAAAAGAAGGGAAGTTCCGCATGGATTCTTTAAAGCACCAACCTTTGTCTCCCTCTTCCAGCAAGGAGGAGAATCAAAGCAGCAAGCAGAAGAGATTTATCTTACAGCAGCTCTACAGAAACAACTTGAAACAACTTAGAGGTGGCCCTGAGAAGCAGCAGCTGCTGTGTGTGTGTGTGGGGGGAACCAAGAAGTTCAAGCTCTCTAGATAAAACCTGTTTCCTTTCAGTGTTAGGGAGGAGAAAGCAGCAAGCTGTGAGCCCAGCAAACCTGCAGGCTTTGTAGACTCAAAGCCTGCAGAACTCAAGCCTTCCCGCTTTTTATTCATTCCACAGAAACCCAGACAGTGTGAAAAGGAGGAATTCCACTCATTCTTCAAGTTAGTGCAAAATATTTAGTCAGTAATGTAATCCTGGAGGAGAGAGCAGAGGATCTGAGCTGAACTAGGCTGCCAGCTAAAGAACACAGACCCCAAGGCGCTGAGCAGCTCCAAAGAGCCACCAAGGAGAGCCAGGCCACCACCCCCTGCCCTGAGTTCCTGTAGAGCTCCTGCCCCTCTCCGGGCTGGTCCCTCCAGGTCTGCACCAGCACCCAGCACCTGCCCAGCTCCAGAGGGTCCTGTCAAACCAGCAATGGAACAAGGGAGCCATTTCATACTCACATATACACTGCACAGAAGTGCTTTTGTTTAGGTAAGTCAATACTTCACTGCTAGCAAAAACACAGCAGTGCAGCAGTCAGATCTAACACTGCTGTGATTGTAGGACAGCCAGCAGGGCTGGAAATGCCTTCAGCATGATGGAGGGTGAATGATGGGAACAGAACCAACCACCGTGGTTTTTAAAGTTTTTTTAATATATATATATATAAAATCAGTGCTTCTCTTGCAGGTTACTAAATTACTATAAAATTCAGTTTTCAGCAGTTAGAATCCAAACAGAAGGCCTGACAAGGGGCCACTAAGCTGGGTGGGAAAAGTAAACTACCTCGGTGGGGCTAAATTAATTTTTGGAGATTAATTTATATAATTTCGAGCTGGATTTGTGTTTTTGCACAGCCTGCTTCCCTCTCCCTCACCCTCCTGCACAAGAACACTCAACAAGTGCTGTCTTTGGCTGTGTTTGTATTAGAAATCTGCTTCAGGGAAGAAATGAGACTACTGCCCGGCCAGCAGCTGTGCAGCACACTTACCTTTTGTTTAGCACCATGTTTCCTAGTTTCAAGTCTCTGTGCACAATATTTTTCTGTAAAAAATATAGGGGTATTACATGAGCAAAAGCCTTCTTGTTGTAGAAGTATAAATTTCATACTTGCACAAGAGCACTAAAAAGAAATCATGGCATCTGCACTCTCTGAAACAACCCAGGTCAAGGTTTCAGGTCAGGTTCCACCCTGAGTACTTTGTGCCTTTCACTTTTGATTGTTATCAAGATTGAACACGCAAATGTGCAACTTTGAACACAAAGACAGACTTAGTGTACCTAAGAGACCTGAAACTGAAGTGTCCAGGCTTGGTTAGAGCAATCTGATGAGCATTCCTTTAGCAGACCCACACTGCACTGCCCTGCCAAGGCAGGACACGTGTCCTGTGTCACAGGGGAACAAGCCAAACGTCAGCAGAATCCATTTTTATTAAAATAGTTTCTAGTTCATTGATCTCAAAACTTGTAGCTTGAGGTTCTGATCTCAAACTGTGATTTATTTTGCTTCACAAGGAAACAGTTTCTGTTTCCTGTCTTTGATCAGGCTCTGCTTTCCTCTTTGACTGCCCCTGTCTGAGCTTACCACACTGTGGTTCACCTGCTCTGCCCTCAGCCCAGCTGGCCCCTCTCCACAGCCCACAAACACCACATTATCATCCAGAAACATGAGGAACAGGGAGTGAAGGGAATGCATTTTAAGGCTTGGGACATGAGGTCTTATGCAGAACACTGTTAATGTCCATGCCCTGTAACCTGGCCACTGCCTGCCCCAGGAGTTTTGGGGCATCTGCAATTCTAACGTGGGAAAACTCTGCCTCCCAGCACAGGAAGGGAGAACCAAGCTCTCACCTTGTGTAATGCTTCTACCACTCGTACCACGTCATAAAATATCACCACAGTCTCCCGCTCGCTGAGTCTCTTCTCTTTAATGACATAATGCTGTAGATTGATCAGATCTGCTGTTTTGTCACTGAAATCGTGAGCACAGAGGCAGTCCAACACCAGGCAAATGCGCTTCTTCATCTTTCTCACCATCCTGTTGGCTTCGAGATCTTCTATGATTTCACAAGCTCGGTCCTGCGGGGAGGCAACCACAGGAGCAACCCCTCAGGGAGGCTCCAGGGCACAGGCACAGAGCCTGGCAGAATAAATAACTGGATAACTGCAGGGGTGATCTCAAAATAAGCAAATGCAATCACAGTGCTTGGTCTTTGTCCCGAGGCAGGATTTCAAAAAGATACAGGAGCTCTACTTAATGAATCACAGAATCCCAGACTGGTTTAGGTTGGAGGAAACTTAAAGTTCATCTCATTCCATCCCCTGCCATGGGCAGGGACACCTTGCACTATTCCAGATTGCTCCAAGCCCTCTCCAACCTGGCCTTGAACACTTCCAGGGATGGGGCAGCCACAGCTGCTCTGGGCACCCTGTGCCAGGGCCTCCCCACCCTCACTGGGAAGAACTTTTCCTAGAAGGAGGAGGAAGGCAGAAGGCAGAGGAAGTCTCTGACGTGTGGCTCTGTGTGCACATCAGCAGTAATGCTCTTTATGCACACAGACACCTCGAGCTCTGCAGTGGAGCAGCCTCTGGGAACAGAGGGATCCAACACACCATTCATAAGAACAGACATCTCAAGGCACAATTAGCATTTCTTCCATGACAGTAAACAAGACACAGCTGAATTCGACATTTGGCTTATTTAAGATTTAGTACAGATGGTCTTAAGTGAAAAGTGTGTTGACAAAATGTAACCAGCTAGTCAGGCAATACCAACACCCAAAGCAGTAATTGCTATCAGCCCCTCACATCAGTGAACAGCCCTAAAGCCACCAACAGCAACACAATCCACTCGCACAAAAACTGATCAGCACAGTGACTGGTTTAACTTGCTGAAACAGTTTCTTGGGTATTTGTCCCCTCTTACAAGTTATAAACAGTACAGAAAACAGGAAGCACAAATTTAATTCTAAAAGATGCTAATTAATTTGCCAATAAAATAGCTGTTGTTCTGTCTGAAGGGGGAATGCTGAGTGCCTGTCCCATCTGTGAATGTTCTCACATTTCCCAAAATCCTACTCTGCTCTACAGAGTTCCTGTTTGAAGCAGCAGTGGTTAACCTCAGGGTGCTGGAACTTGGACAAGAGCAGGGTCAGCATGAACTGTACATTAAACAAAAGCAGCTCAATCCCTCAGCAATCCCTGGCATTGCCCCAGCCTGGATGGTGACCAAGTGTACCTGGAAGAGCCCGTGATGATGGACCACTCCTTCCTGGTTGTGGAGCAGGGAAAGAAGAGAATATTCTGTGTGCAGCAGCATCTTGCCCTGTCGCTCCTCCTGGGTTTCTATTCCTTTATCACCTCTTTCTTCTAAGGTGAGAATCTTCAGGAAAAGGGAAAATACCTTTACAGTTTCCAGAGGCAAACAAATGCCCCCAGCCCTCTCCATTTTTGGCATTCCCATGTGTTTAACAGCTAGTGTAATTGCTCTGATGGTTGTGTCCTTGCCACAGGCCTGTCTGCACTCAGCACCGTCTGTGCAGAATCCTTTCATCAACATGGAGAGGTGGTTGTTTGCAAATATCCCAGGTGCTTTCTTCCTCCTGGAGCTGCCCTATTCAGGTACAGATCCAAGGGCTTGGGGAGAGCAGCACAGCAGCAGAGGCCTCGTCTCAGGGCTGATATGGGCACAGACCTGTGCCTGGCAGCACTGCCCTGTCAAGGGGAAGCTGCAGAAGCCATGTCCCACTGCACTGGTTCAGCCCACACCACTCACTCACTGCCCAAGTGCTTCTGCACAAAAGCTGGAGAGCCCTGAAGGTCTGGGAGCTGGCAGTTTGCTTACCTTCAGCTGATAAAAGTCATCTGTCCCGTCCTTTCTTGCCAAACACTGAACAATACTTGGCACAGGGGAGTTACCTAAACGTGGACCTACAGCACAAAGCAGAAACAGACTTGTTTTCCCTCCAGCAGCAGTGACTAACCCGGGTTACATCAGCTGTCACCAGTTATGTTTGCTCTCACCAAGTTCCCTTTTTTGCAGGAGCTTGAGTGCGTTTCCACAAATCTAAAGCAAAAAAAAAAGTCTTGAACTCTGAAACCTTTTGGGACAATGTTTCACTTGTTCCCTGAAGAAACATTTATCAAAGCCCACACATGGCCCAGCTGTTTGCAGAAATCCTAATTTCTACATGCCTGAACCACACAGCTCTTACATTCACAGCAACACCCATGGCAACTGTTACTGCCACACCTGGGAACACAGCTGCCACCTCTGCAGGGATGGCTCAGGGGTGTCCAAATTAGCCCAGATTTCAAGTTAAGTTACAGTCTGCAGTCCTCACTTTAAATCAGTCACCTCCAATTGATTATCCATTGGTTTCCAATGTAAAGTCTATGATTTTTGACAGTTTATAAAACCAGTTCTGAACCATCAACTATTCTAGCAACTCTCCAGAGCTGGCAGAGTGGCCTTGCCTTGGCACATACCACTTTGAGTGACCACTAGTGAATTATTAAGTTGCACCCAGGCTGATGTGACAACACATTCCAGGTCACCAGGGTCAAACATCTCCCCACAGCTCTAATTAGAAAGCCTCGCAATGAATTTGGCCTTTAACAAAGTTTAAGAACAGAGCTAAAAAAATAATTATTAAAAAAATCAACCAAAAAACCCCAAGGGGGTAAAATCAAGATCTCATATTTCTCTCCCAAGCCCTGCCTGCCTTGCTGCATTGGCATCCCACGTCTCCTCCACTTGGCTGGGCGCAGGAGCTCCCAGGCTGCTGCTCTGCACATCCAGTTACCCGCACTCTCAGGTAAGACACTGAGTTACACACCTACTTTCCCTCATTCCATAGTGCTTTTTGTTTTCAGTTTTGCCACCAGCAGCTACCTTGCCAACTGCAGAGCCCCCTCCCTGCTTACCCAGGATGAAAGGACCTGCTCTCTTGGCGTTATTCCCAGAAATCCCCGCGCACAGAGCCTTTGCCTTAGTGGATGTTTCCCCGGCTCCTCTGTCCGATGCTCGCCGCTTCATCCTCGGCTCTTGAAAGAGAAGAGAGATGACATCTGATGAGCCACCAAGTTATTTTCTCCTGTTATCCCTGATTTCTACTGGAAGGCTCTCACCTACGGATGCACTGGTGGCTCTGCCTACTTGTGTGTCTACACATAGCCCTGGCTCCCTGCTGACAGACCAGGGGTGGGCTGCAGGCTCAGAGCAGTTCTCAAGGCATAACTCAGCCTCGTTATTCAGGGCAACATTTCCTACAACAGTTGTTTGAGAGACATAGTGGGAACAAGTCAAGATAATTAAAGCTTCTTTTACAGCAAAAACAAGTTTGCAAATTAACATATTCCAAAAGCTCTGAAAGAAGATGCCCAAGTTAGCCCTGTGTATGGGTGTCTGCTGCTGCTGCAGCCCGGAGCCTTTTGGGGGTTCCTCCACAGAGGATCCACACGAGGCATTGCAGCCACCCACAGAGTCCCTCAGAGGCTCGAGTCTGTTCCTCAAACAGCCAAGAATGCACAAAACTGACCACAAAAATTAGTACCTTTCACCTTTCCCAACAAGGGCATAGAAAACAAACACAACAGTTATCGTGAGATTTAGTTCAGTTCACAACGATTTTTCAAAAAAGTATTTTTAGCCTTGAAAAAAGTCCCCTGGCTCTCTGTACCTTGTTAGGCTCTGACCTTATTACATCTCCATCTACCTACATCCAGTGCAGCTCAAATTTGGAGTCCAGCACGTAAAACCCTGTCACCTCAGCCTCTATGTGCAGGAATCAGTGCTGTGTTTAGAACTAACACACTATTAAATGCTCCAATAGATATTCCAGTGAAAGGCAACACTGGTGGCAACACGTGTGTTTTCCTGCACAACCACTGTGGGCAAAAATCCATTTGATCTATTAAATATGAATCTCGTGGTTTGCATCCAGGAATTTATTCAAGGTCCACACATCACCACTATTCAGCACCAACAACTGAAAACTCAACTACCTCCTCCTTACTCAGGTAGTGCAGAAAGTCTGATTTCCAATGTGCATTTTCTGCTGCTCAGAAATCTAAAGAGAATTTGGGTCAGTGTTGCACAACCAAGACCTAAACGGCCAAATAAATCCAAAGTTTATGACTAAACCACTTCCTTCTCTAAAGAAAAGTCTTGTTTCAATTTAGCTGGAAAAGCACCTCTCAGGTGAGCTGCTGGGTGTAGTATGAGCTCTCCACAACCATCAGCTCCAGCCAACAGAGGCTCTGCTCTGAGTACACCTCCTCTTCATCTCTAGCTTTTGGAAAATAGCTTCAAAGACTTTCACAACCATCTACACATTCAATGTCTGTGCTCTCACTTTTTAAAGACACCTTGGGGGGTAGGTGAGAAGAGGAACCAAGCACAGCTCCGTTTCCTTACTCAAACCCAATCCCAGGAGTTCTTCCCTAAGTGGTTACTACAACAGACAAGGAAAAATATTTTTTGGGTTGTCCGTATTTGTTTTAGAAGAGGCCGGATGTTTCACCACATAAGAGATTGATAAATCACCTCCCTGTGAGTGAAGTTCACCCCCTGGCAGTCCCGCCCTTTCTGTGGACACAGGCTGATCTCACTGCATTGATTCATGCAGCAGCACCTGTCTAGGACCAGCCACAGCCAGGAGACAAAGGGAGGAGTCTTGCAGCAGACTTCGCATCCCTGCACTCCCAACTCCCAGCACCTTAACACCTCCACAGAGCAGTGTCACCATCCCAGTGAGCTGAACAGAACACGGTTCTGACCCCTTCGTGCTCCTTGCTCCATTCGTTCTGCATCCCTGACCCAACATCCTTATGAACCCCTCCTCTTCCTGTACACCACCACCTCTGCTGGAAACCTATGAGTAACATTTCCACTGGAGAAATCCCCTGCACAGGAACTCTGAGATAAACCCATTGTGCAATCCAGGCCGGACGGGCTTGCTGGTGCAAATGGTGTTCTTGTAATCAAAATAACCTGAGGACTCACGTAGTTCAGCATCAACTGTATCGTTACTCTTCTTCCAAACTAGGTTTTCCAACGTCTCAGGAGGCTGGAGTCATCACCTTGGAGAAGGCTGGATGGGCAAAAGGTCGAGGACTCTGTAATGTGAAATGAGATACGCTTGATGCTGCGGTTCTGGATTATTCTGATTATGATAACGGGATGCACTGAACCTTTGCGCCTCCAAACATCTCTGCTTGTTTGGGCTTGGAAAAGGCTTGAAGCTTCTGGTGAGAGAATAAAAGGGCTCTGGAAGTTCAGTCCCTGCACTGCAGGACAAACTCCCATGTCACGGATCTCCAAAGTGATGCAGGACAGACCTTTGGAGCAGGGACAAACACAGGCTCCACTTCAACCCCTGCCATGCAGCACCTGCCTGGGCTTAACAGCATCTCAAACACACCCAACTGAGCACCAAGAGACTCCTTGCCACCAGGAGCAACTTTTTATCATGCTAGGAGTTAACAGAGTTCAGGTCAGATCAGTATGTCATATCAGTATCCCTGGGATGGAGTGTTTTAAAAATGCTTTTTGTCCCAGTTTCTTGCAGAGATGTAGGAGGCTCTCTCTCAAGACTGATCTTGCTGATGTTAAAATGATTTTTTTTCTTTTCAGTCTTAAGAACTGGAAAGTCACACCTGTTTGTGGACAGATGCATCCTTTCCCCCCAAATCCAAACTGAATCAAACACCCTCCTCCCTCATCCTGCCATCGGAACAAAAATGGTCTCTCACACAGACAAAGTTACAAGTCCAGCACAGAAATTTATACTTAATTTTGATGTGACACAGATGTCTCAAACATCTAACTGCAGAAACCAGTTCAAAGCCTCTCACTGACTTTAACAGAATTATGAATCAATTAATTTGGAGACCTAAATGTAATGTCTTTTAATTATGTAGCTTAAGGAAATTGTTTAATTTCTGAATTACTGCATGTCCCAGTGCCCAGTGTAACAACAATGGAAAACATGAGATGAGGAAACTGCCCTTTTCATCCCAGAAAAAAGAACAAGCAGGTCCTGCAGTCCAGCAGCCACAGCTCAGAGCTGGAGCTGGAAAAGGCACCTTTGGGGCATGAGCAGGATTGCTCAGCAGCATGGAAACCACTCACGGCTCCAGAGCAGTTCATCCAGCCCCCACCACACTTTCAGGGCGTTGGTCTTGCACCAAGGGCACAACATGAGCTCAGTGGTGGTTACACTTTTTGTGTGAGGACTGGGAACCCCAAAAGTGCTCGACCTCACTGCTGTGATGAGCTGATAGTGGTAAATAAGGCAGTGGATGAGCTGGGAACCAGCAGCAGGTGACAGAGCCCAAGAGAACCTGCTGGAAGTTCAGGACTGCTGAGAAGAAGCTCCTTCAAGGAGCTCACACCGTTCCAGGGACCTGCCTCTGGAGCCCACAGGTTGGACATATCCTGCCACCCACTGCAGCAGGATTCCTACCCAGCGTTCTCTCCTGAAGGCAAAAGCTGTAGCATTTGGGATGAAGCTGGAGACCTGCTCCACAGGTTTTTGTCCCTCTCTGTGCAGTCTTCATGTTTCCAAAAACAAAGCTAAAAAATGGAATTACATGACCAGCATCAGGCTGCACCTTTTCCCACCAAATACCACAGTGGGCAGTATTTATCAGTGATGGTTAACCCAAGTTCACATTTAAGCCTGGCTCATGGGAAGCTGTGTTGGACATGACCTAAAAACCTCCATGAACAAAACATTAAATGGGTAAAAACTGGAGCATGGCCCAGCTTCCCACATGGAACACCAGCAGGTCGGTGTCACTGCAAGGAGCAACAATCCCAGTGTTGCCTCACTCCTTCCCGGGCAAACCTGGCCAGGAACAGCTCAGACCCGAGTCATCAGCACTCCCAGGGACAGAGCCTCAGTTCTCATTGGAAAAGCTTCCCTGAGAACAGGCGGAGTTTGGATCAGGGAGGCCTGTGGAGGAGTCACTGACTGAGGGATTAAAGGGAATGTTTGCAAGGCAGATCTCAAGAAAAGCAGGCTGTTGCATTAAGTGTACGAAATTTGGTCAAAAGCACACCCCTTGTGTCCCAGCTGGTCCTCAGAGATCAGGAGCACACCAAGCAGGCATCATCCCACCCTGGGAGCAGGGAGAGGAGAGCCACCCATCAAGCGCCTCCAAGGACGTTTTAGCTTTTCTTCTTCCTCAAAAGGCGAGATTTCTGCCCCCCTCATCCACAGCTCACCCTTATCCTCTTCCTCCCACATCACACACAGCATGATCTAGTGGGGAAATTGAGCAAGAGAGTCATGTGTGCTAGCATGTACTTCATTAAGCTGATGTGCATTTTAATATTTAAATGACCCTTCATCAGGCAAAAGTTATTTTCTGGACATAGTGTCCTTCAAAGTTTCAGTCATAGGACTTTTGTTTTGTTCTTCAGTGCCAAACCAGGTCCATCCTGTCTGTGCTGTCCCTCCTCCTGCAGCCAGCTCAGCCTTCCCGACATCAGCCAGGCACGATTTCATCCCTAAAGGTAATGTGGAATGCACAGGGGAAGCCTCAGCCATTCCCTGGCTCCTTGCTCATCATCCCACATGGGAATGTGAGGAGGAGCGGGGACATCAGGGTGGGTTCCCCTCCCTCTGCACAGCACGGGGGAGATTCCCTATGCAGGAATGTTAACATTACTGAAGGCTCTGGGAGTTGAACTCGTTCTCTAAGAGAAGCCGTAATATATATATATATATATATATAGAAAGCCCATTGGATGACTCAGTACAGCCTGTGTTCTGCTGCGCTGCCCTTCCGGGAAGGGAAGCCTGCTCCCAAAACAGAGCCCTGACTCACAGGTTTCTTGGAACTGAGCGGAGACTCATTCAACTTCATCCCTAAGTGAGAAGTTTGTTCAAAACCAGGCGCAGAGTTTCTCTGCCCACAGGAGTTGGAAGAATCCCGAGACACTGGCGCAGTACGAGGGGCTGGGACAGCCCTGTGCTGTCAGAAGGCACCCAGGAAAGTCTGGACTCGCTGAGCTCTACAAGCTGGCAGACAGGAAAACCTCTGGCAGTCTCTGCTGAACCTTCCCACTGGAGAACCCCCTTCCTCAGCCCAGCCTGCGGATCAGCTGCATCCCAGGCACACGAACAAGGCACAGCTGGCACCTGGGAGCCCGTACAGGAGCCCAGCACACCTTACCTCCACTCACATCCAGCTGTGGTCAGTCTTCAGCTCCTCAGGGACAAAAAAGGCTTCCACAGGCCAAGTCACACATCAGGGAAAGCAAATTCCATCCCGGCCGCCCCCCCGGCAGCCGGGGAAACTCTGAAGCACAGGGTTCCAGTGTGTAATTACGGCGCAAGCAACAAGCCAGGCTTTCTTCAAGCCCTTCTGATGCATCAACACATGAGATAGCCAAGACTCATCTCTGGGAGTTCCCTCTTTGGTTACATAAACACCAACCTCAGCTTAACCCTTTCGTGCTGAAGCACAGGCCACATCCACCAGGACAAATCCCCATTCCAGCTCAACACCCTCACAGCAGGAGCCTGGAAAAGCAGCTGCAGCACTTGAGGCTGCACTGCTGCCCTAGCACATGAGTCCCTGACCCGGTCTGTGCCTGTGCTCAGGCCGTGCTCACCTTCCAAACCCCACCAGGGGTGAGAGGTGGGTTGTATGACAAGGTTTTATTTCTCATTTACCGCTTCTGACACTATCAATGTGCCATAAGCCCTTGCAGCAGGACCTCTGTGTGCACAGAGTGTGGTGTGACCTGCTCACATGCTGACACTTTCCAGTGAGGTGTGGCTGCAGTTTCTCACAGTAGTGACTCACCTGGCCCTACCTGGAGACAAATGTGTTGAAGTTACCTGCACACACTGCCAGGCCTACTGTACTGGCGTTTGCAATATGACAACACACTGACAGGAACTGCACACTCACGAAAAAATATTCACCAAAACAGCCTGTTTCACACAGAAAATGACCACAGACACAGAGCCTACTCTGTCCAGCAAGAGTTTCCAGCTGGAGCTCCCAGGCAGGAAGGAGACACACACTGTACCTGCCCAGAGCACCTGGAGCCTCTGCACAGGTAACACCCCCCTGAGCTCAGTGGGCAGCTCAGGCACAATCCCCAGGGCTGTCCCTATTCATAGTCACAGAATAGTTTGGGTTGGGAGGGACCTTAAAAACCCTTCTACCACCCTGCCATGGACAAAGAGATTTTTCACTATCCCAGGTTGCTTCAAGCCCCGTCCAACCTGGCCTTGGACACTTCCAGGGATGGGGCAGCCACAGCTCCTCTGGACAACCTGTACCAGGGCCTCCCCACCCTCACAGAGAAGAATTTCTCCCTAATATCCCATTTAACCCTGCCCTCTGTCAGTGTAAAGCTGTTTCCCCTTGTCCTGCCACTTGAGGCTCTTGTGAATAGTCTTTGTCCATCTTTCTAGTAGCCCATTCAGGTACTGGCAGGGGCAGTTACGTCATCCTGAAGGCTCCCCATGCTGAACAACCCAAATTTTCTCATAGCAGAAGTGCTCCAGCCCTATGATCAACTTGGTGCCTCCTCTGGACTCACTCCAACAGGTTGCTGCCCTTTCTGTGCTGAATCACTGCACAGCTCAGTGTCTATGAGGCTTCCCTTGCCTATTCCAAGCTCTGTAACATCCTGAGGGTCACAACCCAACTGAACTTTGCTTTTAAGGAACACAATTATGTGATCAAACCCTCAGCATGGATACAGAGAAACAATCAAAGGACGCAGCATGAACCCTCCCAGCAACAGGAAAATATGTCCTGAATCCTGACTGCTGCTGGCCCAGGGCTCCATGCCAGCCGGTGAGTGCTCCCATGCTGTCCCTCAGGTCACACCTCACCTGGGTGACAGGCACCTCACCTGTGCCCCATTGTGTCCCTGCTGCCTCAGAGGAGCTGGCTGTCCTGCAGTACACGGCAGAGGGGTGGTGGCTCAGCTCCCTCTAGGACATGGGATTGCAGCCCGAGACCCCCAGCACACCTGTTCATACCAGCAGATGTTAAGCCCATACAGTAAGGCTCTAAACTGGCAAAGAACTGAATTCCCAACACCGGTGCAGCACATTCCAGCACAACCTGGGCAGGAGGGAACAGCTGGATGGGCACACGAAGAATCCTAAACCCCCCGTGGGGTGGAGATGCCGTCCCATAGGGTCCCCCCCAGCAGTGAGACCTTTCACACCCTCAGTACTGCACAGGCAGCAGGGCTCCCAAAGGCCACGACCAGAGAGGGACAGCAGCCGGCTCTGTGGGTGGGAGGTTCCCCAGCCCCCTCACCCCCTCGGGTGAGCTCTCACGAGAGCGCAGGGCAGGCTCCGTCCCTGCTCCCTGGCTCCGACACCTGCTGATGTTACTCACCCTCACCCAGAGGCACAGCCCTCACCTACTCACTGCTAAGGCACACGAGGCTCCTCCTCGGCACAGAGATCCCAAAAGTCTAAATTCAGAGGTTCCTGCTCAGACTGGAAGCAAAACCAGCCCAAATCACGGGCTGTGCCTCCGTCGGTCCCCCGGACCTGCCCCCGTGCTGGCAGCAGCACCCCAGCCCCTCGAGCTGCTGCCGGGCAGAAAGGGACGAACGAGCGATTTACCAAAGGGCCTTTTCAAATCCAGACCCCCAGCCTGGAGAGCACCAGCGGACGTCGAGGACCGGCGGACGATCGGTAACACCGGCGCGTCTCCCCGCAGCGCCCGGCCCCACTGTGCAGGGCTGCGGCGGCGCCTCCCGGACACGGTGCCCGACCGCCCCCTCGCACAGTGGGACCGAGATGGTGACGGGTCCCGGGGCCACGTCCCCCACGCTCAACCCTGATCCCTGTTTCCCTTCTCATTCACCAGCGTCCCCAGTTCCCTCATGTCTCACCCATACCCACGGCCCCGGTCCCGCTTCCCCCCGCTCTCTTTCACCCCTCACTCACCCACGGCCCGGCTCCGGCTCTCCTCGCTCTCTCTCACCCCTCACTCACCCATGTCCCGGTTCCGGTTCCCCCCGCTCTCTCTCACTCCTCACTCACCCATGGCCCCGGGCCCGGCCCGGCCCGGCCTCGCTCCGCTCCGGCGGCCGCCTGGCACCGGAAGTGATGCGTCGCCACCGCCCCCCGCCGCCAGCCCGCCCCCTACCGGCCGCCGCCGGGAAGAGGATGCGGCGGAGCTGATTGGGCGACGGCGACAGCGCGGGCGGTGATTGGAGGAGGCCGCGGGGGCCGGACCGGGTACTGCGGCGGGCTATGATAGGTTAGAGCGGGCAGCGGAGACGGAAGCAAGCAGCGGAGGCTGGTTGGCTGCAGTGGAATGAACCCGTCGCTTATTGGCTCAGGCCGAGGCCAGAAGCGAGGAGGGTCGGTGAGCACGCGGGAGATTCGAACGCGCCGTGATTGGTGGAGGGGCGGAGCCTGCCCAGATGGCCCCGCCCACAGGGCCCCGCCCGGCGGCATCGGGATTCCCGGACTGGGACAGCCTGGGTTGGGACCACAGAACCCTCGCGCTCTGAGCCGCGGGCTGGAACCGGCTGGGTTGGAATCCACCGGGCAGGGACCCCCGGTCTGCCCTGCGCTGCTGCCCAGCCCCGGGCCCGTGCCAACAAGCACCCCCAGGGCACAGCCCCCAGCTCCGGTCGCAGAGGCCACACGGCTCCTCGTCCCACGGGGTTCCTGTGGGAACAGGCTACGGGCCGCAGGCTTTGGTAGCACCGCAGAGTTTATGGTGACGGAGGGGCCCGAAGCAGGGGGGCCGGCAGTCCCAGCATTCCCTGGGTGAAGCACGCTCCTGCTTTTTGAGGCAGACAGTGCTGCCCCTTCCTCTGCATGTTCACTCCCCTTCATCTCATTCTCTTCTCGCTGAACATTTCCAGAATGGTGGCTTAGCAGGAAGCTGAACACAGACCAGAACCAGCCGCTCCAGCTCCCCGGGTAGCCATGCTGGTGACAGCAGGTCCTGTGCTCTACGAGCAGGGAAAGGCTGAGCGAGGGGCAGTGGGATGGCAGCTCTGGCCAAGGGCCCCATGAGTAGCTGCCAATGGAACAGGAAATGAGCAGAGAGACCACAGAGCCTTTAGGTGGTGTTATTCATTACAAGAACCAGTCCTGCTCCTCTGCAGGCACCGGCAGGGGGAACAGCAGAGCCCCAAGACCCTAGCGGAAAATATTCCTGGGGGGATGTCAATGGGCAGGATGTCTGGCATAGAGGGGGCTGGCAGTCCATAAAGGGGCATGTCCATCCCAGGCCCATCCAGGCTGCTGTAGGCAGCACCAGATCCTCACTTATGCTTGGCAGGAAGGAACTCCCTGCGGCCCTTGTCACGGCCCCCAAAGTACCGCACCCTGTGGATGGCCTGCAGCTGCTCCTCGATGGTGGCCCGGATGTCCACCTCGTCGGGAATGTGCACGTAGCGGATGTTCCTGCCGGTTACAAAGAGCTCGTCCAGGTGGGACACGGTGCCCTGCCTGTCTGTGAAGGTCACCTCGGCCAGGCGCACGTTCATGAAGGCGTCCACGCTGGTGACGCGCCCTGCGGCCGCGCTCTCATCACGCAGCTCCACGGTGGTGACACGGCCACGCAGGCCCTGCAGCAGGATGACCAGGCTGTTCTCGGCGATGGTGCGCTCCTTCACCGAGTGGCTCACCTCCATGGCAGCTGCGGCGGGACAGGGCACGCGGGGCTGGGGACACCCATCCGCCGTGCCTCACATGGCCATGGGCCAACCCCTGCAGATTCACCTGCCCACACATCAACCGCTGCCCAAGGACCAACTCCTGCATGCCCACCTGCACATGGACCAGTCCCTGAACACACACCTGCACACGGACCAACCCCTGCACGCTCATCCGCACACGGAGCAGCTCTCGAATACTCCCCTGCGCACAGACCAAGCCCTGCACACGTACCAAACTTCGAACACTCACCTGCACACACACACATCACCCCTTGCACTCTCACCTGCACACGTATCACCTATCACACGCCCACCTGCACACGTACGACCCCTTTCACACC
>WEKY01007065.1:85609-103360 GCA_013390045.1 Picathartes gymnocephalus | reverse complement strand
CCCGCGCGCACGCGCGGCCCCGCCCGCGGCTGGAAGGGGCGTGGCGGCCGCGCGCACTCCCCGCCGCCCCCCCGCGCGCTGTCCCCATGTCCCGGTGTCCGCGTGTCCCGGTGTCCGCGTGTCCCGCTCCTCAGAGCCCGTCCATCAGCGCCAGCAGGTCCTCGCCCTTCTCGGCGCTGCCCGGGCGCGGCTCCGCCACCTCCAGCTCGCCCAGGATGCGGGACAGCTCCGCCCGCCGCCCCGGCTCCTGCGGGACAGACACCGCGCTCAGCCGCCGCCGGTGCCCCCACGCTGCTACCGCGGCCGGGGCTGGGCTAGACTGGGACGTGCCCCTCCTACACTCAAGTCGGCTAAAAACGTGCTCTGGTGTTTGTCAGGATTCAAGGTTTCTTAGTAAATAATCACCAATTCCACGGTCGTGGCAGAAAATTGGCCATTACGAGCTTAAGTGATATGGGAAAAAAATGTATTTTTAAGTTCTTACTCTGGGTGAGACACGGTCCTTAGTAAGGCAGGGATAGTGAGAACCAGTGATGTGAAACGTGTTACGTACCTGTGTGGCTTCAATGCTGATAACCTTGTAGGACAACTCCTCTGGTCTGGTCTGTGCAGCATGTCTTGATTAAAAACATGAAAAGAGTGGTTAATCCCATGAAGATGTACAAGGAAATGATAAAAATCAGACTTCAAGAGGCTCCTGTAGGCACAAATGATGCTCAGAGGGTGCTCACAGGGCCAGATTGGATGGGGCTTGGAGCAACCTGGTCTAGTGGAAGGTGTCCCTTCCCATGGCAGGGTGGAATTAGAGGACCCTTAAGGTCCCTTCCAACCCAAACCATTCTGGAATCCTGTGAACTTTGGACAATGCCTCTGTTCCTACTTGGCAAATTAATGTATTCACCCCAGTTTGGAGGCTCCCTGTCCTAGATTTTTTTGTTAAGAGTAGAAGAGCAGGAATATTTCTGTGGCTGAGATTAAAAGCAGATAAAAACATCCTGCTAAAAGGGCTGAAGGGATGTTTCTGTCCAGTGGCATTGGGAGCAAGGCTGCATCACAGGAGACATCTGGAGCAGGATAACAACGTGCTGGTCTGACCCTAAAGCTGTTGAGGGCCAGCTTTGGTCTCCAGGGCTCCCCACAGGGCACTCCAAACCCAAACCAAGAAGGACTACAGCATACTCTTCCTCCTCGTCGGTTGTGAACAAGTTCAGCCGAAATCCCGTCTCACCACCAGCAGGTTTCTGGATGTCCAAACCTCCCAGCAGCCGGGCCAGAAAGTTCAGCTCTTCTTTAGCAAAAGGATTGGGGACTATGTTCTCCTGCAGAAAACAGCAATGGGCCCACTGGGCAATTACCTGGGAGATTGGGGCTGCAAGGAGCTTTGATATTCCATATATGTCCTGCATGTATTTCTGATATTGCATACGTGTCCTTCAGAGGGACAGATTGTGCAGATAACCTGTAATCACCAGCTTGATACTGCAAATGGTTGCTTGAATTTTTAGACTCAGCACAAGATACTTTTCCAGCTAAATTGGACAGATGAGAAATCTGTAAAGCCAACTTTCTGTTTTCTGATATTAAAATGGAAGCAAGCACATCCCTGCAAAAGCGTTTGGATTCTTTGGGAAAATGTGCCCTTCCCCTGGCTTCAAAGGACTGAAGAGGATTGGATGAGGCTCTGAGAACAACACAAAAGCTTCCCCGAACTTATCCCATATCTAGAGACTAAGAATTTGGCCAGTTTAAGCAGTGATAGGAACAGGACAACGCTGACCTTTGCCTGGGATGCCAGGTTTTTGGATGATCCCGACATGTGTGTCTCCACTGGCCGGGTCACGCTGTACCTGGAGGGGAAAACACATGGGGAAGAACAGCTTGTTCTGGGATGAGATACAGCAACCAGAGGGAGCAGCACAGGATGCAGGATTTTAGGATATTTTTCTGAAGGCTGAACAATTGCAATGAGAAGTTACAGCTCAGTGCGGTGTAATACTGAGGCATTAAGGCATGTGAGGGACAAAGCTGTGAGAAGAAACACAGCTCTCTTTGGATGGAAAATTAAGGCAAACATGGAGAACAGAGGATTTCTTGACTGTGGTTCACAAAATATGTAGCAGCAGGTGAGAACACTCTTTCCTCAGCTCCACTGTAGACATAAATCAAAGTTTTGCTGTTTTCTGCAGCTCTTTAGGCACTGTCCACACATGTCCTGGTGCAGGACAGCACCTTGTAACAAAGTCAACCTGGTAATTAATAGCAAAAGAGGCCAAAACCATGCCAGGCTGGAGATGTGCCTCTGAAAAATCCATCCATTTGGTTCAGGCTTCTACACAGAACAAAAATCACTTACATATTTGTTCCAAGTTTAAGGACTCTGTCTCCATAAAGCTCAAAAGATCCTTCCCTTTGTGGAGTAACGTAATTCCCAGCAGTGGTGAACTCAGCCCTTTTAACTTCCACTCCTTTGTGATTGAATATCCTTAAAAACAAGGCATTATTGAAACATTTAGTAGTTTCAGTCCTGATTTTCAGTACCTAATTCCTCTGCTTTCTGCACAAGGGGAATAAAACTCTATTCTGTACATTGGTAAATGCCTCTGGTATGGAATAAATTATTAACAGCTACTTTACTGGGATAGAAAACTCCAAAAGCAGCTCAACATTTCAGTGCTGGATGACTTAGCCCCAAATTCTGCCCTTTAAATAGTATTTACTGGAGGTTCAGCTATCCATGCAACAGGAATGGCAGTTTCAGCTGGAGTCTTGAGCCCTCTGGAATGAAATGCTCCTCCCTGAGCAGCCCCACACACCAGCTCACCTGATGAGCCCCGGCACCTCTGTGCCCCACGGGACAGGCCCCGAGATTGGCAGCACAAAGCGACCATTCGAGTTTTGCACTTTATCCTTCAGGAAGATGGAGACCTAAAAAAGGGCATCACCAGCATCACATCCTGGGGAAATCCTCTACGGACCTTCCCATTCAAACTCCCTGAAATCTGAGCTTGAGCTTCTCTGCTTACACTAGGGAACGTTTCCTAGAGCTCTTGATGTTTGTATAGGGATGTATTAACAAAGCCAGTGGAACTGTGGTCCAGAGGATAGGCACACTGATCCAACATTAAAAAAATTATATTAAAAACTATGTCCCATTCGAGCATGTGAGTGTGATCAATTTATTTAGAGAAGATCAAGACTTCATGCTCAGGTTTCCTGTCAAGTTTCTTCTAAAAGGAAAAACGAATTTATTAATCAGCAAATCACACTAGTAGAGATTCCTTTTTTCATTATATTGTAGAATTATTCAGCAATATTGTAATATATGTGCCCAATTTGTGAAATTTGAGTTCAAGTACAAGCACATCAAGATGACTGAAAAAACCAGGTAACAAACGCAAACCTGCAGTGCTTATAAGCAGATTCCTTTGTATTCCAGCCCCAAACTCCCTGTCATTCTCCCTGCCTAGTTGGACTGGGCTCTTACCCTGATGTGCATGTCCTGGAAGAAAGTGAGCAGTGTTTGCCTGATAAGCTGGAATTCACCATCAGAGAGACAGTTGTAGGTCTGAAAAAGGAAAATCATCATGCAAGGGTTTACAGGTGTTCCACGTCCCACCCAGGGAAAGAGACAACAAGTACATCTGAATATTCTGATATATACAGCATATTCTGATCCACTTGCAGTGGGAGCACAGATGCTCTAAGGGGGGTGCTGGTCATTATCAGAAATTATTGTCTATGACTAAAAGTCTAATTTAATTTCTGCTGAAATCAGTGGAGACTTAAATCAGGCTGAATAAGCAATATATTGATTTAAACTGGGCCAGTAGAAAAATACCATTTGCCTCACAGCCCTCTCCAATGTCATAATTAATCTCTAAGATGATGAAAGAGGGAAAAAACCCATAAAATCAAACCACAGTGTGTCCCACCCTTTTTCTGAAGATTCTTACTTCAATCAGCAGCCGGAAAGTCTCATCCACCTGGTTCAGAATGCCAGGGGAGTCAGAGATGAAATCCTTGATGGCATCCAGGTGGTTGAATGTGACCAGCAGGATGTCCCTGGGCCGAGGGCACAGCAGCACTTGGTATTTGAAGGCCATGGTCATGAGGTCGTAGAGCTGCAAAGGAACACAGGAACGTTGGTTCTGTCACAGAGGAAATCTCCCAGGGATGGACAGAGGGATTCAGTCAGGCCAGCGCCTGCCTGTGCCACAAGGAACCATTTTAGCTTCGTTTCCTAAAAAAGCAAGACCTCTGCAGTCCCATCCACAGCCTTCTTGCTGGGTCTCCAATGTCACCAATGCTCAGGTGAGGTCACACCTTGGATGCTGGCCCAGTTTTGGGCCCCTCAGTGCAAGAGAGACATTGAGGGGCTGGGGCATGTCCAGAGAAGGGAGTGGAGCTGTGGCAGGGGCTGGAGCACCTGAAGCTTAGCCTGGAAAAAAGGAGGCTCAGGGGGGACCTTGTGGCTCTGCACAAGTCCCTGCCAGGAGGGAACAGCCGGGGGGGGTCGGGCTCTGCTCCCAGGGAACAGGGACAGGAGGAGAGGGAACAGCCTCAGGCTGGGCCAGGGGAGGGCCAGGTTGGACATGAGGAGGAATTTCTGCAAGGAAATGTTGATTAAACATTGGAAGGGGCTGCCCAGGGAGGTGGTGAAGTCCCCATCCCTGGAGGTGTCCAAGGAATGACTGGATGTGGCACTCAGTGCTCTGGGTGGGGATTGGTCACAGGCTGGACTCGATGCTCTTGGAGAGCTCTTCCAACCTCAGTGATTCCATAAATTTCAGCAGCCCTGACACCTGAGTGGAGAGCTCTCTGGTAATGCCATTCCTACCATTTTTTTCCTAAGTTGGCTGTGGATACACTGTTTGCAGGCAGTAACTTAACACCTGCAGCTGCAAGACAGGGGGTGTCAGTACAGAAATGCAGACCTTTATCCACACCCACAGATGTGTATATTTTTTATATGAAAACATCTGATAAACTTCAGGAATGCTTAGTGAACTTGTTCAAATCAAACGTTTAGCTGTTCAAGCAGAAATACTCAGTTCTGAAGTAGCTGATGCCACCACAGATTTCCTTGGCCAAGAACCATTTTCACAAGGAAAAGCTGTTCCAAAACCCTTCAAAATGGTAAAGTCACGGGCTAATTATTGCAGCAGAAAGTGGTGAATTGCAGCTGGGGAGTGCAGCAGAGGCAGGCTGGGCAGCAGGTCTGTGTTACCTTGTCCATGCTGGCCTGGTTCAGTCTCATGATGGAGGCGTGAGCCAGCCGGTCGTACACGGCGCGCAGGGCTTTCTTGGAATACAGATCCTGCGGTTTGAACAGCTCCTCCATGAATTTTTTGTTGAACATGGTGCTGATGATGTCGTTCATAACTGTAAAGACAAAGAGGCTCTGTGGTTTGCTCCAGAGCAGCGTGTTCCTGGTCCATCCCAGCTGCAAGGGTTACAGCAGGGTTACCTGTGCAGAGCAGGGACAGAGCACAGCAGGAGAGGGGGAGCAGCACCTCCAGATCCAGCACTTCCTCAGTCCCACCTAGGCTGAGCCAGCTGATGTCCCCCAGGGCACAAACAACACCTGAGCTGAAGGCAGCAGTCCCTGTTTCCCAGTGGGAATAAGGCTGGCTTTGTTGCCCTGGTTTTACTGCACTTTTCACTTTTAAATAATGTTGCTTATAGGCTGCTCTGATGTGTTATCATCTAAAAAAGCTGCAGTTCTGCTTCCGAAGAAGACTGTTTTGCATTGTGGTCAATCTTTGCAGATTGCAGCTACCTGGCTGTGCCTGTTCCTCAACATCCTCTGACACTATCAGTCTATTTTTTAACTTCTCGACAGAAGCTACTGCAGGGTTCTCTGTAATCTTTATTTCAAATGGATTAACACTGGCGGGTATTTAATAAAGCATTTATATCCCTGGGATCTCTATCAATCCATTCAGGGCTCTCACAGCTGAAACAACTGCAGGCCCTAGAGTTTCAAATGCAGAACTCCAGACTTCCTTACTTGTGGTTCATTTTTTAATGTGTGAATTTAGCCATGAAACTGTTACATTACTGAGGAGTTCTTAGAGCTCAGGAGTGTTGAGTGTGAGGGCCGTGCTCTCGTTATTGAGCTTTTAATGCAAACAAGATGGAAAACACTGTGCAGTGGTTCAAGCAGATGCAGAATCTGAGCTTTTGTGCTGGATCTGCTACTTTTATTATCTCCCTGATACACTCTACAGAGTTATCATCAATAAACATTTATTTCTCTACCAAAAAAAAAAAAAAGGTAAATGAATATGTCAGGTCACAGATTACTGTACAAATGTGTATTTTCCTAAGCAGATGACTGTTATGAAGCTCATAATGCCAGACAATTCTTGTGGATTAGAAAAATCTCAGAATAAATAATAATTTAAAAAAAAAAAAAAAGGAAAAGGAGAAAAAGTGAACATCAGGAGAGTGGTAGTGACCAATGGTTTGAATTACTGCCCTAGTGATTCCCTGGGGAGTCAGACCTGGCTTTTCACACCTGTCCTACAGCAACAGACAAAACAAAGGTCATTTCCCTGTCACTTCACCTCTTCCTACAGGATTAACTCCCAGGGGCCTCTGAGAGCCTGGGCAGGGAGAGCTGTGTTTCCAAGGGCAGAGGCCTCCTGAGGTGATTCTCTCTCCTCTCTAAACCTGCTGGTGACAGGTTCCTCCATGCACTGGTCACACACACAAAACCACAGACAGATCTCAGCTCCTGAGAAGTCTGGATTACGAGTACACCTAATTACAAATGGGAAAAAATCCCTCCTTCCTCCCTTCCTTTCAAATAAACTGGCCATAAAACAATCCCTGCTTGTAATCTCAGGCAGGAATCCCCTATTTTTTCGTGGAGAAAATAAAATATATTAGTACTAGTAGATATTAGTATCTAGTTAATTTTGCAGGGAATCAATTATGACAAAAATAAGAACTTCTGCTTTATACTGCTATCAAGGAAAATATTTTTAAGCTGCCTGTGTGTGCTGCCCACACAAAGACTTCTGTGTTTGGAGAGTCACAAACAACCCAAACCACTGGGCCACAGACACCTCCCACTACACTGATTTTTTAACAGAATCAAAGGTCTGTGTGAACTACAAACATAAACTATCTTCCGAAATTAAAACCTCTTGTGTGGGCTATAAAAAGAACTGAGAAGGACATTAAAAAAATCACGGTAAAGGGCAAATTGGTAATAAATCTCTGACATGTTTGATAATGACACAGCAAAGGTCTCGGGGGAGCCCTGGGGAGCTGCTCACACCAGTGTGGCCGTGGCAGGTGACACAGGAGCATTGGCCCAGGCACATGGCACAAGCAACACAGAAAAAGCAACTGAGCAGAGGGAGGAGGTCATCAACTGGGATGAGAGGAGGGAAACCAGTACAGCCAGTGCAATGGACAGGACTGAAGCTGGGGGTGGCAGTGGCTTTGGCCTCCCCATGCCAGGTCTCTGGTGACAGACAGCATGTGTCACTGGCATGGCTGGGACGCATGACATGAGACTGCAGCTAAGCCTGGGTGATGCTGGTGCTTCCTGGAGGGCGTTTGGGGCAGCAGAAGGAACATCCCAAGTTCCAGACAGTCACACCCAGTGTGCCACGGGCTCGTGGTGCCTCAGGGAACCTCCTCACTGCTCCAGCAGTGACAGCCCCAGGTGGTGACTCCAGGGCTCTCCCGAGATCCCCTGGAGCACTGAGCACAGGCAAAGTGTTCTCCCTCACAGGAGAACTGATGGCTCAGCCTGGGACCTGCCCCCGAGCCATCTCTGTCTTGCTATGTCACAGCTCTGGGCAGCTCCTCCTTGTTTTGGATGGGATGGAATCTGTTCCTGGAGTTCTGAGATGTTAAAGGCTGGGAAAAGGGTGTGCTTGGAAACAGGATGTAGTGGTAAGAAAAAAGCTGGGGCAAACTCCAGGACATCAGCATTTACCTTCACTAAATATTAAAACCTACCAATGATGCTTATTTTGCAAAACATGAACCATAACCTTGATCCCTCTTAAAAAAGAGCTGCTTAGAAGGACCCTGTAAGTTCTGCTCATGGTCACCGAGCAAAAACCTGAGAGTCAAGAGATTCATTTCCTCATTCCTCAGCACAGCCCTTGCTGGAGGCTCCTGTTCCAGGGCAGATTCCAGAGGAAAACTCGTTCACAGCTCGGCTGCTCCCCTGCAGTGCCCGAGGGCTCAACCCCACCCTCAGGATCCCTCCAGTCAGGATGAGCTTGGCTGAGGTGTGGGCACCTGCTCCTTTGGGATCACTCTGCCAGGTGTGACCACCAGCACAGGTGGGTAAAGCAGCTGGGATGGGAATGCCTTCGATCATCCCTGGAGTTCACCTGTCCAAACCCTGAGCAATGAATTAGGTAAAACCTTAGAAAAGTGGAATATACCCAATATTCCTACATTGAAGCAGAAAAATGACCTGCACAATGCTCACACAATTACATGCTTGCATGAAAACGATGGTAGAGAAACACAAATACCATTTTTGCAGTCGAAACCACCAGGATAAAAAGTTTTGATCCATTTATAGTCTTGGTTAAATTAAGAGCTGATTTTTGAGGCCATATGATTTTGAGATATGGTCTGTTTGTCACCGATTTACAGTCAAAAGTGCATTAAAGGACCAGGTGAGCATTATTGTTCATTTGTGACACTGACTGAAGGCTGCAGGAACAGCCTCAGGTGTTCAGGCACGATGAGGCCCAGGTGTGCACGTGGGGTTGGACTGGTGCATGCAGCCAGCAGTTACTGTACCTCGTTTCCTGTCCACATCTGTCCATTCATCTACACGAAGCATATAAAACAAAACAGCAGTTCAAGATGTAAGAACAAGAGTTGCAAGGAGAAGAAAATAAATAAAAAGAAATAAACTTAAAAAAAAAAAAAAAGAAGCTAAGTAATGGATTTTGTCTCTTCTCATCAGCGTTCAGCACTGAATGAGAACCTCACCCTCCCCTTGGATAAAATGCTGCTGCTTCAGTGCACATCAAATTTCACCCTTAGCACTGAGCTTGGGTAGTTTTCAGCTGTATTTTGCACTTACAAGAACCAATATTTGAGTGAACAGCTTTAAGCATCAACAAACACCTCCGTGTGGATGAACCACATCTCAGTGAAATTAACACACAATTTTTTGGAAGAAAAGAAAAATCCATGCGTGGACAAACTAAAACAGTCCAATTCACCTGCTGAGATACTCCACCAAGATTTAATTTAGCTAAAATCCTAAACTTATCCCTATATGAACAGCAGTAAACTTCTGTCAGATCACTCCCTCATCAGGACACACATGAATAATTACAAATTGCCCCCTCACAAACAATATAATAATTACACAGTGAACTCTTTGTTGTTTAGCAGTTCATAAAGGACAGGCAGAAGGGATAACAATACCAAGCTCATATCAAGATGATTTTTTATTAAAATATCACAGAGCTTCCCGAGGCACATTCCCCATCCCCTGACAGAGAGGTGCAAGGATTTGTAAAGCAAAGCTGCGGTGATTTGAAGTGGTAAATACAGAGGTGCCTGGCTGTGAGCTGGAGTTTCATGCCCCACGTGAAGGCACGAGGCTCTGTTTGTACAAGGATTTTGGCCAGATGGGATTGTATAAAAGCCAGACGAGGGTTTCTGGAGCCGCACTGGTATTTGAATTTCACACAATTGCACGTGCTGCGTCTGCACAAGATTGGCAAATTTATTCCTGGAAACTCCCTCCCATTGCAAAGCAACCTGGTCTGCCCCAAACAGTCAAGGACCTGGGCTGACATAACCAAGTTATTGGTTATTACCCTGAGTTGAGTCCCAAAGTGCATTTCTGAAGCTTTAACCTCCAAATGGAGCACAGAAACACCGACACGAACTCCAGTTTCTCGTTCTGTGTGAGAACCTCCCAAACCAGCCTCAGCAACACCTTCGGGCTGTTCTTACCACAGGAACTTCACCGAGCTGATCAACCCAAGGGGCTGCGCTTCCCAGTGGAGACCACAAAACACTGCGGGTTGATTTCTGTGATAATTACTGTGGTAATTACTGCGATGGAGCCCTGAAATAGGAGCAAGGAAACTCCTGCCCCAGACCAGCACTGACGCCGTCAGTTCGCAGCATCCTCTGGTGACAGCACAGCGTGTCCTTGTGTGTCCCGGTGCAACAACTGACAGAAGGAGAGGACACAGTCTTAAGCTGCGCCAAGGGAAATTTAGGTTAGACGTCAGAAAAAAATTCTTCACTGAAACAGTGATTGGGCAATGGAATTGTCTGCCCAGGGAGGCGGTGGAGTCACTGTCCCTGGACGTGTTTAAAAAAAGACTGGACGTGGCACTCAGTGCCGTGGTTTAGCTGATGAGGATGTATTAGGTCACAGGTTGGACTTGATGTTCTCAAAGACCTTTTCCAACCTACTTCATTCTGTGGAATCCCGGGAAGCGGCACCGCCGGGTGGAGCAGCCCGAGCCGCTACCGGGGAGGCGGGAGCGGGGACTGAGCCCTGCCCGGGGACATCGGTAGTGCCGCCAGGCTGACACCGCCAGCGGCTCCCCGGCGCTCCTCTGGCACCGGGACGCCGGGAGCGGAGGGACCCGTGACCGGGCCGCGCCCGCCGCTCACCTTTGCGCGCCTTCTCTCCGGGGATGCTCTGGGCGCGCAGCCGCTGGTCCAGGATGTAGAGCATCTCCCCGCCCAGGTTCAGGAACAGCAGCGGCAGCGTCCGCGCCGACATGGCCCCGGCACGGCCCCGCTCCCCGGCACGGCCCCGCTCCCCACTCCCCGCTCCCCGGGCCGCCGCCGCCGTTGCCGGGCAGCCGCGGGGCCAATCGGGGCGCGCCGTCTTGGCCGACGGGGGCGCGCATGCGCCTGGCCCCCGGGGTGTGTCATGGTCATGCCGGTCCGTGTGTGCGCATCTCCTCCAGTGCGCGTTCCCTTCATCCCGGTCCGTGTGTGGAGCATCCCAGTCCGTGTGCGCATTGTCCCAGTCTCTGTGTGGATCATCCCAGCGCACAAGCACGGCCCCAGAGCATGTGAAGAATGGTTTGGGTTTAAAGCCCATCCAGTGCCACGCCCTGCCATGGGCAGGTGCACCTTCCACTATCCCAGGTGGCTCCAAGACCCATCCAACCTGGCCTTGGACACTTCCAGGGATGGAGCAGCCACAGCTGCTCTGGACAGCCTGTGCCAGGGTCTCCCCATCCTCACAGGGAAGAATTTATTCATAATGGCCGATGTAAATGTCTAAGTTTTAGTTTATACATATCTAAGAAAATGTGGCAACACAAACCTCTAGGCTGGCTGTGTTGACAGGATACAGAGACCCCCTGACCCACTGACAGACCTGCAGGGTAATGCTGGAGCCCCCAGGACCTCCCACAGACCAACCTGCCCAGCACCCGGGCTGAAATTAAACTTCCAAACCACGTAAACCACCTGCTGCCCTACCCAGGTGCTCAGAACAGTGCAGACCACGCTGCACGAACAAAGAGGCTCGAGGTCTTTGGGCAGGTGTTTATTGTCAGCCTGTCTGTGCCAACCTGGCCGTGCCACTACACAGGTGTCCCCTCCTGTGCCTGATGCTTCTTCTGCACCTGCTTCTCCTGCTGTTGCTGTGCAGCCCTTGCTCTCGCCTGCCACCCTCTCTTCTGCTTCAGTCTCTCATTTGCTTTCAGCTTCCGCTTCTCCTGGAACACCTGTGGAAGCAGAAGGGAGAGAGATAGAGCTGCCTGCAGAGCTGCTCCCCAGGCTGTCTGCTGCAGGCAGAGTGGTTCCAGCAGGAGCCAGATCAAATCCTCCCTCTGTGCCTTCCTTGCTCCAGGGAACCATCTGGGATTATTCTGTTACAGCCACCCAGTCAATCACTGAATCATTCACGTTGAAAAAGACTTCTGAGACTACAGAGTCCAACCTGTGACCAATCCCCACCTTGTCAACCAGACCAGAGAACTGAGTGCCATGTCTAGTCATTCCTTGGACACCTTTGGTCCAGTCCTTTGGTTATGATTTAATTGGACTGAAATTTAGCATTTACAAACTGAAGGCGTATCCAGCTTTTGGTTCTACTCAGTTATACCAAGATCTACTGCATGCAGCAGTAACACTCATATATTCTGAGCAAATCAGGGCAGACAGTGGGTGCACCCACGTTTCTGCTCCAAACTGCCATCAAATCATCTCACGTATCAGTTCCCATCCCAGGATCTGAGAAAAAAGCTGGTCTGAATAACACATTTTTGAGCAAACCAGTAGCCCAACCTGAAGTGCCTGAGTACCGCCTGTGTCAGTGCCCATGACATAAATGTCCCCCATGGAGCTCTTGGCTGAGCTCAGGCAGTTCTCTACAGACAGGACCAAAGTCAAAGCCTGGCTTAAGAGGACTGGGCTATCAGTCATTTCTAAGTTCTACAGAGGAGTTTGTCCCTGTCCAGCCTGCTCCATACCTTGATGCATAAAGCCTTCTTGACCAGCCAGCGCTTGGTGACGTGGCGAGCGTAGGGCTGGGGAGGGCTGTACTGGATGTCCAGCTGTTTGCAGGTGTTCTCGAAGGTGCCGTAGTTCACCCGGCGCAGGTACCCCAGCATCTTCCTCCGCCGGTCCAGATCCATCAGCATGCACCGGCGGTTCCTTTTGTCCTGAAAAGCACCCAACCTTCACTCCACTGCAGGCAGATTGTCCTGCCATTCCAATAAATTACTGAGAATAGACCAGATTTTGGCTGAAAGGGAATGATCAGGTTAAGGACAGAGTCTTAGAACAACTTCTGTTGGCAGATGCTGTGAGTACATCAGGTCAGCACAAGTTGATCCAAGGAGATATAATTTACTTTGCACTGAAATTGCTTTCTCCCTTCCATGGCCGAACCTTCACCTTCCCTGAGGATTGTTTCAGTTTCAGGCTGTGCCAAAGCTGCAGGGAAGGTCTTCTGGCTAAAACCTGCTTCCCTTGAAGTGTGCTGCTTCAGAATAACACAGAAGCATTTACCTTTGTTTTGCCAGAAATTAAATATGAAAATAATTTGTGACTTGGCTCTGACTGTCTGGTTGTTCTTTGGAAGGGCACAAGCATAACCTGAGCCACACTAGTCAGGGCAATCCCTTGCTGGAGACATCTCCCTGTCCTATATGAGTGATTTGTGTAAAGAACAGGCTTCACTCAAGGAATTCCAAAAGGTCCACCCTCACTGCAACACTTGGCAGCTTCTGGCTTGTAAAAAAAAGCTTAATTCTGTCCTCTTGTACCCTTCAAGTTTTCATAAGTAACAATTATGCACTTCTTTCAAATGCAGTTATCAATCCATTTTCCACCTTTTGCCCTGCATAAAGAATCTTTAATATCTCTTCTTCATCAATTCAGTCAAGATGTCTCAAATTTGGGCCTGAATGCAGGTAGCTGCAGGCAGGGGAGTGGGACATTCACACAGTGCTGTCCACCAAACATTTCCATGAGCAAAACAAGCACAGACTTTGCTTTTTGTTTATTACTGCAGCTGCATTCATTAATTAGTGAAAACTAAGTGGTGAAGCCACATCTGCAGTGAGGAGAAACGGAGCTCAACTCTGCCCAAAGGAATCTGCTCAGCCGTTTCCTCCACTGCAGTAACAAACCAGAACATGGACCAGCGTCGGCAAGAATCCAGCTGTGCCTGAGCCAGCAGCTTCCCACACTGGCACCACGAAACAGCTGTAACTATTTCATAAATCTCCTTAGGAAAGCCATCATCCCCAGGATTAAAATTCTTTTGCTATAAACTGAGAAAACCACCTGAGCAGCTGCTGTGTGTGGGCTCAGATCCCCGAGTTACCTTGGGATGCCTCTGGAGGTGCTCCTCGAGCGTGCGTATCCTGGCAGTCAAAATGGCAACTGTAAAGGGCACAGAGAGAAGCTCTGTGAGCTTTCCCAGGTGATCCAGGAGCATCTGCCTTGCCTCAAGCTGCCAGCTGAGCACTGCTGCCCTTGCAGGTACTCACAGCAGGGACTGCCCACGACAAAACACTGCCCACAGCAAACACTGCCCACAGCAAACACTGCCCACAACAAACACTGCCCACAACAAACACTGCCCACAACAAACACTGCCCACAGCAAACACTGCCCACAAAAAAACACTGCCCACAGCAAACACTCCCCACAGCCCACTGGATGGAGCACAACAAAGCACAACATACAACCTGCAGAGCTGTGACTGTTACGAGGCTGCTTCATTAGAGGGTAAGATTTTAGCAACACATAGATTTATCTGTGAATTTATCCCTCTTGCACTCATTCAATTCCCAGTGATTTGATATTTATTTCACCTCATGGGATTTAAGCTCTGGGGGAGCAGACAGCAATAAAGGGGTTTTTTTTCCAAGGGCAGCAGTCAGGTCTTTGAGATTTCAGCCTCTGGAGGGGCTGGTGGCATCCTGAGGAACTGAAGGGCTTTACTGATGACAAAGGAGTTGTCAGTGTTGGTCAGTGCAACATGGCCTTCATCCCTGCACTGTCCCCACTGTGCTTCAGCCACAGCTCCCTGATGCAGAGAAAAATTTGGGTTCCATGGCTGAATTTGGTTCATTTTGGTAACAGCTGCAGCTCAGTGCTTCATGTCACAGAAGCATTCCAAGCAGAATAATGCACACGCTGCCTTTGGAGGGTGGATGTGGAGCAGGAATTTGGAAGCACCCCAGCAGCCTCTGCAACGCTTCCAGACCTGGAGCAGTCCTGCAGGGCATCCTGCAGGCTATCTGCCTCTCAGCAGCTCTCCTGGAGGAGATTCTCCTGAATTATACAGCAAGCTGGAAGTGCTGGGGTGGGAACAGCTGAATAGAAGCAGAGACGTTTCATCTATCAACAATACCCTTCCCTTTTCTAACTTGCCTTGCACCTCAAAGGAGCCATTGTCATTGGGAGACCTCCTGACCTTCTCCACCAGCTGCTGTATCTTTACTTTCATCTTCTCCTTCTGTGGGTCACAGAAAAGAGGTTGTCACTGTCTCAGAACACTGGAGGTCGGAGACACTCAGCTCCCTTCCCCAACACCCAGATAAAGGCTTTGCAATTCAGACCTTTACTCAGTGCTTTTACATCTTTTTAAGCTGAAGTGGCAAGCATAGAGATCTTTGTGCCACTCTACTGTCTGCTTGTTTTCTGAGCATATGGAAAGTAAAAATAACTTGAAGGACATCTGCTGTCCAGTGCAATGGTTTCTAGAACACAGGAGGTCAGCCACGAGCAGCAACAGAGCAGCTCATTGCCCTGTCTCCCCTGAATATTTTCTCCTCTCATTTTAAAATGCAATTGTTACCATAAAGTGTATGATAAATTTTAAGAGCAAACCAGACTTATCACTGTATTTCATCACCCCATATTTACAGTCACTTAAAAATACAGTAAGTGAAAGATATTTAACAACATAGACAAGTCTCACATGAAGGTGCTCATTAAAGCTATTTTTTTCAAGCAAGCAGAATGACACTGACCTGACTTGCCATTTCCAGGGACAGCAGCCGTTTCACTACATCATCCACGCTGCAAGGAGATGGCAAAGCAACTTATAAACTAGAAACAAGTCTATTTAACAGCAGAAATGAGCTCAGGTTCTCAGAGCATACTCACTTTTCTCAGCTTTAATTTACTCTACAAATTTACTGGGGACTCTCCTCCCCTCCCGAACGTGGCAGTCATAAACTGGTGCTCACATTCCTAAGCAAAATCATGGCTCAGGTTACAGGAGTATAGAGTAGTTTTGCTGCAAAAATATTTTAAGATTGGTTCCTTCAGAGAGCAGTGAAAGTCACAGTCGGGCCACTGGGGGCCCTCCCTGCACTACACACGAGCAGCTCTGCATCAGTGCTGAGCCCCAGATCCCAAATTCAGCAGCAACTGAATTCATTTTGAGTTGTTTAACAACACTCTCCATCACCTGAGTTCAAGAGAGGGCACAGATTATTTGCAAGATGACTATTTCTAGTATTCCAAGATTATTTCCTTTTTTTTTTTCTTACGGACTACAAAGCCCACAGAGCATGTGGGCAACCAACAATGGATCTCACGTGGAGTAAACAATCAAGCCCTGACCATTGACTGTGTCTGTAAAGTTGACTTTGCAATTTTTGTGCCCACAGAGTATTAATAATTAATTAGTGAGCAGGTGACAGCTTCCACATACCATGGTTATATGCAAGATAGAAACCCCTGGAGAGAGCAGCCATTCCTTCTCCCTGTTCATACCTGTTCATTATGGGGAGATTGGCATAATCCTTCTTCAGCATGGTGGGAGGAAGGTCATCCAGATGGCTGGGGATGTCTACAAAAAGATAAAACATTCGAGGCAGAGCAGGAAAGTGAGAGCTCTGGCCTTGCAAACCAGATCAGAGGAAACATGTTCGGAAGGAAACCGGCTGTGTGCTCCAAACAAGAACTGAGCAGATCCAGCCTAGAGGGCAGGAATTGAATGAAAAAAATAGGTTCAGTCTCTTCCCATCACCACTCTGGATTTACAAGATGGTATACATGTATTTACAACAATCCACAGAGCTCAGAGATCACAGAATACCCAAACAGTTTATGCTGGAAGGGACCTTAAAGCCCATCTGATTCCACTCCCTGCCACGGGCAGGGACATCTTCCATTATCCCAGGTTGCTCCAAGCCCCATCCAACCTGGCCTTGGACACTTCCAGGGATGGGGCAGCCACAGCTGCTCTGGACAACCTGTGCCAGTGCCTCACTACCCTCACAGATCTCTTGTTACTGACAATTGTTCATTCTCCCACATTCAGGAGGAGAGGAATCTTCTGAGTAACTCCTCAGCTTGCAAGAAACTATTTCTGGAATGATTTCTGTGCCATGAGGGTACAGCTCTGAGCATGACAACAGTAAAACATCTGGTCCTGTGGATCCTGACGTACCTTTCTTCTTTGTCACAGGTTTGGTATAACCCCTGGCTGCCTGGAGCACAGGACTGCAAGCTGGATGGGAGAAACAGAAAGACATCAGACTCGTGTGCACTTCACCAGCTCTGTACATGTCAAATACTGCTTGGTCTGTGTGAGGTCAGAGCACTGAGACTCCCAGGTGATCAGTGACCAGGCAGATCTTTAGTCCCAGAGGAGTGTGGGATAGTTCAATGTGGCTCTCACATGGTGCTGAAACAAACCAAGCTGTGCTGCTTGAGAGTGAGGAAATGCTGAGGCCAGAGCAGCAGAACAGAGTGTGAGGGCTCCCCTGGGCAAATATGTTCATTTAGAGGATTTAAACTGTTGAATTAACTGATGAATTAATCTCATCAGTGACATGGAGGGGCTGCTCTGGACCACCCCAGTGCCAGAGCTCAGGGGCAGTGACACCTGGGGACAACCTTTGACACAGCTCGCTACAGACGTGAATATTCATCATCAGCCGGGACTTCGTCCTTCTTTGACCTTGCAAGAACAAACTCTTCCAGCTGCTTTTTCAGGGCCCTGCTGTTGGAATCAGGACCTGCTTCAGGCCATTCGCCTGTGCCCGGCCCGGCCACCCCCGCTCGGACCCGCTGTTCCGAGGGACCCCCGGGATCCTGCCCGCGGCCCCCTCCCCAGCCAGACCCTGGGTACCCCCAAGATCACTCGGCCCCCTGTCTCGTTTCAGGAGGGACAAACCATGGGGCCGGTGTCTGGCCCCCTAAGTGGCCCCCGGCCACCCCCGACCCCCCCTCTTTCCCCGCAGCCTCAACTCCCACCCCGGCCCCGGCCGCTCCCCTATTCCTCCAGCGGGGCCC